>OX578276.1:81913682-82266932 GCA_951217055.1 Gerris lacustris | reverse complement strand
CACTATGTAACCCTCCCGCCTCCCCCCTCCCCTCCCCACCCGTTCCAATCAATAGGAATTATTCAAGTTCTCTGTGTAAGAGTGCACATGAAATGTTTTACCTTAATTTTGTACCAGCTCCTATACAAGTACCAAACCCTATACAAGTACCAACTCATAAGTACCAGACCTATTTAAGTACCTGGCCACTCGTCGGGCGGAGTTCGGCCGTAGGCCGAACGACGACCCGGCGAGTACATACATATATACACATACATTTAAAAATAAGTTAAACACATAAAACGAGTTGTATGTCTTAATGTAAAAAATGAGAATACAAAAATGGATTTACTAAGGAAGCCAAATATAATAATTACCAAAAAGGCTTAATATCTTTACCCTGAGTAACAAATAAATTAGGTATGCATTTTTTTGTATTCATGGAAAAGATAATACTGTGTTATTCCTAGTTCAATTTAAATTTACAGTGTCCCAAGATAGAGTTAGAGTAATTGAAGAGGAAAGTTTGAGAGAGATTAAGATGGCTTATAAGGTGTAGAAAATAAAGAAACTCACTATTTCATTTGAGAAACGTTTCGACCATTTATTAAGGTCATCTTCAGTCGTGTTTTATTCAAAAATTCAAACAAACATATAAAACATTAATTCAAGATAATTTTAATTGTTCATTATAAATTTTGACATTTCCTTCTAATCCCACTGAAATCAATTTTTAATTAATATTTGCAATTAGTATAAAATATACATACTTACATATTTTATAAAACAAGGTGGCGGAGTGTAAAAAGATGTTTTAGTGATCACCTAGGGGCTAAAATAGGAACCTGTTTACAAACATTCGTGGTTATAGGGTCCAGCGGTTCCATAGATATTGTGATGAGAGAGTCAGTGGTAGGATTGATAAGAATTGGATACTTTTCTTTTACTTTTACCATCGTTATTTTTGAATTTTAATAATTTATAAAAATGGTTGTATTTTAGGGTATTATTACTTTTTTACTTGAGAGTAATTTTTAGTAATAGCTGTAATACTATTCTTTATCTATCTATATTATTAAAAAAAAGTGTTGTAAACAATCAAATGTGTCAAATTGTGAAAAGGTTCAAGGCAGCGGTCGCACAGCGGCCGCTTTTCGACGAGCGAAGCGAGTAGAGGGCAGAGCCCCCTAGTTTTTATAATTTTTTTCCAAAATAGATTAGATAAAGAGGTTGGTCTTTTACGAAAATCCCTTATATTAAATCTTATGTGCAAGCTTAATTAAGATAATATATTAGTCATCCTTCATTTTATACCTAGTAAAAATTTCCGGGTGTACATAATAAGCACGTTAAACATATATAAATTATACAATTGAGTCACTTAGCAAATGCTCAGGGACAACCTTTAGAAAAACAGTTAGAAATAATGGCAAAATGCGTTCCTGTAAATTCGTCAACATGTCATCTTTGAAAGACATCACCTAAAATATGTTTAATTCATACAAAATGAATGCTAAGAAGAATCATTTAATATACTCATTAAATTTAAAAGGAAAAAAAAAGAAGAAACAGATCTATGATAAAATAAAGAAACAGATGCGTTAATTGTCCTTTATAAGGTAAAATCTGAGTAATTATTGCCTCTTTATAAAATTATCATACTATTTGCCCATATTTATCTTCTAGATTTATAACTAACATTTTCAACTTAAGTATTCTTGACTGCAGTTAATATTTATTACAGCGAGACAGATGATGAGTGGTCGGGATCGAAGCCAAGAGTTTAGCTATTCCAAATAAGGTTGTTCTATTCTTCAAGAAGATGCACAAGGAATCTTCCTCCCAGGGTTCAAAAGGTGAAGAGCCACAAGAGAAAACTTGGACTGACAGGGAAAGGACGTGAGAAACAATCATGAATATAAAAGACTTCAACTTGTGTCCTTTCTATTGCTTCCACATGGTTTACCTGTAATAAAACATCGGGTAACCTCAGGGCCTTGATGTTTCTTCAGATACATTTTTGGCAATACGAAAGTCCAAGAACTATTATATTCTACAAGCCAATTTTTTTAATATTCAATCTAAGCATCTCCATTCACGAATTTCATTTCAGATAATTTTTTTTAGGATGAATGGACCATTCTTACCTAAACAAAAAGCGATAATTTGATAACAAAATCGTTAAAAAAATTATTGTTGGCGGTAACAAAGTGAAGATTCATATAGAATCAATTCATAAGACTTTTGGTCGTGCTGTTTGGCGACGGGAGGGCAAAGATTATCGACAATCATAATTCATGTTATAAGCTCAAGAATCAATATAAAATTTACTGTACAACATAAATATTAGGTTTGTTCCAACCCCCCTATTTGTACCGTACTTTGTATCGTCCCGAGGATCGTTCTGGAATTGTTTAGGACAGGTTTTATACACATGCGCTAACATAGTACTGTAATAAAATCATGTCAGGTTGGAACGGGTTTAGGTCTATAATTCGCACCGTATTAAAAAAAATGCAAGGCAACCTAACAATTAGAGAACATTCCTGTTGACATGTGCGACGATTGACATAACTGCGCATGCCATATACAAACCAGTACTTGGTATTGTCAGAGGATCGTTTGCGCAGGTTCGAACAGCTTGGAGGACGCTCCGAAACGAAACACTGTCTCAAGTCCGGTTGGGACGGCTTTTATCCATTGCGCATGCCCGTGACGATCCCGCAGACTAGACGGTACACTGCTTGATCGGAACAAACCTATTGTATCGAAGTTACATTACATAAATTAATTATTATCTTAGCTGTTCATCTTTTAACAGCTTATAAAATACAAATGATAAAACGATCGTATTTTAATTGAATATTAATTTGAATATTTGTTGTTTTTTTTAAATTTATTTATTAAAATAAATAATGTGTATTTGATGTCAATATAGGTCTTATATCTTCTTTTTATTGTCAATTACGGCTAAGGTAACGTTCCATTTAATTTTAATTTATATCCATCATTAGTTTTTGAGAGTTTCAATAATTTTCCTGGAGGAGATAAGAGATAAATATCAATTGGCGTCACGTATATACCATAAAAAATTTAGTATGTAACCTAAAAGTATGTAAACTATAAACATTAACATATATGATGTACATGTACAACCAAATTCTATTTTGCCTGTAGGTGTTAAAGGTTTGTCCAAAAAATCTCTTACCAAATACCCGGTTGAACACAAAATGTGTCACGAAATAGTGTATGGGTGGAATATACAATGGAGCCTGTAAAGTGCAGCAGTATAAAAGAATTGTCGATGTAGTTAACTAGATCTGGCGCAGGGTCTCGGAACGGACGTGCTTAAGCCATTGACTCAGCTCAGTGGACCTCCAAAAACTAGTGTCCTTTAGCACGGGCCAAATATACGACACAATAAACTCTTGCATAATTATCCTCGTGATTCATTCAACTTCGTCATGAAGAAGTTTTTAACTACTATTCGACATATTTCCTCTAATACTTATATTTTTTATATTTTTTACTGACGAATATAATGTAATATATTATATTACCTGCGTATACCTTTTGTTACAAAAATGTATTACTATACGCCATATCACTTCAAAAATATCAATATAAAAATCGGTTTTTTATATTCGAAAAAATGTGATAAACTCAAAACATTTCATTTTTTTAAATTTTTTAATGGGGTATCAAATAAAGCTGCTGAAGAGTAGGACACAAATATATATATGCTTTTTTAAATTTTTCATTCCTTATTGGTTAAAAAAATCAAAATATACCCAAAAAAATCCCCCCCCCCAACCACTATAGATCGGCTGGTGCTAAAATTTCGAAATAATTCATGGTAATACCTTATTGTGGCGCGATGAAAATTCCGGGAGTTCATCCTAAATTTTCAAAAATTGCCAATTTTGGGCGCGAAAAAGTGAAGTGCGCCCAAAATTTTATTTTTTGAAAATTTTGAGTTGGGTATCAAATGAAAGCTGCTGAAGAGTAGGACACAAATATATATATATGCTTTTTTAAATTTTGCATTTCTTATTGGTTACTTAAATCAAAATATACCCAAAAAACATTCCCCCCCCCCCAACCACTATATAACGGCTGGTCCTAAAATTTCGAAATAATTCATGGTTATACCTTATGGTGGGGCGATGCAAATTTCCTGAAAAATGTAATTTAACTTGTCTTTATTACTGATAAAAAACATTGTGACCCCCCGAGGGATCGAACCCGGGACCCTTGAGTTCGAAGACAAAAAAATCATAATTACATAACGGGTATGCTTACTCATCTACAAAACCCTAAAAAGTGCTTGGACGCAAGTACTTCCCTGTGATTTTTTCAATATGCATTTAATTTTGGGATTGGTTCTATGAAATGTAAATACAAATTAAGTGTAAGAAAACGCAGATAAGTATAGTTAAATTTATTTTAACTATGAAAATGATCGCAAAAGTAATATGAAATTAAATACATTATTTTTTTAAAAATACTTGTAACGATACATTCATTTAATTTTAAGGATTTGGGAATCCTTGATCTTTGCCGCCAAAAGGCGAGCAGCACGCGCAGAGAAAACAACATTTATCACTATATTCTTATATATGTTTTTAAAGTTCAATTCGTAAAATATTTCAATACAACGATTATAACATTAATAAAGTCAACTATTTCTTTATTATTAAATGCTCTATTTGAATATTGCATAAATTTTAGGAGCAATTACATAATATCAATATGTTTTCTGAATAAAAAACTGCATTCATAAATTTATATCAATGAGTAGAATAATTTTTTTTAAATTTAATTCAGTTAATATTTTCCAACTTTAAATAAGGTGGATTAATGATAATAATATTTGTCTCATAATTAAAAGTTGATAGAGTGAATATTATTTATATAGAACAAATTTTAACGCCATTCGCCCGAAAGTGTAGTTTGTTCACATGCTACTTAGAAAACAAGTTTATCATGCTTAACTCACCCTGGTAAACTTAATTAAGTTATTAGATATTAAGTCTTAATAAAAGAAAACTCCTAGACCAATTTTATACAACCACAGGCATAAGCAATTTTCGATTATGGTAAAAAGAAGTTTGATAAGTTGAATGAAGATGTATGTATAGGATCTCGAATATCATTATATTTATTCTATTTGGCTCGAGTCGGATTTGTTAACATAAATTTCTAACTTTTACTAAATTCTGCTAAATGATCCTAAATTTAAATTTATAATATTTTTTTAACTTATTCATTTACATTTAGGATCATTTTTTTTTAAAACTGCCAAAAGTTCTTCATTTTAAAGAATTGAATGCTTTTCTTTGTACATCTTTTGTAATTTATAAAACATAATGCTATTTATTAAATTAAAAAAAAAAAAATACAACCTTATTTGAGCTCTTTTTTGCTACTTAGTGCACACATAAGCGCCTTCCTCTTCTGTTGATCCAATTTGATTGAAATTAACCCACTAGACGAGTGCTAGCTGACAGATGGTTCCATTATAATTTCAAATTGGACACAAAATTTTTAAATTTTAACAATTTTATCTTATGTGACCCTTTCAATTACAATACACAAGGACTCTATTGTGTACCACACTAATTGGCAGAAGTTTTTGTGTAGTTTGGGTCTTTAGTGTTATAAGTATAGGTATGTAAATGTTGCATTGTAATAAAAGGTATGCCCATCTGTATAATTCTTTCTATCGTTCGATTGTATAAGTCCTTATGAAATTTTGCTGCAAATGTTTTTTAGGAGTGTTGATACTATTTCTTTTTCAATAGTTAGATTTACAATCTTCTTTGTATGGCATCCTTGTGGAAAAAGAGTCACGTTTTTTATTTGTTCTACTGAAATTTTCCACGACTTTTTGAAACCTCGGAATAATTAAACGTTGAGTGAATTTCATTTATGGGTTATATATTATGCCATTTTCATATGATAATTTAGTTTATAAGTTTGTCTTTTTGTTGCAAATAGCAAATAACATTTTCTTTAAACCTATTATTAACCTTTCATTTAAAAACACCGTTGTTTTAATAACTTGATAATATTAAATTAACTTCCCAGGGAGTTTTATAAAAATCCCCCCAGGCTATTGTTATTTCTAATATATTATTATTACAATATTTGGAAGTATAGTTACAAATATTGTTACATACATTTAGTTTATTAAATAAGTTAATATTGTAAACACAAGAAACATATTTGGTACCTTTCCACAATCTACCAAGAACAAATGACAGGTACTGAGCACAGACCAGAAGATTATTTAAATAGATAAAAATAAGATTTATCAATGTTTCATCAGAATAGAGTATATTCGATCATTTAAATGTAGCCTCAAAGATATATAAAGTCTTTAGTTGTCCTCCATTTCCTTTTCCGCTATTAAATAGTGAGCTAAAATTGGGATTAATATAAATTTCTCTTATTATGATATATTTTATTCAGCCATATTTGTATTATTATGAATACCCAGTTACTTGCAATATACTATATCTATACAAAAGAGAAAGATAAAAAATGTGACTTGATTATTATTTTTATCGCAGTAATTTTGGAAAAAAGAAAATTGTAACAAAGATATATTAGTAAAAGAACTTAAATAGTAAAAGAACGAAGTAGTAAATAGACTGCCAATTGGTGTGGGATATAGCTTCCTCGCACCCTATTCCCATACTTTATTGATTTTATGCTTTTACAAACCATTATTGTCTAAAAAAATAAAAACAATTATATCTTTTTTTAATTTTACCCCCTCAAAACTAGAAATAACACAAAACAGAATGTAACAAAATTTAATCTACTATTCAAGAGCTTTTCAGCGATATACATCCTATTATAAAACATTAACTTTGACATTATTATTATTTGTACCACTGTACTTTGAGGTACCTACTAAAATTATATTATTAAAAAACAAACAATACAAAAGGGCATTAATTAAACTAATAAATAAAAAACCTATAAACCCTTTAACCTACAACAAAATTAAAAATCGATACAAAAGTACGTGTACAATGTTTTTTAAAAATAGACCAATAAAATAGCTTTAATGTACATATCAAGGCCTTTGAAATGATATACGACATAATATTAAAAATCAATAAAAGTGGTCACGTGACACAGCACACGGGAAAAGTTTACTCTCGTGTTCTCAGCAAATAGGATGAACTAATGAAATAAAATCGGCCAACTATTATAGAAACTATAGCCATTCAAAGACAAAAAAAAAAAATTATCACCAACTAAGGTACAACCGATGATGATACGACAAAAAGTCATATGACCAAAGTTGTATATCTTTTAATATCAGTTACCGCTGGTGCTATCCGTTTTCCAATAAGTCCCCAATACAGCTTAAAAATCAAGTCGGCCATTTTTATTTTTTTTAAGGGGGAAGGAGGGGGAAAAGTGAACTTTGTATAATTATTTTGGTTCACAATATGGATGTAGCGCGTCAACAATGGGCTGATTATGACCTACTAACTAAATTTCATTAAAATCGGACAAATAGTTTTTAAGATTAAATCGAGCGACAGACCGACAGACAGACACGGGACCAAAAATGTTCCCTGATGTCTGAAACGGATTTCTGTCTTGGAATTTTTGAAATTGGAGAGATCAAATTTTTTCGTTCTTCAGAACGATCACATAGCTTCCGTTACCTTCGGTAAGCTCGGAAGCAAAAAAAGAATAAGTGTGGTTTGTAAGTCAATGTCATGTAGTTAAGGGTACTGTCAAAATTGGTCTAAATAATACCAAACAAAGTTTTATAAAATTTGCAAAAAAAAATCCCTAATTGACTGAGGAAATATCTGGTAACAATGATCATGCAAACTCTAGCTCACCTTAATGGTATAAATATTTTGTAAGGCTTTTTTCTTTTCACATTATTAACGTCCTTATATACCTATTACATCTTCAATGTAATTATTAAAATCATTATTAATCTAATATGAACTATTTATATTTTAACAATATGCTTCTAATAATGTATTCTAAGGCAAAACCTAATGACAAGGACAATGAAATTATGTTTCAATTATATTTTCTATTATTACAATTTTTAGGTTCCTAAATCATTTAAGAAGGGTGGAGATGTTTACATTTAGTGAATGAAAGATTAAAAATATTATTTGCAGATATTCAAAATGTTTTATTGAGGGTCAATTAAAATATAATCCCCCTCCCATCCATTGTGAATATTGTCTCCACAATTCTATGGTATAGAACGTTTATTTATTTATAAACTTATATAATTCTAAATTTCTTAGTTATAGTTCATTTTTTTTTTTACTTTTCCTTACTACTAATAGTAGGAAAAGTATTGTTTTCACCAAACATTTTTTTTCGAGATTTCAACGGAATTATCCATTTTAGGTGTTTTTAAGACCTCCTGAGTGGTTTTCAGCATGACATAATATGTATGTGTGTTATCATCGTAGCGCCCAAGGTATTTAACCTAGAGAGTTGAAACTTGCCAGAAAAATCAGTACTTACCTGTAGTGGTGCCGCCCGGAAAATCAACTTTTTCCGCCATTTTGAACCCACTTTGCTGAGTCAGCAATTATTTAAAAAAACGTAATACATCGAAAATAGTCCTGATCGAGTTGAAATTTGGCACGAATGTACCTCTCTGTATGACAAACAAGCCCACAACATTTCATTTTGATATTGGCTGCCATTTTGAAGTGATCAATTTTTGATTTTTTAATCTTCGACGGTTAATAATACCGAAAGTATAAATAGGTTTTTGACGTATAGCATATCGTTGGAACCAAAAAAATTAAGGAACAAATATAAAAAAACCCCCAATGAAATTCCATTAATTATTTTAAAAGTTATAAGCGAATATAATTATTTATTAGTGCGATAATTTTGATGACGTCAAAGTTTGTTACTCTGTCAAAATACCGCCAAACTTCAAATAATTAAATAAAATATAGGTATTAAAAATTAGGTTTTTTGAAGAATGATAATAAATCAGTTTGTTCAGAACGGTCACCCATCCAAGTACTGACCACGTCCAAAGCTGCGTCCAAAGCTGCAGGAGAGGCCACTTTAGTGGCCTCTGAAGTGAGGAAAAGTTCCGAGGTACCCCGTACCCGATTGTTTTTTTTTTTTTTTTTTTTTTTGCTTCCGAGCTTACCGAAGGTAACGCAAGCTATGTGATCGTTCTGAAGAACGAAAATATTTTATATCTCCGATTTCAAAAATTCCAAGACAGAAATCCGTTTCAGACATCAGGGAACATTTTTGGCCCCGTCTGTCTGTCGGTCTGTCGGTCTGTAGATCAATTTTTGCGAACCACCATATCTTGAAAACTACTTGTCCGATTTTAATGAAATTTAATTAGTAGGTAATACTTATTTATATTTATTTATTAATTAATTAAAATTTGAAGCGTTAGTGGAGGTCATTATTTAAAATAATAAACTTATTTCACGTGGAGTGACTTTTTCTTTCTACATGTATTTATTAGTTTAATTAATGCCCTTTTGTATTGTTTGTTTTTTAAAAATATAATATTTATATAGAAATTCTTTCTTTAGGTCTATGTGGGTAGTGTTTAGTTAAAAAAAATATAATTACTTCTTCATCTTTTCAAAATCACCTGCTATATTTCAACCCCACCATGGGTCATTTTCAAGCTACAAAATAACAATTTATGTCAAACATTAATTTAAAAAACTCTAAAAACAAATTTATAACAATTTAAACAAAAATATCACATTCTATAGCTTATTTCAAAACCATTTTGATTTTTCATCCACACAACTAAGGATATTAGTATTTCTACATAAAAATTTTTATACTCTAATTAAAAAAAAAAAAAAAATAAAAAAAAAAAAAAAAAAAAAAAACCAAAAAATAACCAAAAAATAACATACCTGTTTCCGAATTCAATTTGAATCCTAGTCTAAAATTTGTGTTTTCTGTAATAACATTTTTTAATCAGGAGATTGAAAGATAAATTTTAATACAGGAAACACAAATTTTAGACTAGGATTCAAATTGAATTCGAAAACAGGTATGTTTTTTTTTTTTTTCTTTTTTTTTTTTTTTTTGTTTTTTTAATTAGAGTATAAAAAAATTTATGTAGAAATACTAATATCCTTAGTTGTGTGGATGAAAAATCAAAATGGTTAATGTGATATTTTTGTTTAAATTTTTATAAATTTGTTTTTAGAGTTTTTTAAATTAATGTTTGACATAAATTGTTATTTTGTAGCTTGAAAATGACCCAAGGTGGGGTTGAAATATAGCAGGTGATTTTGAAAAGATGGAGAAGTAATTATATTTTTTTTAACTAAACACTACCCACATAGACCTAAAGAAAGAATTTCTATATAAATATTAATAATTATAGTGGGTAATCAGAATTCAATAAAAATATAATTTTGGAACCTCAAAGTACAGGGGTACAAATGTCAAATTTAATCTTTTATAATATGATGTATATCGTTGAAAATCTCTTAAATAGTTGATTAATTTTTGTTATGCTCTATTTTGTGTTATTTATAGTTTTGAGGGGGTAAAATTGAAAAAAAAATTATCTTTTTTTTTTATTTAAGACAATAATGGTTTTTAAAAGTATAAAATCAATAAAGTACGTGAATAGGATGCGATGAAGCTATGTGCCACACCAATAGCAGTCTATTTTTGTTTATTTAAAATAAGAGATTACGTATTAAAAGAAATGAGGTATTACTATATTATTGTTATACTGGTGGATAAATAAATAAAAAAATATTACAGTTCTGAGGCTTTTATTATCATAACTTTACCTTTTTTCAAGGTAAACTATTTATAAAATTAAAAGAAGAGAATAATAATTGTAAGTAATAACTAATAACATTTTCTATAAGAAAAGTTGCAAGGATGAAATGTTTGTTATTCAAAATCTGATCGAAATTTGTGTTACTTCAACACTTGTGCTAGATAAATTACAATTCATATCTTCTTCTGAAAAACATTTTGGTGCCAAAGCAACAACTACGAGTAGGTGGAATCACGGAAACTGCAAAAAATCACGCGATTCTCCCTACTGAAACTGGTTAAATATCCCCATGGTGTACGTACATGCACATGTATAGCAAGTGCAATCATATCCTCGAGGAGTTTTCTTATCGATTGTGCGAAGTTCAAGTTCCTCGTAAAGGCACCTTGAACTGCCAAATTCTCTTGACATTTCGGGAAATCGAGCGCTCTCTCTGAGTCACGATATAAAATTATGCTAATTTAAAGCGATCTAGTTCAGTTAAAGGTGTTCACCAAACGCGTATGATCAGCAGAAATGTTTAATTTAGTTTATCATTTTGAAGATAATCTGTTGATAGATTGTATAATAGAGGTAATAAAATATTCATAGCGTTATACTACTTTTTATTTTCCCTTATTTACTAGTTTTGAAACAAAAGACCTTCGTCTATTGTTTGATTTAGTAGTGATATACAAAAATCTATCTTAGGCAATTTAACTTCCATAATTATTTAATGTAAAAATAACTGCTGGTAATCAACTTACACGTGGCATAATGCCATATTAAATTTTATTATCATTTACACCTATTTTATTGTTAGTTTTGATTTATTTTCCTTTATTAAGGTGGTCCTTTGTCCTTTAGGTATATTTTTGAATCACATCTTTTTTGGTATATCACTTCAGTTTAGATACTCATAGAAAATTTCAACCCTATGAACAACCCCTAACAGCAGTGGCGTACACAGGGGGGGGGGGGGGCCAATGGGCCCTTATTAAACACAATACCGGCCCGAGTGTCGGCTGTGCCCGGATTTTGCCGATGGAATTAAATTTATTAAACACTATACCGGCCCGACTGACGGTTGGGCCCGGATTTTGCCGATGAAATTAAATTTATTAAACTCAATACCGGCCCGACTGTTGGCTGGGCCCGGATTTTGCCGATGGAATTAAATTTATTCAACACTATACCGGCCCGACTGACGGTTGGGCCCGGATTATTTTGCCAATGGAAATGAATTAGGAAGCATAAACAAAGTCGGCCCAATAGCCGGATTGGCCAGGATTTTTGTCGATGAGACTAAAGCTATTAAACACTATAGCGGCCCGATTGTGGCTGGGCCAAGATTTTTGCTGATGGAATTAGATTCTTTGAATTAAATTTGGATATGCATGAAATAAATTGGCTCATTTGCCGACTAGGCCTTGATTTTTGTCGGTGGAACTAAAATCATTAAACATGATCGACCCGATTGCCGGTTAGGCCCGGATTTGTGTCGATGAAATTAAATTAGGAAGCATAAACTAAGTCGGCCCGATTGTCGGCTGGGCCCGGATTTATGCTGCTGGAATTAGATTCATTGAATTAAATTAGAATGCAAATTTTTGTTTTGGACCAGGATTGTGTGTAGAACGCTACGTGGGTCCTCTTGTCTATGCGGCATTCCCCTCTTGTTGATTCGAGGCTTGCTGACTCTGGTCGGACTAGTGTTGGTCGACATTAAGTGGGAAAACAGAGGGAATATAAATAAATCAGTTTATCATTTTGTGACAAAACTGTTTCATATTAATAGTAATTATAATAATTACTATTCATACATAGTAATAGTAAATTTAAATCCAAAAACTCAAAAAGCGTTAAGAAAACATTTGATGTTAAATGTCCCACGTAATTACCTAGCGAATGAGCGAATGGTTCTTTTGTTTTGCGATAGGTATTTAATTTTCTTAGAGAAAAATTCTCATTTAGATAAAAATTTGAAATTTGTATGTGCTCCAAATCCACGTTTGTTTTTGCAGTTTGGATCACGTTTTGCTTCCGAGCTTACCAAAAGAAACGGAAGATATGTGACAATTCTGAAGAACAAACAATATTTATGTCTCCGATGTCAAAAATTCCAAGACAGAAATCTGTTCAACTTCAGGGTACATTTTGGGTCCCGTGTCTGCCTGTCTCTCAATTTTTGCGAACCAACATATCTTAAAAGCTATTCGTCCCATTTTAATGAAATTTTGATGGTAGGTCATAATTAGCCAGGTTATAACATTGCTAGTCCCATATAAGTTTCAATCTTCTGCACCTATTTATTTCTCTTTCACATTAGCAAAGACATACATTTATTTACACCTATATGTATCTTCAAAAGTACTCATCTGATTGTTATGAAATTTTAATGGTTTGTTTAAAGTAGCTCGCAGATAACCCAAGAATAATTTCAACTGTCTGCGTTCTTAAAATGTAGCTAAATTGATACTTTATTCATGTCAAATTAACTCAATTTTCCCTCCATTTTTAAATTAGTCAAAATTGGTTTGATTTTTACATGATTTAAAGTATCAATTTACCAAAATTTAAACAGCGCAGACAGTTAAAATTAATCTGTGAGCTTTTATCAGATAAATTTTATAAAAATCAGATGAGTACTTTTGAAGATAAGGTGTAAATAAATGTATGCGACAGGACATGTGGAAGAGAAACAAATATGGGACCAGAAGGCTGGAACTTATATAGGACCAACAATGGACTACTTATGCTAATTAACTGCCATCCGAATTTCATTAAAATCGAAAGATTAGTTTTTAAGAATTGTTCGCTATCATTGATCGAGATACAGACTGACAGCCCAGAAACGGGATCAAAAATGTTGTCTGATAACTGGAACAGATTTCTGTCTTGGAATCATTGAAATCGGAAACATAATATTCGTTCTTCAGAACGATCACATCACATAATGAGGTGTTACCCCATAGGATTTTAATTTAATTAAATATGTGGTTTGAAATTGAAATTAGAGTGTTGAAAGGGGGAAAAATTACAATTATAATAAATTTTGGGGTATGCTAAACCCGCATATAGGTTAAATTAGGTCCCCCCCCCCCCCCCCCCGAAAAAATTTTCTGTGTACGCTACTGCCTAACAGTAGCTACTAAGCCATAAATCAATAAATATAAATTAGAATCGTTAAATCCATTATAAGTTATGCATTACGATCTTATAATCTATATACAGGGTGTATCAATTTCAGATAACCATAGAAAAAGGGGCATATCTACAGGTAATTTGGAGCAAAAAAGTTCATATAAGCTATAGTCCAATTCTCAACAGGGTAGGAGCTATAAGCGAAAATAGACTGTGTTAAAAACAACCGACCTTTGCCTTAAAAAACTGAAATAACTCAAAATATATTAATCTTGGAATAATGAATAAACAATTGTTGGAAAGAGCAGGAAATTTCCTATAAAATGGTGTATGTTTTAGTTCACTTGTTGCCTTTTTAGTGTGACCCAGAGCTGTTTGAAAACAAAAAAATAGATTTTTTTAAAAAATCTGAAAAACTTTGAGCCCACTTATCGATATGACCCGAATGGGAGAAATGCGTACAAAGTTAGGACAAGTTGGCGCTTTTAATAAGCTTTAAAACGATACCAAATACTTCACAATATTCCAACTCTGAGAGGGCGAACAAACCATCGTTGTAGAAAAAAACATGTCGTGCTTGCAGCTGGAGAAGGGCAAAGAAACGTGACGTTATCAGCTGTGGCATCTTTGACAAAAAGATGTCGAATGTGCATTGCTCAAGGTGGCGGCATTTTGAGCAGCTTCTGCCTTGAGATACCATGGTAATATATTTTACAATAATAGATCTTCTAGTTAGAGAACTAAATTTCAATTTAATGGCCGCCACCTTGAACAATGCACATTCGGCATCTTTTTGTCAAAGATGCCACAGCTGATAACGTCACGTTTCTTTGCCCTTCTCCAGCTGCAAGCACGACATGTTTTTTTCTACAACGATGGTTTGTTCGCCCTCTCAGAGTTGGAATATTGTGAAGTATTTGGTATCGTTTTAAAGCTTATTAAAAGCGCCAACTTGTCCTAACTTTGTCTCCCATTCGGGTCATATCGATAAGTGGGCTCAAAGTTTTTCAGATTTTTTAAAAAAATCTATTTTTTTGTTTTCAAACAGCTCTGGGCCACACTAAAAAGGCAACAAGTGAACTGAAACATACACTATTTTATAGGAAATTTCCTGCTCTTTCCAACGATTGTTCATTCATTGTTCCAAGATTAATATATTTTGAGTTATTTCAGTTTTTTAAGGCAAAGGTCGGTTGTTTTTAACACAGTCTATTTTCGCTTATAGCTCCTACCCTGTTGAGAATTGGACTATAGCTTATATGAACTTTTTTGCTCCAAATGACCTGTGAATATACCCCTTTTTCTATGGCTATCTGAAATTGATACACCCTGTATATAAAATTCTCGGCCACGGTGTTTGATCCCGAACTCCTCCGAAACGGCTAGACCGATTTTGATGATTTTTTTTTTTTATTGATCGGTATGTCTGAGAATAGGATGTTATCTATTTTTTATGCCCCTAAGATATAAGGGGGGCCCCCCCCCCCCCAAAAAAAAATTGTAATTTTTTGTTTTTTTGACAAAAAATTTTTTATTTCATTTTTTATAGATTTGGCATTGAAAAATACTTATAATCCTAAATTTTTACATTCCTACCACCACTCAGTGATGAGGGGGGGCCCCCCAAAATTTTATTTTTTGTCAATGTTTTTTAATTTTATTATTTTATGGTTTGGTATTAAAAAATACTTATAACCCTAAATTTTTACCTTTTTACCACCCCTATGTGATAAGGTTGCCCCCCCTCACCCAAAAATATATATTTTTTGAACAAAATTTTTTAATTTTTTTTTTTATGATTTGGCATTAAAAAATACTTATAACCCTAAATTTTAACCTTTTTACCACCCCCAAGTAATAAGGGAGACCCCCCCCCCCCCCTCCCCCCCAAATAAAAAATTTAATTTTCTTTATTTTTTGGGCAATTTTTTTAATTTTATGATTTGGCATTACAAAATACTTATAACCCTAAATGTTTACCCTTTTACCACCGTTATACTACATTTTTACCACCAACCTCCATTTTTAATAGCGATATTAGTACTGTAATAATCTTCAACACTCAGTGGATTAAAAATACACTCCCCGTCAAAATTATCGCATCACCTTTATATTTCTCTGTTTGGGCTATTTCTAATTTATACTGATGTTTAATGATTCATTAATAATCATCATTAATCATCATCTCATATGTAATTATCATTGTTAATCATATTTAATCATCATCATTAATTATATATCATAAATTAATTATATTTAATCATCATCATAAATGATTCATTGTTATTTGCAGTTGATTAAATGAGAGCTCTCACGTAGTTATTCATAATACAGATGTTTGATTGTGTCAACAAGAATATAGACCTCCTAATTTAACTATGGAGAAAGCGATTAAACCCGTAGTGATGGGTTAAGAAAGGCTTTTCTCAAAAGGTTGGTGGTCGACTAAGAGTGCATCTCACTACAATCTCAGAGCATTTCGGTGGTTCCAGGAGTGTGGATATGATCGACAGAGGCGAAATAGGTCTGCCCGAGATGAAAACAATAGAAAAAAGATCCTAATTGAACGACTTTTGTGTAAGCATATAAAAGTGGTGCGTTAATTTTGACGGGGAGTTTACATATAACCCTTAATTTTCACCCTTCTACCTCCAACCAACCTCCATTTTTTAATAGTGATATTATAACTGTAATAATCTTTAACTCTCAGTGATCGATAACTGATAAATTTTTTTTTTTTTTTAAAGAGTCCTCTGACAGCAGGGCCACAGGAGAGGCACTCTTGAATAAATATGTACATAAAATACATAAATGAATTAACAACAAATTTCCATAAAAGTACTAATAAATTACTAGAAAAAAAGCTACTTAATACATCTAAAAAACAGCAAAGGATTAAAATTCAATAAATAACTATGAAAGAGAATAAATAAATACTCAAATGAATATTCAAAATTTAAATTAACAATTAAATAACAAAACTAATAATAACAATGAGATAACAATTAGGTAACATTAGATAACAATTAGACAAAAATGTAAAAATTATTGCTGTTTGCTCGGTTATTTAATTAATTTCTCGGTTATTGTAATTATTATTATCAATCGATCAGTTATCCCCGCCAGGCGTATTCCGGGTTCACTTTTCACCCAGCAAACAGTTCGGAGTAGGGATGTGAACGAAGCCGGTCTAATATCATTCTCACACAATAAGCTTTCTCACTATTTTGATAGGCCTCATTGTCCATAGCGCTCCATTCCTGTTTCAGTCATAGACCACATCCCCTCACACTTACAATGAGTTAGTTATTTTTAATTAACTTCCAAAATATTCAATAGAAATAATTAATACGGCAAAACAACGTTTGGCGGGTCAGGCTAGAACAGAAATTTTTTGTGTACCTTCGGTAGGTCTGAGAATAGGTCGTAATAGTACAACACGCGTCGAGTGTGGAGTTTGCACCCGAGTGAAAGCGAGGGTAGTAAGTATTTCTGGAGGAGTATTATACTCTACATTTTCGTCAAAGCCACTTGATTCATTCATGGTTTTTCACTAAAAACTCGATATAATCAGTTACTTTAATAAAAGAATAGCAAATTAGTTTTGTTAAATGTAAACAAACTCGCTAATCGTGCGTAAAGCTGAAAAATTCCCCTTCTTCACCGCGCCAGCGTGGTAAAGAAGAGGAATTCTTCAGAACCATGAGACGCGCATGCGCAATTAATACAAGTACGTAAATAATCACTTTCTACGCATCTAAACAGAGATATAATGTTTATATTTCGTATCAATCGTAGATAAACTATTTTTTATAGCCCTAAGTGATTTATTTTGATTATTTTTTTATTTTTTGGACAACATTTTTTAATTTTATTTTTTTTATTATTATTTGGCATTAAAAAATAATTATAATCTTAAAATTTTACCTTTTTACCACCAACCCCCATTTGTTAATAGCCATATTTGTACTTTAATAATCTCAACTCTCAGTGGTGGATAACTGATCAATTATAAATCGATCAGTTATCCCCACCAGGCGTCTACCGGCGTCACTTCTCACCCAGGAAACAGCACGGAGTAGGGATTACATTTTAAATTTATAAATAATTATTATTATGATTAAATTATTAAATATAATATCATACAATCCATTGCACTTAGAGATTGATATTGATTTTTTTTAAATTATCATAATTAGTGATAGCAAATATGGATAACATTTTTTAATGTATATATAACTTTTAAGAGATATAATTTTAAATATATACTACTATAAGTTAAATATATACTTACTAATATAAGTTAATAAAGTAAAATAAATTATTAATAAATATATGCTTGGTCTATTATTATTTTGATAGTCTGTCATTGTTCGCTCCAATCCTCAGTCATAGATCACGTCCCCACACACTTACAATAAGTTAGTTATTTTTTATTTAACTACCAAATTATTCTCTAGAAATATTTTATATGGCAAAACAACGTTTGCCGGGTCAGCTAGTTAAATATAAAAGTTTACTCACGTTGGTTCTTCAAATTGGTTCTTTAAAATGCGTCGCGGGACACCAATTTATTTCTTCGCTACACTCGAAGAAAGAAATTCGATAACTCACTGTCTTGCATACGAGTCTGCAAGACAGTGAGGCATTTTCATGTCTTCGCTCCGCGTAAGCTACCGACATGAAATGTCGCCAGGTTCGCTTCGCGGTGTTCGTTAGGCGTGTGCCGACGATTAACATCACGAGCCTTGATTCGTGTGAAATGATTCGTACGACATACTTTCGAACGTAAATGTATTCCCCACCACATTTACACTTGTACATAAAAACATTATTATTGTAAAACATTATATTTATTTATTTATTGTTTATTTTTATTTGTTTATTTTATTTTATTTTTTTATTTTTTTTTTTTGTCGGTGTAACGCGATTTGGTATCGTTTTTTGGTAACGCTTTTCGAGTTTATGTGCCAAAGTAATGACATGAAAATGTCAAACATAAAATGCAGGGTTGCCACAGACTGAAGAAATACACACAAACCTAACTTGACCTACCAAAGACGTGTACGCTTTAATTAGTTGTTTGATTTAGTTAAATTGTAGGTAAAGAGCCGGCGTGGCTCTTACCACGTCTGCCCTGCGTCATCACTGAATCAAGAGCGGTACAAGGTCGTGAGTTCGATCCCTCACCGTGATGCTCAGATTTATATGGCTCACTAATCGACAGCACCATGCTGCACACGAATATGAAAACCCTACTTTTCAGGAGAGCGAAAAAACGAAAAAAATGTACTAGATAAAGTAGGCCCTTTCATATAATCTTTTGTTTTTATGGACTAAGTTAATCCGTTTTAAGTGCAATTTAATATTCTAGGTTCATTTTAGCTTAATTATTGATAGGATTGGAGAAATTTTATATTCGTGACTTTACAATGCATACAAATTTTTTTGAGACGTTTGTATTTTCGAGTGTAAACTAACGAATATGCCGCATATTCGTTAGTTCATTAAAATTTTAAGTAAAAACAAAATATTTGTCCATGCAATCTAACGAATATGGCATATTCGTTGTTTGGATTCTTCATCGATATGGTAAACTAACGAATACGCCACATTTGTTAGTTTACAACGAAGGAAGCAAAATTTTAAAAGGTTAATGTGATCAAATCTGCCATATTCGTAGGCTAATTATATCGAATGTGGAATATTCGTTAGTTAACAACGTAGATAGCAAGTTTAGGAAAGGCAAACAATGTCGAATTTGTTTGTGATGCAGGGAGTAAGATTTGGGAGGTCAAACTATTATCAAGGACATAGTATGAGACTAAAATATTATGTTTATACTATTTGTTTATAACTAATATTTTTTACATTACAATCTCTCTTATTGCATACTGAATTAATCTTAAGGAAGGCAGTGAGGTCAGAATTTAATTAGAAAAATAGGAAGGTTTTGATTTCTAGAAGGAATCACATTTAAGGAGTTCAAAAAAAACTCTCGTAGAGACTCAAAACTCTCGTAGAGACGGGGATAGTAAAATGGGCCTAAAAAATAGCCTCATTGCTAGGTTCGAACAAGTGGTTCGTCCTACCCGTCTAATACTAGGACCTTACTACAACTACTACTAGTTAAATTGTAGGTAAGTCAGGTAATTATTTAAAAAAAGTGGAAGGTAAATTTGTAAAAAAAGTGCAATTCTTTATACGAAAGTATTGTCTAAAATGCAGGGGTTTTTCTATCCAGCTCTTTAACTGAATAGATTCCAGTGTTAAGTGCTCATGTCTTCCTTTCACAGGACAGATTGATAGTTTTAGTTTCTACATGAGAAATAATTAAAAGCCTGACGAGGTTGCAACGACTAGGGAAACCACGGTTGAAAGGGTCCGCTGCGATTGAATGATGGTAACTACTTACCACTCAATGAATGGATATAAATCAGGATATTCAATCCCTTTTTTTCTCATTCATTCTTCAACCGTTACACAATCTAAACCTGATTGTAATAAGAATAGCTCGGATTCACTTTGAATCTGTTAACGACCTTACCAAGTAAGCTGTTGGACTTAATAATTTTTGTTGCGAAATAAAGAACAGATATAAATTCATTTGAACTTTTGACAAAAGTCAGGAGCAAAAGTAATTTTTACAAAAGAACGGTGTAAATGCAGTAATCAATTCTAAATGGAGTCTTTTAATAAAATATGTTTCTGACCATTTGTGAAGTTTTTAATCACATTTAGATATTTAAATCACCTAAAGGCTGCATTAGCCAAATTTCGATTATAATGCAGATCGGAATTCGGCAATTACAACCCACTTTAAACTTTCTTTAAGTCAAACCTATTTTTTTAAATCGGCTAATGTTAAGTAGTTAATTTTTTACAATCAATTGGAAATGCCAGGTTAAATTTTACAATGCTATATTTTTCTGTTCCACTTTTCGATTCGTGTCAAGAACACGTAACAACAGCCTAAATCTATAATCAATTAAGGGTTGTTATTTAGGAAAGTAGAAGCGGATAAGAGATCAAGATAAAATTCTAGAATAGGAATAAAGACCGTGGTCAAACGTTATAATAATATTTCATGATTATATTGATATAATAAAGTAATTATAAAATAGGAGGAACAATAACTCACAGGATTAACTAACTGTAGCTAAACATGAACTGCTTTAGTAATACTCATGAAATAGTAGATGGACATAGATTGACGACCCTATTTCTTATCTAATAATTTTATTTAATCTGAATCAAACAACAAAAAATTAAAAACCCTAACTTTTAACTTCATTTAAGTGATAAGTTAATTTTAATATCTCCCTGTTATACCATTAATGAAAAGAAGTCTTGCCAAATTGCAACTTTTTTCAATCTTAAGTAAGATTGATGTATAAATCTTTTGTTGTGAACTAGATCTAACAGTCAGCAGCTAAGGGATAGAAAAAAAATCTTTTAAGTTAGGCTAAGGGTCGTTGTGAAAAGGTCGACTTTAAACTGGGTATTTGGCACTCCTTTCTATTGTCAAACCCATTTGAGGACCACAAAAGTAAAGAATTCAATATAGGATAATGCTATACTTTATTGTCTAAAAATATATTAAGAAATTTACTATTGATATAACATAATACATAAGACTACAATAACAACCTAAGGCGGATGTAGTAAACAGTTTCAGACCCTTGTGTGGCTTTCACACCGAAAATAGTCAGTACTCGTCTGTGTTCTGAATACACGATTTAGAGCACCAGGTAGTAAACTGAATATTGGAAAACCTATGGCAGGTACTATAGGTACTTTCTGCAAAAGGTAGTAATCAAAAGTCTATAAATCTGTCCGATATATCTGTCTCGTACTAAATTTTCTCATATTCGATTTACTTGGTCGATTGTTTTCCATTTATAAGTTGTTTTTTTGTTTTATGTTAAACCTTGTGCAAACCTGCATTAATGATTTAACAATATATACTGATTTTAAAATATTTATACAGTTCTGTGTTCAAAATTAAATTAAAAGTATTGTCTGGTTTAACATTATAAAAAGTTCTTAGTTTCTTTCTAATATCACTAAAAAGGAAAAAGAGGCTAAATATTCGTCCAAAAATCTACCCGCATAAGAAACTTTAGAAAGTGAACAACACTATATGAATGGAAATCAGCAATGGATGAATAATACTAACCATTTTAACAATTAATTAACATAATTGTAATATTGTTCATTTACTTCTAAGAAATCGGCTATGAAGGCTATTCTTGGTATGAAAAATATAACTCCCTATTAAAATAGAGGGTTTAAGAGCTTGTAGATTTACCACAAAAAGAGCTGTTGCTGTAAATGAGTTCTAAACAAAACATTCATGATGATGAAGCCTTTAAACAATATGTCCAAAAGTACGGAATATTTTTCGATGAAACACATTACTACTACACAACACTACTACACATTATTGGCCCTAGCAGCAGAGTACAATCTGTTTGTAAATAAAATATGAATGTCATAATAGCTTTTCTAAATGGAGATCATAATGAAGAAATCTATATAGAGCAGCCAGTACACTATAAAATAAATTGGTTGGGCGAGAAGTCTCACGTAAAAAGGGTTTCGTTGGTGCTATGAACATAAAATTAGTATAGCGGGTTGGGGAGGACGCAATTTTTTTTTTTTTTTTTTACAAAATGGTGTGGAAAACTTAACTTTACCCACAAGTGGTATATATATATGTAATCTACTCGTCAATACCTTTTATTTCATACCCCACTCAAAATTAAAAAAAAAAAAAAAAATTTCCCCGTGACAGGAATTAGCCGCCATCTTGGATTCCCAGTAAATCAGATGAAACTGCTAATCATATTTTTTCTATGGCCCAGCAGACCACACATTTTGCATATTTTTCTATATTTTTAGTAACAGCGGAAATACGATTTTAGGGGGGGGGGGTGGACACGCAAAATTTTGATGTTTTTTGTCAAAATGGCGCGGAAAACTAAACCCACAAAAAACACAAAACTAACCCACAAGTGGTATATATATTTGCAATCTACTCGTCAATACCTTTCATTTGATGTCCCACTCAAAATAAAAATAAAATATTATTTTCGCGCGTTGTGAGTTATCCGCCACTTTGAATTTGAACAGCTGATAATTGTGAGTTCTCTATATTTTTCCTGTGAGCGCGTCAAAACGATCTTTAATACTGGAAAGTTAAGTTTCATGTTTTTATCTCTTTTGGTTCAAAAGTTATTGGAACCGTACAAAGTGACAGACAGACACGGGAACGAAACTATAAGGGTTTCTTTTTTTGGTTTTACTAATAGTACGTTGGGTACACCAAAAAAAGCTGCACTTTTTGATTGGAATATGCCACTTTCTGTGGTCATAGTTAATGCCCAGAGGTAACTTTTCAGATAGGGAGCCACTTCGAAATCCGTGTGGAACACCAAAATGGCGGCCATTAAAGATGGCGGTCATTTGCCGCCGTATTGACTCACTAAATGTTTCTGTATCTCATCTCCTAATGGTCCGATTTCGAATTTCTTTTCTTTGTTTTAAAGGTCTTTTAAAGAAGAAACTTTATTGTCCTTAAACATTTATCTCTACTCCTTAAAGGTTCAGCACAATTTTCAAAAAATCAAATAATTTTTAATTTTTTGGAGTTCTCAAAATCGGTTTTTTTGTGAATATCTCAGTAAAGGTCACATTTACAGAAAAATCATATGATATTAAACTTGTAGCTTGAAAAATTACCTACAAAAAAGATATGATCACTCTTATTGATAGGAGTAACCAGTTTAGAGATATCTCGATTCACAGAGTTTAACGAACAGATTGCACTCCTAATATATCTGTATAAAGGGTGCGGTAAAAGTTCGGCAACGGCTAATTATCGCCGCCAATGTTCAAGACGTATAACTGCGGTTTGTTGTAATCTTCATCATGCATAAAAAACTTTTTTTTGTGGGTACCCATTTTCCCGCCATTTTGGTTGCCGCCATATTGGATTCAACTTTAAAATTGCAAATTGGAACCCCTATACTGTGATACATATTTGAAAAGGTCTTGAAAAAAGAAAACATTTGCCGTAAACCAGAGCTTTTTATCTTTCACCGTTTCAAAATGGCGGCCAGTTGAAATTACAAAATTGATTTTGTTGACATTATAATGAAGGTTTAAGACTGGTGTGAACTGTCAGTATATAATATTTTCCATCACTGAGCAAAATAACCATCAAATGTATGTTTTTATTGACTCTGGCAGCAATGAGTGCTTAAGCAAGGCATCTGTGGCACTAAGGCTGCAAAATTGTATTGAATTTAAGTCGGAGATTGAAATTTTGGGATTTGGGGATGAGGGAAGAACTAGGACGCTGGGTACAGTTGCCCTAGATATCACAATAGATGGATTTTTAGTTAGGGAGATCAAAGCCTATGTTGTACCAGATTCTTGCCAGCCCTACGATTTAATTGTTGGTCGTACTTGGACCGAGTCACGTGGTGTAAGTTTTATAATGACAAATGGTAAACTTAAGATTAGACATGCTGAAGAGTTTCCTGTCAGTACGATGGATATTAGCGATAAGCTCACAGAAAATCTGGAGGTAGTAGGGGATGTGAATGTTGCCGCTGGAACGACTTGCATAGTAGATGTTAAGTTAATTGCCATCATATACAGGTGCCTGTAAGAAATGAAGGAAAAGAAAATAAACTTTTAAAATCAGGTACTATATTGGTTAGAAACGTAGAGGCGAGCAAAGGGATCAGCAATAGAGGCTTAGAGTCAAGGAAAGCAATTCTGGAGGAAGAAGTGATAACCGGCCCCGTAAACCCAAGGCAGAAGTTGGAACTGATGGAAATATTAAATAATTACAGGGAGTGTTCCTCCAAAAGTCTATCTGATTTAGGACACACTCACCTCACGGAGATGGACGTAAAAATTAAACCAGGTGCTGCACCAGTGTCTCCTCTACTAGGTTTCGTGGCCTGAACGTACTGAGATCAGTAAGATTCTAGACGAATGGAGAAATGAAGGTATAGTGGAGGATACTGAATCATCATTTGCCAGTTCAGTGTTGTTAGTGATGAAGAAGACTGGAGGGTCGAGGGCTTGTAGTTGATTTCCGTAAGTTAAAAAGCATCACAGTACGACAGCCGTATCCACTACTGCAAATAGATGACCCACTTGAAAAACTATCCGGTCAACCAGGTCAGCGGAAAGTCGAAGCAATTGCAGATTTTGCCCAACCTAAATATTAAAATTTGATGTTTTTATAAGTCCGCCAAAACAGATTCAAGGAATGTATCTTCCTTGTTTTTTTTTTTTTTTTTTTTTTTTTTGTAGTAATTTGTCTGTTGTGTTGTAAAGATGTGCTCTGTGAAATAAAACCATATAATAACTTAAATACTGTCTTATATTTAATAATACTACCAAGAGGATATGATGCCCAGTAAGTTAAATAAAGTGTGCCAGTTGAATTTAATTAATAAAATAAGTGAAAAGTTCATGTTTTTTGTTTGTTAAAATTGCACGTGTTTTTTCTTGTTGTATATTGAACGGTTTCTGAAAACAGAATGGCTGAAAAAAGAAAACATTTGCCGCAAACCAGAGCTTTTTATCTTTTGCCGTTTTAACATGGCGGCAAGTTGAAATTACAAAATTGACATTTTCAATTCTTGCTGCTAAAATAAGGCTTTAATAGAAAAAAAATAATAGTAAAATTATCCTATTTCAACTCAAAATTCAAAATTGGTTTCAAAAAATATTTTAATTACATTTTAGGTTGCGAAAGTAAAATTACTATGTGTACTAAGTACTATAGCTACTAAATAAAATTAAAACTTTGGAAAAAATAGCCTTGATATATTATTTTTTACCCTAAATAAGACAAACTTACTTTTGCATTTTTTCCCTTATAGCTTTACTTTGGCTAATTAAACGTCAACAGTGTCAATTTTGTAACTTAAACTGGCCGCCATTTTGAAACGGTGAAAGATAAAAAGCTCTGGTTTACGGCAAATGTTTTCTTTTTTCAAGACCTTTTCAAATATGTATCACAGTATAGGGGTTCCAATTTGCAATTTTAAAGTTGAATCCAATATGGCGGCAACCAAAATGGCGGGAAAATGGGTACCCACAAAAAAAAGTTTTTTATGCATGATGAAGATTTCAACAAACCGCAGTTATACGTCTTGAACATTAACGGCGATAATTAGCCGTTGTTGAACTTTTACCACACCCTTTATACAGCTATATTAGGAGTGCAATCTGTTCGTTAAACTCTGTGAATCGAGATATCTCTAAACTGGTTACTCCTATCAATAAGAGTGATCATATCTTTTTTGTAGGTAATTTTTCAAGCTACAAGTTTAATATCATATGATTTTTCTGTAAATGTGACCTTTAATGAGATATTCACAAAAAACCGATTTTGAGAACTCCAAAAAATTAAAAATTATTTGATTTTTTGAAAATTGTGCTGAACCTTTAAGGAGTAGAGATAAATGTTTAAGGACAATAAAGTTTCTTCTTTAAAAGACCTTTAAAACAAAGAAAAGAAATTCGAAATCGGACCATTAGGAGATGAGATACAGAAACATTTAGTGAGTCAATACGGCGGCAAATGACCGCCATCTTTAATGGCCGCCATTTTGGTGTTCTACACGGATTTTGAAGTGGCTCCCTATCTGAAAAGTTACCTCTGGGCATTAACTATGACCACAGTAAGTGGCATATTCCAATCAAAAAGTGCAGCTTTTTGGCTTATTTAGCCATGTACCCGACATACTATAACGAAACCCTAAAAAAAGAAACAAGGTTTGACTCCTTATAGAAAATCACGCTTCGGTCTTCGTCAATCAGACTGAGAGAGGATCAAAAAATGAATTATTTTTATGCCTCCAAATTTAAAAATTCCTAGACAGAAATCAGGAAAAGGGAAAATGTTTGGTCTCGTGTCTGTCGTTCGACATTTTTGTGAACCACCCTATCCTAAAAACTACTCGTCCAATTTTAATTGAGTTTGGATGGTAGGCCCATTGTTGGTCCGATATATTGATTAAAGCCTTCCGGGCACATTAACGCATGCGCAAACCTTTTTTATAAATATAACCTACACCTTTAAAAGAACATATCAGATTTTAAAGAAAGAACCGAGGACCGAGCGCCCATGGCGCTCGAAAGTAAGAGCAAAAACTTCAACAGGCTCATTTTTCTTCTCCCACCGTTCCCTAGGGGTATATCGATGGCACGGTTTAGATTTGTTTTGGTGAGATCCATTGTACAGAAATTGTTTGTTGAATCTGTGGGTTCTTATAATGATTTCAACCATATGCGGAAATTTAATATTGTTAAAAAAAAGAGTGACCTCACTGGGAATCGAAACAGACCCAAGATTCTTATGACCGTTTTTCTAATAATAGGAAACTATGGACCTCACAAATTGGCAGACAATTTTTTCTTTATAAAATAGAAAATAAGAAAAGTCCAGTCATGCACCATACAAACAATAAATTAAAAAAGATACAAAAGATACAAACAATAAATTAAAAAAAAAAAATAATGTAGACATTTGCTTGAAAGAGAAAAAAAAATAGTCGATATTGGTCATTCCGGAGTTATGGCTGTTTACAATTATTACATTGTAATGTATTACAACAAATTGAAAAATGTTCAACTAATTAAAAAAATAGTTATAAATATAATTTCTATTTTCTTTAACACCATCTATTCATTATGAAATGAGTGGAAAATATTGCTCCACTAATAGTGGAATATGAGAACTATTAATATAATATATCATATTATATAACGTGTAGATTAATTTATCATTAAAAAGCAAAGAAGGCAGATTGTAATTGTTCGCTATCGAATATACGACAGACAGTATTAGTAGTGACTGATGAAGCGAACTAAATTTATAAGGCTATATATTATTTAATTAAATTATAATTTTTTTCAATACATATTAAAGGATTGTAATTTATACGAGACTGACGAGAAGGATTATGAGAAGAAGATGTCAAAGGTTAGTTCATTGGATGTGGGAGTGCTGCCTGGAGGCGGTTCCAGTGTCCGTAGAAGCACGCGGCTACCGGACTCAGTGCCCGACCGTCTGTCTGTGTGTTCTGCCCATCCCAGCTCTCAGACCAGCCTTAATATATAATTATCATTACGGATAAGTTTATTTTTCTTTTTCGAGAAATGCCAAGGTCCGCCCCCGCCTGCGGGCCGCTTCTTCCTATTTTAGTATCGGTTACTAACAACTAATAATCAAAATCATTCATCAAAACATTCTTAGGGACGGCATGCTGCATCAAAACATTCTTAGGGACGGCATGCTGCATCAAAACATTCTTAACATAAAGCCAAACCCCAAGTTAAACATAGATTGGTTTCTCAATTATTAATTTAATAATTCGTTTGGTGGCAGAACTCTCTTTCCCTTTGACAGATGTATTCTGTTTTCAAAATGTTTATTTAGTCTAGCTATCCTCCGTGTTACGGGTTGCAGTTTCAATTATTTGTTTCTATATACCATATTTTTTATGACTGATTTGTAAGTATTTATGTTACAATGTAAGATTATTACAAACATAGATAACAATATGCTTAATATCACCAGAAGTGGTAGATATTAACAAGTGATGAGGGGTATCTTTGAAGACTATTTTTATACGCCGAAGGAATTAAAGCACACTCAATTTCGATTTATTTGACTAAATATGACATTTTAGAACTAATTTTAAGTTTTAATTTTTAAATTTAATATTGAATTAATGAAATGTTTACATTATATAAATATTTTTAACACACTTATTTTCTCTATTCTTATATGATATCAAAATGATTCTTACCTTTTTAGAAGGAAAAAAAATCAAAAAATTATTTTTAGGCTGTTAGTGAAATCTGTATAAGACGTATAATTCTTTCTCTACATTATTGAACAAAATGTGAATTTACCTTACAGGACTTGCTGTGATATAGTTAGAAACATCTTAACCCGAAAGAAGAATTTTTTTATAAATGTCTGCTCAAAAATATCTCTAGTTCCTTTCCTGGATCACAGTCTTTGGTTTTACTCAATGCTAAAATAAATGTTTGACTGGCATATAATAGCGAATCCATGGTATAAGGTCAGTTGAAGAGATTACATGATCCATTACAAACGAATGAGAGGAAGATGGGTATAGTTGCGTCAGTACGAGAGTTCTTGAGTGGCACAGCCACGCCTATTACGTATTTTTATCTTGGCCAAGGGTTTTTGGAAAGTATAGGGACGAAATTTCGTTGAAAAACTGGCCTCTTATCAACCAACCCACAGGTTCTGACCTGTAGGATGAAATTATTTTTTCAGTTTTTTCTCTTAAAATTAAATCGTTCGCGATCATGATACAATCATGATCACGATCTTTGTCTTGTGTCAAACTTTTGTATCAAAATGATACAAAGATAGGATCGGATGTGTTCCCTCTTTCTAAGTTCGGTACACAAGTAACGGAAGCATTGCAATCATTCTGAAGCCTCTGAATTAAAAACATCCTCGACACAAAACTCGTATCAGAATTCCGGAAATATATTTAGTCTCGTGTTCGTGTCTGTCTGTCGACCAGTCTTTCAACATTTTTGCGAAACACCATATCTTAACAATCACTACTTTGAATTTAAATAAATTGGCATGGTTTGCCGAAGTTAACTCAGATGGTTCCATATTAATTTCTGTCTGTGCTCATTTAATATTCAAAAAAAAAATAAATGTAACCTAACTGGAAATCGAAACTAATCTAAATCTAATGTGACCATTCGTCCAATGATATGACGGAATAAATAATAATAGGAAGCCATGTGCCATGTGCCTTCCAAAAAATTGGCTTTTTTAGTTTTTATTTAAAAATTGCAACTATACATAAATTATCCATGTTATAAGCAATATTGATGTATGTTCAATGTATGTACTGCAATGGCTTCAAAATTTTTGTAATGCGAATGTTTGAAAATTTTTCCCCATGGAAATCCGTTTTAGGCCATTCTTAATCGATTCCTTAAATTTAACACTTTTTTATGTATGTATGTATGTATGTATGTATGTATGTATGTATGTATGTATGTATGTATGTATGTATGTATGTATGTATGTATGTATGTATGTATGTAAGTATGTATATATGAATGTATGTACGTATGTATATATATGTGTCACTCCAGACGATATCTCCCCTTAGGATGCACTTAAAAAATGCAAACAAATTTTAAAATGTCAATAATATCAAAAGAAAGGATGAGTTCGTTGGGCAGAATTTCTGGGGTTCACTTAGGGGTCAAATTTTGACAATTTAGGGTCAAAAACGTGTTTTTCCCTCCCCCCCCCCCCCCCCCCTCTTATATGAAAATATGACAAAAGTGTACTGAACAACAATTACTGTACTCTTAGAGAGCTTTCCAACGACATGAATCTTGAAGGGTAAATACTATTTTGACTTATGTACCCCGTACCCCTGTGTACCAATTTTTTTTTGTTTTCACCCATCCAAATTCTAAACCAAAATTTTCCTATATTTTATTAAAGCCAATAAGACGCAGCTTTCTTTGAAAATTCGGTCATTAAGTCATGGTGCATGACTGGACTTTTTTTACAATGTCTTGATTGACTTGAAGTGAGGAACTGTCCATTAACAGTACTCACAGATACTAGCATGAATTATTATATATATTTAGAAGGGGCCACTGCCTATTTAGACGTCGAGAAGGATTTCCGGGAATAAATGGTAGTTATAGGTTGTGAATTAAAGGATTTAGGATTTTGGACTGTTGGGAATGATGGATACGATAGTAGTTGAAACCCGAAGTTGCTTGATGCAATTTGATGCTCCTTGCCTGGAGTTCAATACCGTATGACCATAATATGGGCTTGATTATGGTGTTATAAATGAGACTGATTTAAATCGAATGTGACTATTCGTCCAATATTCTGACGGAATAAATAATAATAGGAAGCTATGTGCCGTCGACACAAATTGGGAGACTATATTTTCTTTGATTCTTAGATTGATTAATAAATAAGGAATTTATTTTTTATGGATAACAAAATACCAAATTAATGAAAAGAGGGTTTGGTAATTAAGTAACCAAAAAAAGGAGAGCTTACAAAAAAACACAAGAGCAAAGGCTGAGGAATTTTACAATGGGTATAACAGTACATACATGTAAAGTTCTCCCCTTTGGTGCCACATCGTAGACCCCATCAGTAAAAGAGGAGTAAAGCAAAGATTTATCCTCTCCCCCACTTTGTTCACACTCGTACTCGATTGAGTAATGAAGACTAAAAATAGAAATAGAATGGGGCATAAGAATGAGAAACCGACTAGAGGACTTTGATTTCACAGATAACATCTGCCTCCTCACACGGCGAATAAGTAATGTGCAGGTATAGCTAAATGGACTGATTTAAGAAGTAAAAAGGGTAGGGCTAAAAATAAATGCGTCTAAAACCAAAGAAGTGAGGTTCTACTCAAGTAATAAATAAAACCTATTCATTGGTTAAGACCAATTAAAAAAGATCGTAAATTTTACCGTAAATCGTGTCGTAAATCGTAAATACCTATTTGTACAGCATTTGTTTAATCACGTCCGAGACTAATATAAAGAAGACGTGAAAGCCAGAATCCGAAAAGCAAACTGTGCTTTCGTTCAGCCATACTCTCAGCAACATCATCTCGCAGAAGGTTAAGCTTAGAGACTTCATTAAAAACGTAAAATCTGTTTTCTTATACGGTTTGTGAAACATGGAAGATGCCGAAATGTATAGAAAAAAACTTAAAAGTCTTTGTTAATTGTTGTTTGCGAAAATATTGAGGATCGGGGTGGAAAAGGCCCATTCAACTGCAGGTAAGAGAACGGATAGGGGGATGGATTGGGCATACCCTAAGGAAACAAAATTGTGGATCCTTTTGGGGGCAAGGATCGATCGGGAGACGAGGAAATCGTGAAGATGGTTGATTGATGAATAAGTAAGGTGCAGTGGGAATAATCGGCAAGAAGTAAAGACAATTGGTCCAGACCGAAGAACATGGCTGAATTCGTAAAGGCCCTGTGCTCCAACACGGAGTGACGAGAAGTATGTCAAGTAAGTCAACTGGGAATGGAATAGGTCCAAAAAACCAAAATTTTAATTACCAGTAGGATTATAAATTACATTTGTTTATTCTCATGCGACCATTCACCCAACAATAGGGACGCAAGGAATCTATATGCCACACAAATTGGTATATATTTTATGGGTGTGATTCCTTTCCAATTTAGTGTTTACAGTATGGTAAGGCTGGCTTGATAACTAAAGAAAAAAGAGAAACATATTGTTTATAGCAACATTTTGTAACTATCTACTCGTATTTTGAAGTTATAACCATGGACTGTCCAAATTGTCTTCTTTTTTTGGTCTCAATAACGAGGAACTTGTTCACGTTTTCTAGAAAAGTATTTTTAAAAATATGGCCTTTTTTAATATTTTAGACCTGAACCCTGACAAATGAGAACTGTCAAAGGCTAGTGGGTATCGGTATTAGGAGTAATTTATCAGTCTATTATATTCCAGCATCACTGCAGTGTATACTCCGACCTTTCTTACTTACTACCTTTACTTATTTTTTAAGGAAAAGGTTATGTTAATATGGGCGTGGAATTAGGTCGGATTCCTCATTACAATGCTGTCAAAAATAAAATGCATTTCAATAGGCGAATTGCAGTTTGTTTATATTAAGACGTTTAATCCTAATCTTTAATCTGATGTAAAATCAAACAGGGATTTATTCCCACAACCAGAAATCTTATTCAAAGGTCACAAGATGAATGGACATATTACGTATTATCTTTAATAAGGATATTCTCCTTAACTTAAAACAGGCTCAGAGTTTAACGTCATAAATTATTACACATTAAGTACGCATATATCTTAGTAACGAGTAAGTTAACTTATAATAAGGCCAGTACTGGGATTTTTTGGGGGTCCGAATAAGGCGAATATAGTTTTCGGGTGAGGCCTAGAATCAAATTGATAGGTGGAGGAGAGCTGGAGGCGATTTTCAGTCTGGTCAAGTTCTGGCAGATCATTCTGAGGCCATCAGTCCGTTGAGGAAACGACTCCTCTGACCCTCTTACTAATTTGACTTCGAACAGAAAATTCAGCTCGATTCGGCCTCCTTGACATTTCCCTGGTCGTCTGACCTTTCCCCGCCTACAGATTCTTGAAAAAAAGTAATTTACTAAATCATTTTTTGGACCTAAAACACACTTGCTAAAAACATTTAATTAACATATACCTACAGTTATTATACTGTTGTCCTTCCTAGTCACAAGCCCCCCAATTTCATCTTGTTCATTTTTAAAAATATATTCACATTAACCACTGTTAAATATACATATTGTAATGTACATTTAATAACTAAGTGCTTTGTGAACTAAGATCGAGTTGAAGATCTTTAATTTAAATAAAAATCAAAGTCAAAATGTGCAGCTCATATTTGTATAACTGCTAGTAGACAGTATAACAGGTATGCGAAATTATAAACTCAAGCAGAGGTTTTATAAAACGTCTACATAATTCCAATCATAACGATATTTTAGTACCACTAATGAACATAATGAACAAAATTATTATTTATATTCCACGATCGAAAAAATAATTATATAAAAATTATATAGTAATATTGTTAGAAAATATCTAGTAATAAAAGAATGATGGTAATAATAGAATATTAGTCATTTTTTATGTCTCCGATTTCAATAATTCCAAGGCAGAAATCCGTTTCAGACATAAGGGGACACTTTTGGTTCCGTGTCTGTTTGTCGCTCAATTTTTGCTAACACATATTATATAAAAACTAATTTTAATGACATTTGAATGGTAGGTCATAATTAGCCCATTGTTGGTCCCATATAAGTTTCAACCTTCTATGCCCACTTGTTTCTCATCCACATGCGCACAAACATGCATTTATTTATATCTATATCTTCAAAACTACTCTCTCTCTCTCTCTCTGATCTGATTTTTATAAAATTTGGATGGTTTGTCGAAAGTAGCCCTCAGATAGCCTCACATTAATGTCAACCGTCTACGCTCTTTAAATTTTGCTAAATTAATACTTTAATTCATGTAAAATGATTTTAAAAAAGGGAAGAAAATTAAATAAATTTTACAATAATCGGTTGTAAAATAATAATAAATTTTAAGTATACGAAATAGTACGCGAGGAAGCTATGTGCTACACTAATTGGCAGACATTTTAATTATCTATACAATAAAGAATTCTATTATTCATAAACAATACAACATTTTGCTTCCGAGCTTACCGAAGGTAACGAAAGATATTGCTCGTCCTGAAAAAGGAACTTCTTTTTTACTCGGATTTTAAACATTTCTGAGCAGAAATCTGTTCCAGAGTTTCGGAAACATTTTTGGTCTCGTCTCTGTCTGTCGAAATGTTTGCGAACCATCCTATCTTTAAAACTACTTGCCCGAATTTATTTAAATTTGGATAATGGGTCATAAATTAGCTCATTTTTGGTCCCAAAGTTATTTAAACCTTCTGCACACATTGCTTTCTTTTCCGAAAGCTCACAATCTTTTTTATTAACACTTATATCCTGCTAATCTCATGTGACCATTCATCCAATAGTAGGAAGCGGGAACATTATATGACACACAAAATGGCAAAATATTTTTTTTTAAATCTAAGGGTTGACTTATTTAATTATAAATCGGTTTATAAAACTTAATAATAACTTGTTTAATTTTAGTTAATCAATATTATTAGCATATTATAATGTATATTTATATTTTGTCTACTTTTAATTAGAAACAAGTAAGAACGAAGAAACCCCGATAAGAACAAGATTATTATTGAGATAACGTTCAACATAAAATAAAACATGAAACGGAAAATGCCTTACATTTCCCATTGTGATGTTTACAGTTAGATCCCAGGATATTTACTTTTTAATCTGACGTTTCTGTGGTCTCTGCTTTAGAATTCTAAGAATATAAAATTCGGCAATAGGGAAGTTGTTTAGGATAGCGTGATAGGACACAAAAACAGCTCCTTTTGTCGGTCTTACCTGTTAAACTGAGCATGCATACTCTATAATTTAGTCAGGACGTCCGCTGTCTACGCCTATTCCTTTTAACACCTTAGACTCGCTACCAGTCCAACATTAGGAATTCCCTTTCATTTTCACTTCAATCTATTATTCTGACTAAATGAATTGATCTCTGACGGACTTGACTGACACATAAAACACGTATTTGCATCACTCCACGAATTGAAGGTATTGAATAGTAACTTTAATTCCACATGTTGTTGTTTACCTTTTACCTATAAGTAATTAAAAATGACTTGAAAGTAAAAAGGGCAGGATAGTAGGGTTGTAAAACCACACGAGCAAAGCAAAATGCAGATTTCTCACGAGTTGCGTACCGTACTTTATCTACGATTGTATCTTTATTACGATCTTTATTACGATACTTTATTTACGACGTTTTTATTAGCTTGCTGACTTGTTTGTTTGTTTGTCCAGTACAAATCTTGCAATCGATTTATAACTAACTTCCCGAGTAGCTAGACATTTGAAACTTTTAGAATGGCTCAGAACACATGACAATGCAATATTTTAATACTTTTAGCCATCTTTCAGCAGAATTTAATTAGTTTTAAGCAAATTTTGCTGTATGGAAAGTTAGTTGGGAAAATATCCGCAAGTTATTTTATTTGTGGCACTTTTAGAGAAAAAGGCCCCCCACTTTTTTTTAATCTAATATACCTTCTGATAAACGAATTCACACTTTTTTTTATGCAAAAGTGGGATATTCCTTTGTCTCAAAGCATATTGGACTGAATATCCCTTTGTCTTAATAGGTAGTTAGACTAAGGGATATAAACTCTTCTGTATAAAAAAACAAAAAGGGGGGCCCTTTTCTATAAGAGTACCTTATTTGTTTTGGCATGTCCCATAATCATTTATATTTAATTAAAGGCGTAAGGAACTTCGTTTTTTTAAGGCTGCACGGGAACGGGGGTCGACACACGCGCCATAAAATCGCGCCTCTAATATTAAACCTAGAGACTTGAAAATTTGTATGCTTATAGTTTGGGAAAAGCCAGAGGGTGGTTAGTTTTTGTTTTTTTCTTATCACCTTTAGTATTTTTGATAAAAAATAAAATGTGAGAGAAAAAAAAATTAAAATATAAATTTCAAAATTTTAAAAACAGGCGGAAATTTATATCTTTACAAAGAGTTATTGTGTGAATTTTGGTCAAAAATTATTAAGCTGGTGAGGCATAATCTTATGGGAACTTTTTTTATATTTATTATCTGGAATGTGCTGACCCTAGCGGATTTTTTAAAAAATACAATTTATTAAATTCTGATTTGTTGATTTTCCAATTTAAGCCACACCCACCGTTGTTTTTCACCCTTTTATTATGACAAATGAAATAAAAACAATTTCAAATATTCTTAAAACGAAAAAAGAAAAAAAATCGAAATAAAACGAATTATTATTTTTAAATATATTTTGAAAGAGATTTAAAGAAGATAGTAAATAATCTTTTAAAAACTAAAATTAAATAATAAAAAAAACCGCCATGAGAGGAGGGATTAAATACTAGTTAATAAAAAAAGTTTGAGAAGAAAAAAAATACTTTTTTTTCATTACTTTTGGTCAGCGCCCAATGCTAAAAATTAAGCCGCCTTTTTTCACAAATAACACAATTGTATCTTGTTATGTGCCTCGCCAGTCAACATGAAAATGATCCAAGGAAAGGTGTCTCGCTATAGTAAGGCAATTGATTCCTTTCTGACCCTACTATACCCACTAATCAAGAATTGAGGTACATTTAAAAAAAAATTTAGTTTGATTAATAAGTTATATTTAATAGTCACATAATGTTTGCTTCCTAGTTTAACATCGATAACGTTTAACGAGGAGTTCTGAAGGGGACGAAAACATCGTCAACATTCTGAGGAACGAATTTTTGTATGTCTCCGAAAAACATCTTGAACTCGTTTCCGTCTAGAAATCCATTTCAGACTACAAGGAACAAATTATCATATCAGTTTATCGTTATAATACATTTTTGCGAACCTCCATATCTTAAAAAACTAAAGCAGCCCACATAGATGATTCTATATTAAGTTCAACCTTCTGCCATCTGATCACATTTATTGTAATAAAAATAACAGGACCCTATTGGGAATCGATAATGATCCATGAAAACAAGATTTTAATTCCTAAAGTGATCACATTATTTAATACTTGGTGACCATTCATCCACAATATAAGATGCAAATATGCTATGTGCCCCACTAATTGCCAGACTTTTTTAACCTACGGTCCAATAAGCTAAAAAAAAAATTGCGGAACTAAATAAGAAAAACAATTTTTTTTGGCATATATATTATGCTTATAAAAATACTCTGCCAATTAGTGTGGCACATAGCTTCCTCTCGCTCTAGTACGCAAAGAAAAGATCAGTTTAAGAAATAAAAATAATCAAAAAGTTGGAATGGCGGCGCGGCACTGTTCCATAGTAAATATTTAATAGCGTTGGTTCTAACCAACATTTTTTGGAGAAACAAAGCCCCCAACATGCGCCAAAAGTTAGCGCACATATAACATATGTAATAAACAAATAACACAGGAACCAAATCGTAAAACAGTTTTTTTCAATTTTACCCCTCTCAAAACTAAAAATAACAAAAATTAATCTACTATTCAAGAGCTTTTCAACGATATACATCATACTGTACCAGATTAACTTTAACATTTGTACCCCTGTACTATGTGGTACCAAAATTATATTTTTTAAAAACAAACCATACAAAAGACCATTAATTTAACTAATAAATAAATATAAATAAAAAACCTAATAACAAAAAATTATTTAAACCCTTAAACTTACAACAAAATTATAAATCAATACAAAAGTGCATGTACATAATTTTTAAAAAATAAACAAATAAAATAGCTTTAATGTACATATCAAGGCCTTTAAAATGATGTACGACACAATATTAAAAACCAAAAAAAAAGTGGTCACGTGACACGGCACACGGGAAAAAATTACTCTCATGTTCTCAGCAAATAGGATTATGAACTAATAAAATAAAATATACTCAAATTAAACAGCATTAGTGTGAGATTCAAGCGCCTCAATCAGAAATAAAATCGGTCAACTATTACAGAAACTATGGCCATTCGCCATTCAAAGACAAAAAGGAAAAAAAATAAAACCAAAAAAATACCAAAATTATCACCATCTAAGGTACAACCGATGATGATACGACAAAAAGTCATATAGGCCAAAGTTGTAGATCTTTTAAAATCAATTACCGTGGGTGCTATCCGTTTTTCAATACGACTTACCGTTTAGCCGCAATAAGTCCTCAATAAAGCTTAAAATTAAAGTCGATAATTTTTATTTTTTTAAGGGGGGAAGGAGGAGGAAACGTGAAATTTGTATAGTTATTTTGGTTCACAATATGGATGTTGCGCGTCGAATGGCGCAAACCGCAAGTCTCTAGCTCTTCTTGAAGAGGGTAAACATTGATGTCAGTCAGTGAGTCAGTTAGCCATGAGGCTTTATAGTATTAGACATATTAATTTAGCATGATTTAAAGTGCGCAGACGGTTGAAATTAGGCAGGTGCTATCTGCAGGCTACTTTCGACAAACCATAAAAATTGCATAAAAATCAGATGAAGATGATTCTTTTTAAAGATATAGCTGTAAATAAATGTATGTTTGTGAGCATGTGGAAGATGAACAAATAAGCGCAGAAGGTTGAAACTTATATGGGACCAACAATGGACTAATTATGACCTACCACCCAAATTTCATTAAAATTGGACATGTAGTTTTTAAGATATGTTGCTTCGCAAAAATCGAACGACAGACCGACAGACAGACACGGAACCAAAAATGTTCCCTGATGTCTGAAACGGATTTCTGTCTTGGAATTTTTGAAATCGGAGATATAAAATGTTTTCGTTCTTCAGAACGATCACATAGCTTCCGTTACCTTCGGTAAGCTCGGAAGCAAAAATTATTATTGATGCTTATAAATAAAAATTTCAATAGACCTGAAAGTGGCTTATTTTCATGGTAAATAGGTCCGATATACCGGTTTTAAAATAATTAGGTTTACCAAAAAGAAAAAGAAAAAAAATAATGCACATACAATTGTCTACAACAAAAGGTTCTTATCATTTTCTTGATAACTCTAAAGATTTTAGAGGTATTTTCAGTTAAAATCGTGGTTTTACCATGGCCAGGTAGGGGTACACTTTGTATGTACCACCTACCTTATTGATTTAAAAAAATTAGTTTATTTTCTGTTTTTGCTACAGTAAAATGCAACTTATAAAAAAATGGTTTTAAATATAAAGTAAAGCTGCGACAATATCCCATTAGATTACGTACGTCTGAACCAGTTTGTAATAATTGTAATAATTATTATCAATACAAAGTTAATTGGACGTATTTTTAAATTAATTACAGCAACTATAATTTCAATAGAAACAGATAATGAAAAAATTAAATAATACGCATGGTTTTAGCTTTCCTATGATATAGAGAGAGCTAAGAGAGCTTCGTAAACCACCAAATATTACTCTGCCGGTTGGACTCGACCAAAGGAGAAGCAAACAACACTGATGGTTAGAAGTGCATGGACTAAATTTGGCATTTAGATTTAATATTCGAATAATACATAGAACAAAATGTCTGAACGCATAAAATATGAAGATGGTATAGTTATCGTGTGCAGGTTTTCTTGCCAGGTATAATTTTTTCCGCCGTAACAAGAACTATCTGCCCTTTATGGATTCCCAGTTAATCAGATCAAGTTGCTATTCATATTATTTCTATGGCCCAGCAGACCTAACATTTTTTATATTATTAGAAATAGCAGAAATATATAGTTTTAGGGAGGACACGCCAAATGTTGATGTTTTTTGACTAATTGGCGTAAAAAATTAAACTATTTCCACAAGTGTAGTATATTTTTGTAATCCACTCTTTATTACCTACCCACTCAAACTAAAAAAAAAAAATATAAAAAAATCGTGACATCAATTTGCCGCCATTTTGGATTTGAACAGCAGATAATTTTGAGTTCGCTATATTTTTCCTGTCAAAACGATCTTTAATACTGGAAATTTCCATGTTTTTCCCTCTTTTGACTTGTTTGATTCAAAAGTTACTGGAACCATTCAGATTGACACACGCAGACAGACACAGGAACGAAACTATAAGGGTTTCTATTTTTGGTTTTACCAACGAGACCCTACAAATATATTCAAAGCAAAATATTTTTGTTTTATCCAATTTATATAATATAAGCTAATATAATATAAAATGTTGCTATCAACATCTTAGGATCTGGCTAGTTATTATACAGGAAAATCCACTTTAATGTACATTAGTTAGTACCTAGTAGATTTATATACTACAAGAGCTTTTGCCCAAAATTGGTTTAAAAAATAAGCAGACGAGCAAATTATAAGCTTTTTAGCTGGATGTTTAATAAAGAGTAGAATTACATTTTCACTTTAATCAAAACAGTAGCGCAATGATTTTAAAATCCTTGCTATTTGCTCATTTCAACTGAGATATTTTTGGAACAATAACTTCAATTTTTTTTTAAAGTTGTATGGGATGATTATTAGTTTAAAACCAAATGTATGAGGGGGTGTCGTTATATCATTCGAAGAAAATAAAATTATCTACTTTACTTAATGGTCTAGTTATTGCAGCACAAATTATCTATATTATTAAATTTAAATATATATATTAAAATTCATAATTATATCAATATCTTATTTATTAAAACTCAATTTTTCAATATTTCCATAAAGTGGCATATATTAAAGAAATTAATATTTATACATTTCTGTTTTTTTATTTATTTTTAAAATAATACAATGGCCGACGTTATGTCAAAATAATGGGAGGGGTAATGTGGGCGTTTCCTTTTCCTCCCAAAATAAACAAGGGGTTGAAAAAAACTTGGGAAAATCAGCGCTATCTCTGGAGAGAAGGTCTCAACACAACTCACTCCCGCGGGCTCTTAAGAGATTAACACTGAATGACAGCGAAAAAGGAAAAGTAAACAAATAAATAAATTAATTGACGTGTGATAACCAGGTTTGTTTACTCTTTTGTCCTAGGTATCGGTTTAATTTTTCTGCATCTTTACTTCTTTACTTGTATACATTTTTCTTTTTTCTTCTCTTAACTGTCCTGTACACGGGGGCATATCAATGGCACAGTTTAGATTCGGTGTTGGCAGTTCGTATTTCTCTTTTGGTAAAGATGACATTAATTCATTAGTTGTATTTTGTTCCGAATTAATTATTTCGGGAGGCGTATTATTCTCCTTATTTTCGTCATAATGACATAAATCAATCATTTTTTTTTTTCACTAAAAATTCGAAATAAACAGTTACTTTAATTAAACAAACAGCAAATTACTTTTATCTACGATTGTTACGAAATATAAACATTATATCTCTATTGAAGAAAGTGATTCTTTAAGTACTAATATTAATTGCGCATGCGCGTCTCATAATTCTGAAGAGTTCCTCTTTTTTACCGCCCTAGGGTGGTAAAAAAGTAGAATTCTTCACCTTTACGCACGATTAGCGAGTTTGTTTACATTTAACGAAACTAATTTGCTTTTTGTTTAATAAAAGTAACAGTTTATATCGAGTTTTTTGTAAAAATCAATGAGTAATTTAAATGATTATGACGAATATGAGGAGAATAATACGCCTCCCGAAATAATTAATTCGGCACAAAATACAACTAATGAATTAATGTCTACTAAATTAATTTTAAACTAATTGTGTACATTATTGTTATTTATTTATTTATTTAATAATTTTTATTATTTCAATTTAAGGGTGCGCGGACGTGTTTGATTTTACAAAATTTCTGTTTTTGTCCGTAATATTAGAGATAAAAATACAATATTTCGTATCTGGGTTCATCAATATATTCTTCAATGCAGCCGCGAGCCCGATTTTTGATTTTCCCCTTTTTTCCCACTTAAGTGATTCTTAAATCCGATTCTATTTATTTTTTTAAAAAAGTAGCTCGCGGCTGCAAAAGGCAATTATCTAAATACTCTAAATCCCAAATTTCGTGCAAAAATATTAATTTTTAGAGCCAGGAGGAGTAATTTGGTAAACGGGAAAAAGTGGGATCGAGAGCTAGTGCATTCTGTCGGATTTTTAGTGAACTAGGCTTTACTAACCCCCTCATTACCTTCCTATCGGAGGTAACTAAGAGATGGTTAAAGATGGTCAGTCTCTAAGGGAAACATTCAAGCATAAACACGCTATGTTTACACACACTAAGATTCGGCCAAAATTATAAATATTTATTATTCCATAGTTTCATTCTATTTTTATTTCTGATAATTTTTCTTTGTTTACAACAGTATTTTGACTTTATATAATTTGAAATTCGTAATTAAAAAAAAGAAATATAAAAAAACATTGATTTTTTTTTTACATTTTAAAAATATTTTTTTTACTATTTTAAAATGATGTTTTTTGAGATTTCAACTGAATTGTCCGTTTTAGCTAAACTTACTGAGAGGTTTTTACCATGAGGTTCGATCATTGTATAACCCACATTGACAAATTTGGTTTATAAATACTTTCAAAATGTTAATTTCGGTTGAAAGGTTTGTAATTTAGGAACTCACCCGATATTTAAAATTTAATTTGTAAAGAGAGGGGATGAATATCAAGATTTGGTGCTAGGGATGCCAGGGTTTTCTTTACTTTTCCTACCTAAAAAAGCAAAAAACATTTGATTCCATTTTTTACTGACTCAAAAACTAAAGCTTACTTTTAAGCTAGAGCGTCAAAACTTGAGAGAAAAGTCAGTCTTTTAGGCCTTTTTCAAGGCAACTCGTCCGCCCAAGCAACTATGAGGCCAGACACATGTGGCACTCGCGTTCTTATCCCCACTAGTTGATTCAACTAAAAAGACTGCAAGGCATTAGGCCCTTCACACCAGTCAACTTAATTCAGTCGGCTGGGACATTTTTTCACTATGCAATGGCAAAGTTATTTTATTTTCTCTTTTAATTCCAATGTAGACTTATTGATTGAATATGTTCGTATTCGTCCCATGATATGGGACATGAGGTGCAGTGAATATAGTAAATCCTGTGCTGGATCAGGGCGTGAATCTCTTAGAAGGATGGTCTTTACATGCGTAAATAATTGAAGAGTTTATCCTCGTGGCTTAGAAGTTTCGGATATAATTGTAAGAAAGCGCCTATTTCCCCTATTCTCTAACAAGGGAGGATCACACAATCTTCGACTAGATAAATTTCCTCCTTTATTGCTGTTCAGAAGAGCAAGCTAAAGAAGTACTCCTGCTTCCTCGGGTTCTAACATCGTACTGACCTCCCATTGGCAGTAGCTGCCTCGTGTGAAAGAGGACTAAATTGATTTGTTGAGTCAGCAAAAAATTGAATGAAAAGTTTTTTGTTTTTTGGGGGTAGAAAAAGTAAAGTAAGGTAAAACCCTGGCATGTAAATAAAAAAATTCCTACCATCAAATCTTGATATGCCTCTTGAAATATAGCAAGGTGAAAAGAAGAAATTATGGTGTAAATTATTATTACCTAATTTATAAAAAAAAACCCTGAAGAGACCCAAAAGAAACATACAAAATTGTAGTGTTTTTGATTAATGAATTGATATCCCCCCCCCCCCGTCTTTTCAAATTGAATTTTAAATATCGGGTGAGTATCTAAATTACAAACCTTCCGAAATCAATATTTTGTATTTATAGACAAAATTTGTCAAAAGGTACCGGTTAAAATGTTTGCAATTAAGGAACTCACCCTTGTAGACTACTTTGCAGGGACCTGAATTGATTGACTGATTTATCTGTTAGAAATATACTAAAAAGTTTTAAAGACCTCATTTACCTAATATCAAAATGTTAGGTATCTTTTTAGTGAAACAATCAGAAGAAACTAAAGCCACGAGTATTTGAGGAGTTGCGTTGTTTTTATAAGTTGTGAATAGTTTACAGTTACTTTGTCCCATGGCCAAATAACAAATATTAAATATTTTGTTGTATACTTGGAATCAGTTTCAGAGCTCAAGAATAAGTAAAAATGCCATCATAATTAAAAATGAAACCTATAATTTAAACGGTTTGCTAAGTTATTACCTTTTTAACGTTCATATATTTTATCTAAAACATTTACCATTTTAGCGAATTCAAAACAATTCACTACTCTTAAAAATATAAAAAAAAGATTGTGGCACTCGAGTCCAATAATCCGATTATTTTATTCCGATCAAAAATCGTTCTATGAAATTTAGTATGTATAGGAAAAACACCTTTCTTTGTATTCTTTCATATCGTCTTCAAATAATAAACATCATATAATAATCATTCTATAATAGTAATATTTCTAATAATAATAATTATTGTTATTATATATTTATTATAACAATATAATTTTATCAACCAATATTGATATCAATAGTATTTTAATCTAGCTAAAGATGAAAAACCAATAATGTTAAAAAAAAAAGATAGGAGCTAATCCTACTAGGTATCTGAAAATTGTGTTAGCCAATATATATATGGGAGCCAATACGGAAACTCTATTGGACAAACCGCCTGAAACTGACCAAAAAATTAAATTAATATATATTTTATTCCCATCCATTACTCATCTAAGGGTACATGGGAGAAACAACAAGTCATATTATGATCAATAAAGATTTAGTATAACTACGTCTGCCATCTCAATACGTAGTCATGTGAAAAACTGAATGCCGAGGAATAGGGATAAAAGCCCATGAAAACTAAAAGGTGAATTCAGAAGTTTCTGGAGAGAAACAAGTCAACATTTTTTTATCCTCGTGTGTCCATTTTTCTCAACAAATGTTTGTGTAAACTTGAAAATTATATTTCTACGAGCTGAATGGTTTATAGATTATAATTTACCTAATCAAATCTTAGTACCGTAAATAACTTATCTGTAAGACTGAATATTTTTCTCGTTTTTATCAAAATAAAGCGCATAAAAAAGAATAAATACACATTTTCTATCGGATCAATTTGTGAATCTAAACCATTCTTGAATAAACTTCGTACACACAAAATTTCAAAAAATCAGTCTAGCCGTATAAGAGGAGTTCAGAGACGCATATACACGGACAAAGAAATCTATCTATATAAATAAAGGAGAAAGTCTGTGGGTGATGTATCTATGTGGGTATATGTCCTTTATACAAATCTACAGTTTTATCCCAATTTGATGAATATTTACACACTTCTCCTTAAAAGCAAGGGGGAAGCCACTGTCTACATGAATTTTAGAAATTTAAATTTTGGTACAAAGGGGTACGGGGTACAAGTAATGAATACGGGGTCAAAGTAATGAATATCCTTCATGATGCATATCGTTGAAAAGCTCTAAGAGCACAGTAATTATTGTTATGTACAGTTTATTCAAATTTGAATTTAGGAGGGGGGGGGGGGGTAAATTTTGGATATTTGCAAAATATTTTATCAAAGAGGAGGGGGTATAAGTGGGAGGGATAGAATCTAGATATTCTGACATAGTAGAATAATTTTAATGTTTCTTGATGATAGTTTATAAATTTGTCAAATTAAAATAATACTCAGTAGCGAAGCACGGATATCCAGCTAGTATATATGTACATAAAGATGTCAAAATATGAGTAGGTAACACGCTAGAGTCGTAATACCTGTTATATTTGCAATACAGCGTTGTTAATTTCGGACATTATTGTTATTACCAATGTTTATTATGTGGAGTTATAGAAGCTATAATGGCGTGTCAGTCGGACTTCTGCCTATGGCTCAAAATAAGAATTATTTTTTGCTCTAGGCATTTTATTCGGCAGAGGCAAAAGCGCGTTGGCAACATTATAGCAACTTTTCTGGTCTCTAGCGGTAGAAATAATGCTTAGAATAAAAAGTTCTAAGAATAAACAAATGGGCCAAGAATAAACAAAGGCGCGCTTCACGTAAGTACGTGAGGCGATAATCGCAGGTTTCTGTACGATTAAGTTAAAATTATTAACTTAAAAAAAAAATTACTTTTGTTTAGTAGCCAGCCATATTGGCCGCCATCTTGAAAGTATTAAGTGTGAAATTTTAATAGTTGCATATTCTTTTTCTACACTTCAAGACCTTTAAATTGATGAATAACATGTCTTGGTGACTAAAAACATATTTTTGTCTCCCGCCATGTTGGCCGCCATCTTGAAAATATTAGGTGTGACATTTTAATAGTTGCATATTCTTTTCCTACATTTCAAGACCTTTAATTGGATGTATAAAATGTCATGATTACTAAAAACATTTTTTTTAATCATCCGCCATATTTGCCGCCATCTTGAAAATATTAAGTCTAAAAAATCAAAAATGTGTCCAGTTGTCATAAATGCCGAGATGCACCTGTGTGCTGAATTTCATGTTCCTAGCTATAGTAGTTTATGAATTGAAACTAGCAACGGACAGACAGAGCTGTTATATAAGGTTTCTTTTTGTACTTCGTACAGGAACCTAAAAATTCATATTTCAAGCCATAGAATCTATATCCACTCTTAAAAATATGGCTTTCAATTTGTTTTATTTTTATTTGTAGTTTCTTTTCACTAGAAGTCCTCATCAACATTTTTTTAAAGAATTTAAAAATCCTCAGCCAACAGTTTACGCCCGTCTTTTTATCTCCATCCGTTCTCGAGAAAAGTGCGAATCCTTGTATATCAAGCTCAGACTCATTACATATTCGATACTATTGTAGCATTACATAGTAGTACATAGTACATATATGATGTATATATATATATTAGTAAAATTATATATATTTATTTTGAAGGAGTTGTGGTGTAATGACCGCTAGTACCGAGAATGGTCTAAAACGAGTAAGCTGTTTGTACAAAGATTGGCATAGCACAGTAAAGCATAATTTCGTGGCGTTTGCGTTTGAGGCAAATTTAACCATTTTTACTTACTCATATAAAGAGAAAGTATTGTGATGGCGCGAAAATTCAATTTTGAGATTTAAACGGATTTACACGTTTTGAGGTCCCCTGTGTCCAAAAAAGTGGTTTTTAAAAAATGTCCGTCTGTCTGTGCAGACGCCTGGAGCCTAAACTACAGGACCGATTTAGACGAAATTTGCCATACATGTTCAGATAAATCATACCCCGAGGCAAATCGAAAAATGAATTTTAGCTTCAAATTTGGGGGCAAAAAAAATTAAAATGTATATAGTCTATTTAAATACGAATCTAACGATATAAGCCGTTTTTCTGGGAAAAATCTAGTTTCTGAGAAAATAGCTTAAAACGCGGACGGAGAGAGCCCGGGTTCAATTCCCCGCCGAGGAGAAGTTATTTTTATGATACATTTTGATGAAATATTCAATAATAATTAAATGTAGCTATGAAAACTAATAAATGGATCGTATATGAGAAAGTTTGTCAGAGTTGTGTCGGACCAATTTTTCATATTCAAGGGCTAACTAAATAACTAAGAACTAGCTAAGAACCATAATATTTGAAGATTATTATAAAGATTTTAGTATCGACCATGATTTAGCAACAACATAGACATGATATTATAATATTCCAGACAAGACAAATTAAATTATTTCTAACATTTTCAATCTTCAAAAGTTCAAATAATCATAGTAATATTATAATTTTCTAAAAAAAAAAAAAAAAAAAAAAAACAATATTATTTTTCTTACAAAAAACAAATAAAAGTACGACATTAATAACGCAAATAAAATCCATATAATTATGTCAGTTAAAAATGTAAATATTGTGACGTTTTAGAAAACAGAAATAAATTTAAAAAAAGAAATACTCAGACCTACATGGTAATCTAACCTTCCGTGGAATGTGATTGTCAGAGACATCTAGCGGCAAAAGTATGCAACAAGCTTTAGGGTATACGCAGCCTTAAAAAAAAAAAAAAAAATGTTTAATGTAAAAAAAAATGTGATGTTAATAAGCTATTAATTTGTAAATTACATTTAGTAAATATTGCCAAGGTAAAGAAAAAACACTTCACAGTCGCGTAGCATATGCTATTTTTTCCGAGGTAGCAGACTAATCAATATATAATAATAACAAATATTAGTACATACTTAAGACTTAAAAAATGAAACCTTAAAAAGAGGTTACACTATAAGAAAAGATAAATAAAACGCATTGACATCTAGCGGATTTTAATCGTACTAGAAGCATTTCTACAAAGACTGCAGTGCTACTGTCGGAAGTTTTAACAACTACCCGCCGGAAAATAAAAATATTTTAGTTCCTAGGACGTAATAGTTATTTATGTAACTAGGCAGCAAAATGGAATTTTACTGACGAGTGATTAGATTAGCCTCCGAGCCGAAGGCGAGGACAGGCTATGAATCAACGAGGCAGAAATGTTTCCTTTGCTGCCTTGTTGCATACAATATTTTATCTACTTGCGGCAGAAAAATGAAGCTGCTAAAAAATGTTATCTTTATTAATATAACATAGTTAATAACTATGTGCCATATTAATAAAGATAATAACATATGTATTAACTAAAATTAATGTTCAAATAAGAAACTTGGGAATTAGCAATAAGTGAAAAGCAAACTCAATCTATAACAACAAAATACAAAACACACGTTTATAACACACATAACTTCTGAATGAATAATGCACGCAATATAAAATATTTATTTATATTTTTACTAAAAAATTAATAAAAGTGTTAAAGATATCTTCTATTCCTTAAAAGAAAAGAAGTAACTAGGATACATCAAGAAAAGTAGCTAGTCTAATCTAGAAAGACTTCAATAATAAAAATAATATGGATGTTCAATGTTTACATGACACTACAGTTTAGTCAGTTACTCTACTATTTTTTTTAATTAAAGATCTACTAATCATTGAATTTATTTAACAGAATTAACAAATATAAACAAATTATTTTATTATTAATACGTTTATTTATTATTAAATATTACTTACTTAACTATAATATATAATGTTATAAGATAGATAATAGTATAAACTGTTCTTGCCCAAATAAGAAGTTATGACACGCAGTGGTAAACACTGTTACTTTCTCTGCCTAGGCAGGGAAATATTTCCCTGCCTAGGCAGAGAAAGTATTTTCCTGACTGTTTTAACTACTTTCCTGCCTGTTTTTAATATTTTAATGACAAATCAGGGAAATAGTACTTTCCAGCCTAAAAACAGTTAAGTAATGTTTAATTTTGCTGCCGCGAGTAGATAAAAGATTTTTATCTACTCGCGGCAGCAAAATTAAAATAATTTTGATAGAGAAAATACTATTCTTTAGGCTGGGATGTAAAATATTCTTTTTCGTGGAAGTGGAATATTTTCAAATTTTAGACATGGCAGTGCCAAAAAGGTGATTTAATCCTGTTCAGGGATGTAGCAGACACCCGCTACATCCCTGTAGCGGGGGGGGGGGTAATCTATCATAAGAAGAAAATCCTTTCGGATAGGGTTGCGATGAGTTCGTAATATAACTACTATAGGAGGCCCCTTTTTCAAGTAGCATGAGACTAATCTTTTAATATTTATAGTACACCCCGGCAGTGGCGTAACTAGGTAAGAAGCGCCCTGGAGCAGTATCACCATCCCCCCCCCCCCTCTCCCTCCTTTCAAAATCGGTGCGTCTCAAACGTAATACCAAATAAATTGTAATAAATACCACAAATATTAATTGTAAAAAATAAATAATTGTAAAGTGTTGGTAAACAAAGATGGCGAATCTGCCGAAACACTTATGTACAAAGGTCCTAAGGTTATATAAGCAGTGATTGATTTATGACAGATTAAACATTATTGTATCATCAATATCTGCTACATCCATTAGATAAAAAAGTAAATAGCAAAAATATTTCAAATTTTGAGGGTCAATAAATTTGAAAAATTATACTCAAGTGAGAAAAAAGTTCCATTCTATTGGTAAGGAGTAATAAAATCAGTTCCTCATGAGATATATAATCTTAGTATTATCATGATCAATATATTGAACATTGAAATAAAATTTTGTTTGGCATTAAGAATTTATAATTCTTATTTGCTTTTAAGAACATTATGCTCCGAATAAATAAAATGCATTATAATCAGAACAAATTTTGTTAAGAAAATAACTTACATGTCCTTTTAATTCTGATTCTATAATATATTAAAAACACACGAACATGTTTAGGTGCCCATTTTGGCAACTTAAAGAGGGGGGGGGGGGGCGAAATTTTTGCTTCACCTCTGATCTTGTTCCCTCACCCTCCCTTAATCTATACATTTTAAATATAATGCAAAAATACCTCTCACGAAAAATTATATCACAATCACTCTTTGTTCTAGCATTTAAATTATTAGGTAGTTTGACCATCAATGCGTTCTTGTATTGCAGTACATATAAAATTGTAATGAATATATCATTGCACTGCTTACTGATCTGATCTTCGAATTCCTCAACAGAATTTATTTGAATCTTGACTAGAGGGACATTATACCGAAGTATTTGATTAAAACAATTGTTAACAATTTTAACGATATTAAAATATTTCAAATTTTGATGGTCAATAAATTTGAAAAATTATACATAATTAAGAAAAAATGTTCCTTCCTATTTCTGAGGCGTAATAAAATCAGTTTCTCAACATCAGTTTAAATTTTTACAAGTAGATTTTAAGATATGTTTTTATGATAAGTTGGTTTGCAAAAATATTGGACAGATCGACAGATAGACACGAGACCAAAATGTTCCCTGATGTGTTAACGGATTTCTGGCGTGGAATTTTTTAATTCGGAAACATAAAAATGTTTTGTTCTTTAGAACAATCACAATGTTCCTATTACATTCTGTAATCTCAGAAGCAATAGTCAACCAATTAGTGTGCCACATATATTCCTCGTGTACTTTAATGTTTTGGTTTACGACACATTACTGTATAATTTAATTGTTTCCTCGCCTTTGCTAAAGAGGTTTACCGAAATATTGTGATAATTCTGCGTGAAGAATGAATTTCTTTTATGTCTTCGAATTCAAAAATTCCAAGAGAAAAATACGTTTCCCTCGTAAGGGAATATTTGTATCTCATGTCTATTTGTAATTTAACATTTTTGTGAACCACCCTATCATAAAAACTACTTGTCTAACTTTGATGATATGCCATATTATTTTACAAATTCTGTGCCCATAGTCTCTCTTCTACATGCGCACAAATGTTTATTATAAATATTACTTTTTAAAAAAAAAAAAAAAAGTAGACAGATTGTTTAAAAAAGGGGAGAGAATAAAATAAATTAGACAATAATGGTGTGTAAAAGCATAACATCAATAAAGTACATGATAAGAAGCGAGGAAGCTATGTGCCACACTAATTGGCAGATTATAAAAGTACTCATCGATTTAAAAAAAATAGAATTTCCTCATTTTCCTCATCATCCTCTCATTTTGGTAAAGCGCTATACTGGAAATATAGAGGCACGTGGTTCAAATCCCGGTGCTGGAGTGTATTTTTTTCTGTCTGTTTCCCGTAGTTAATAATAATTATAATTTGATTTAAATTAAAATTTAATCTTTCCGTAGTATGAATACTACCAAAATCGTAAAATATGAAAAAATAGAATTGTTTCTCGTTATTAGCCTACAAATGGTCCCACATTATTTTTAATCATCAGCGTATATTTCATATTAATAAAAATAGAAACAGGTCCAAGATCACACACACACACACTTACAATTCCCAGTGGGATCGTATTATTTTATACTCGTTCAATAATAGGATGCAAGAAAGTTATATGCCACACTAATCAGAAAATTATTTTCACTTTTGGTCCAAATATATTAATCATAACTCAGAGACTTTCTTTTAAGGCTATAAAAACAATCCTACCCTCCACTAGCCTTTTACAATTATCCATATTTTTTCTGGGAATGGGACTTTTAAGGTTAACCAGGTGTTTAAATGAACTAAAATTTAAAACTTCTCAGACATTTTTTAAAAACCACTTTTTGGCTTTAAAATGTATAAAAGCATCAAAATTAAATTTGGGTCTGATATAATAGGAAACATTTTTAATGCATGTTATAAAAAATTGTTCAAAAAGTATTAGGGGGTTTATTGTTTATGATTATAGTGTCAATCTGAGAATCAGAATCAGAAACACCTCATGATTTAAATCCCAAAGAGGTGTTTACTCTGATGATCACATTTTTGTAGAAGTGTAAAGTGGTCAATCCCCTGTCCTGTAATAACCAAATCTTTTATTAATCATGGCATACTTTTATACCATTTCCACACTAATACAGTCTAATGCCAATCCCAGGGTCAAAAGAATTATTAGCGAATTTTCAAAGAAAATTACGCTATTGCAATGGCTTCAAAATTTTTGTAATGCAAATTTTTGAAAATTTTTTCCATGGAAATCCGTTTTAGACCATTCTGAATCGATTCCTAAAATTTAACACTTTTTTTTATGTATGTATGTATATGTATGTATATATGTATGTATATATGTATGTATATATGTGTCACTCCAGACGATATCTCCCCTTAGGATGCACGTAAAAATTTCAAACAAATTTTAAAATGTCAATAATATCAAAAGAAAGGATGAGTTCGTTGGCCAGCATTTTTGGAGTCCATTTAGGGGTCAAATTTTGACCATTTAGGGTCAAAAAACGTGTTTTTCCATTTTACCCCCCTTTTATGTGAAAATATTATAAAAGTGTACATAACAACAATTACTGTACTCTTAAAGAGCTTTCCAACGACATGCATCTTGAAGGGTAAATACGATTTTGACTTTTGTACCTCGTACCCCTGTTGACCAAATTTTTTTTTCACCCATGCAAATTCTAAACCAAAATTTTCCTATATTATAATCATAAGCCAATAATCCGCAGATTTCTTTGAAAATTCGCTCATTAAGTCATGGTGCATGACTGGACTTTTTTTTTTACAATAGTTATTTATGTAACTAGGCAGCAAAATGGAATTTTACTGACGAGTGATTAGATTAGCCTCCGAGCCGAAGGCGAGGTTAGGCTATGATAATTAACTGCCGAGGCGAAGCCGAGGCAGGTAATTTACCTATTTGACTGCCTCGGCTTCGCCTCGGCAGGCAATGAATAAATGAGGCAGAAATGTTTCCTTTGCTGCCTTGTTGCATACAATATTTTATCTACTCACGCAATGCAAATAAAAAATGGAAGCGTCAAGAAACTCAAACCAAAACAAGTCGTGCTCCAGTGTTGCCACTTCTTACTCGAGATTAATTATTCCCTACAATTAAAATACTTTTTCATCTTATCATTTTTAAACTTTTAAATAATAATAACATTATTAATACATAAATAATATAACACTGCTTTGTAATAAAACAAGTATGAAACTAAATTAAAATAACACAGATTAAAATAAAACTAAACTCAAACAAAATTAGAGGTTATAACACACAGTGGTAAACCTGTTACTTTCCCGGCCTAGGCAGGGAAAGTATTTTCCTGACTGTTTTAACTACTTTCCTGCCTGTTTTTAATATTTTTATGACAAATCAGCGAAATAGTACTTTCCAGCCTAAAAACAGTTAAGTAATGCTTAATTTTGCTGCCGTGAGTAAATAAAAAAATTACCATTAGCTTAATAATTTACCGTAATTAGTAATTATACAGGGTGGTCCAAAAGTCCCCCCCCCCCCCTCTTAACTTTTAAAAGGTTTGAGATAAATTAATGAAACTTGGGGGATCCGTACGATGTAAAGAGAAGTTTGTTTTCATGCTATTGGCCACCAGGGGCAACCATCGACTTTGCCCTCAGGCTACCCAACTTCAAAATTTCAAATTTTAATTGTTATGAAATTCTGATGATTTGTCGAAAGTAGTCGGCAGATATCCCAAAATTAATTTCAACCGTCTGCGCTCGATATAAAATTGATACTTTAATTCATAACAGACAGACAAAAAATTGATCAACAGGCAAACAGAAAGGGAACCAATTTAGAAAATGTAAAGAGCGCAGACGGTTGAAATTAATGTGAGGCTATCTGCGGGCTACTTTCGACAAACCATCAAAATTTCATAATAATCAGTTGAGTACTTTTGAAGATATAGGTCTAAATAAATGTATGTTTGTGCGCATGTGGAGGATAAAATAATGGGCGCAGAAGGTTGAAACTTATATGGGATCAACAATGGGCTAAGTATAACCTACCATCCCAATTTCATTAAAATCGGATGTGTTGTTTTTTAGATATCTTGGTTCGCAAAAATACGTTTTATCTCTACCCAACTACATTAGCTCGAAAACGGTATGTCCCACTTCAAACATGCATAGGACCTTTTTAGTGCAGAATTATGTGAGGAATAATTTTGGTAATAACACTTCTTTTCAAAAAATAAACCGTTTGACGTAAAAAGTGAAAAATAAGTAAATTTTGGACTTTAAGGGGGGGAAGCGCCCCCTCAAGAGGGGGGAACTACTGTTTCTTACTACTACACCCCTTAAAAGTGTTTTCACAAAGTTTCAAAACTTTATAAATTATTTCCTCCATTTGCTGTTTTTTTTACTAATTTGCCTGGACTACCTTCCGAAAATAGTAAAACAGTAACACTTATATCGTTATAAAATCTAAACGGTTTAGAATAAATTAATGGAACTTGGGGAATCTGTACCATGTAAAGGGAAGTGTGTATTAATCCACTCGCGTACTAGGGGCAACTACCCATTTTGCCCCCAGGCACTGAAATCTACCATTTTCATACTTTTTCCCCATAGAGAGGGCAAAATATTGGAATAGAAAAAAGTTTCGATTAAAATATTCTTATTTTTCACCGTAGAATCAGAATCCAAAACTGCTATAAAAAAATATATATTCCAATTTGAAATTTTGAAGTTGGGTGGTCTGGGGGCAAAATCCCCTACTGCACGATTGTATAAAAACAAACTTCCCTTTACATGGCGCGGATCCCCCGAGTTCCATTGATTTATTCCACACCGTTTAGATTTTATAACGATATAAGTGTTGCTGTTTTACTATTTTCGGAAGGATCAATTTTCTATCTTTGCCTCCCTATAGGGGGCAAAATATTGGAGATAGAAAAAAATGTTTCGAGCAAAATGTTACTATTTTTCACCTTAGAATCCAAATATTCTCTCAAAAATATACACTCCAATTTGAAATTATGAAGTTGGGTAGCCTGGGGGCTATGTGGGTGGTTGCCCCTAGTGCACTATAGCATGAAAACAAACTTCCCTTTACATGGTAGGGATCCCCCAAGTTTCATTAATTTATCACAAACCATTCAAAAGTTAAGAGGAGGGGGGACTTTTGGACCACCCTGTATATTTGCAAAAAGTAAACATTAACACTCAGAGATAATAATTAAAGTAAGTCAGCATCAGAATTAAAATTGGTTTTAAAAGATATTAAGATTTTTTTGAACTGGTATAAAAGATTTAATATAGGGTGCACCATTTTCAGAATTCAATATTGAAAGGGGCGTTTCTACAGGTCAATTGAAGCAAACAATTTCTTATAAGCTATAGCAAGGTTTCCCAAACTGTGTGCCGCAAGCAGAGCTGGATTTACATATTTGGTGGCCAGGGGCCCAAGAAAAATTGCCGCCTACCCCCCCCCCCCCCCCAAATATTGAGACAGTTTTTTAATTCCCATAAAAAAGAAAAAAAAAAATACTGCATGTTTTGTCCTATAAAATATATGGACTAATGTCTAATGTTTTATAGTTTGTCCATTTTTAACCTGATTTATTTTAATATTATTTAAATAATATTCCACTATTATTACAGGACTAGGCTAAAACCAAATTAAACCAAATACCAATTTTTTTAAATAAAAAAGTTTTTGAATGATAAACAATTTTCAAGTTCACAGTATTTATATACAAGTTTTATTTTAAAATTAGTCATAATTTAACAGTAACTTCGTTTGCAGGAAATAAAATGTTAAAGTGTAGTTATAAAATAATTTTAAAAAACGGCCAATCATGCACCATGACTTAATAAGAGAATTTTCAAAGAAATCTGTGTATTATTGGCTTATGATATTACAGGAATATTTTAGTTTTGAATTTGGATGGATGAAAAAAAATTGGTACACAGGGGTACCGGGTACAAAAATCAAAATAGAATATACCCTTCAAGATGTATGTCGTTGGAAAGCTCTAAGAGTACAGTAATTGTTGTTATGTACACTTTTGTCATATTTTCATATAAGAGGGGGGGGGGGGGGGGGGGAAATAGCATAAAACACGTTTTATGCTATTTTTGACCCTAAATTGTCAAAATTTGACACCTAAATGGACTCCAAACATTCTGGCCAACAAACTCATCCTTTCTTTTGATATAATTGAAATTTTAAAATTTTTTTTGGATTTTTTAAGTGCATCCTAGGGTAAGATATCGTCTGGAGTGACTTTTTGCGTATTTTTGTAAATATCTCGCTTCCTCTAGCTCGGAGACCAATTGACTATCAGATCAAAATTGAAGATTATAAAATTTCACACGAATCATTTGTTTATTTTTTACTTAAAACGAACCTTTTGGATAATGAAGTGCTCCAAAGTTTCCGCACAAGGCGTAAAAAATAATTTTATTACATAGATAATTGTTAATTAACGTTGGCGGAGCTGAAGGGTTTGCCTGGAGATGATGCTCCTACCGATGCGACAATACAAGCAAAATTGATTGAAAAGTATGGCAAGAATACTGTTATTACGATTCAGTGTATGCAGCGATACTGCGGACGTCTTCTCTTATAATTGCTGCATCAGCTTCAACTATTCGTGGACGTTCTTCTTCTTGATTCAATTTTTACTTTCTCATATAAAGAGAAAGTATTGTGATGGCGCGAAAATTCGATTTTAAGATTTTGATGGATTTACACGTTTTAAGGTCCCCTGAGTCCAAAAAAGGGGTTTTTAAATAATGTCTGTCCGTCGTCTGTCGTCTGTGCAGACGCCTGGAGCCTAAACTGCTTGGCCGATTTTGACGAAATTTGGCATACATGTTCAGAAAAAGCATACCCCGAGGCGAAATCGAGAAATGAATTTTAGCTCCAAATTTGGGGGTGCTACCCCCCAAAAACTCTGAAAAAACGTGAAAAAAATATTTCTCGAAAACGGTTCCGACGATTTTGATTAAAAAATTCTAAAATGTAGTCCATTTAAATGCGGATCCAACGATATAAGCAGTTTTCCCGGGAAAAATCTAGTTCCTGAGAAAATAGCTTAAAACGTGGACGGAGAGATCCCGGGTTCAATTCCCCGCCCTGGAGAAGTGATTTTTATGGTAAATTTTGATATAATTTTCAATAATAATTAAACTTACTTACAACAACTAATAAATGAAAAACATTGGCTAAGTAATTTTGAACTTGTATATGAGAAAGTTTGTCTGAGTTGTCTTAAACCGATTTTTTATTTTCATACCAAGCGTTAGAAAGAATAGTCGCATGTCGCATGAGTATCGAGGAAGCTAATCATCGTCATTTTTTTGGTTTCGTTGTAATAAAAATATTGTTGCCATACTTTCCAACCAATTTTGCTTCTTTTGTCGCATCCGTAGGAGCATCATCTTCAAGTAAAACCTTGCATGTAAAACATATAAAATTATCTATGTAAAACAATAATTTTTTTTACGTCTTGTGGGGAAACTTTGGAGCACTTTATTATCCAAAAGGTTCGTTCTACGTAAAAAATAAAGATCATGTTTCATGTGTGAAAATTTATAATCTTCAATTTTGATCTGATCGTCAATTGGTCTCCGAGCTAGAGGAAGCGAGATGTTTACATAAATACGTAAAAAGTCTTGCAAAAACAAACACTACTCAAGTTATAATAACCTAGGTTTTTGCTAAACCGTTCGTTGTACGTAAAAAATGAAACATAACTTTTCTGTGGGAAATTTAATTATCTATTTTTTTTAATAATCACCTTAATTTGTCTCCGAGCCTTAGGAAGCGAGATATTCATAAAAATACGTAAAAAGTGGTGCGACAACGGATAACAGATATTCTTCGCTCTATATTCCGTAAACCGTCCATTGCACGTAAAAAATTAATGAGATTTTTTTTGTGGGAAATTTTGTTATCTTTAATTTTGATAACCACCTTGATTGGTGTCGGAGCAATAGGAAACGAGATATTAGCAAAATACCGAATTTGTTGACCTTTGCCCTTCAATATCAACTAACGCGATCACGATTTCATTACCGATTTTCAATATGTTTTTCAGAACGTCAAAATGAAGTGATAAAAAAATATAATATATTTTTTGATCACTTCATTTTGATGAATTTTTTCCGACTAGAAAACCTAAAATGACTGGACTATCAAGAAAGAAAAAGAAAAGTGTTTTTAATGCAGTTAATAATTATTTAATGTATATAATATAAACTGCTGGCTGCTGAGAATTCTTTAAATTGTTTAAAAACATAGTTTTATGCCCGTTTTTACCCTTAAAGATTACGTTGTATAACTGGTGTACGTACGTGAATAACTAGCGGCGACGAGTTAGAAATCACTAACCGTTCTATGTCCAAAATCTAAAATCCACTTAAACACTAAAAAATAAAAACTTATGCCTACTGACCTGCACTTGCGCTCATACTCAACTGTACAATTTAGTATATAAAAGTTCAATTAATAAATAAAATATTATACTTTTGTTCACAAGAGTCATATTGTAATGTCCAATATAAAAAAAAAAAAAAATGTTTTATTTTTCTTTCTGCCGCCTTTTGCCACCTTCGAAAATTTGCCGCCAGGGGCCCGGGCCCCCATGGCCCCTGCCTAAATCCAGCCCTGGCCGCAAGGCCAGCCAAGGTGTGATGTGAGGCCAGCCAAGGTGTGCCGTGTGATCCAGAATAAGAAATAATAGAATTCAACTATTCAGAACAAAATAATGTCTGTAGAAGTACTACAGTAGGCACACGGTTTAGTTCAAACAGAGATTCAGAATTTACTGCGCAGAAATATCATGAAACGTATTTGTCTTTTGGATTTAATTAATCAAATGAAGAGATACCCAGTACCTCTGTGTGTTATCTGCAGAGAATGGCTCCGAATAAAGCCATGGTTCAAATAAAAAATAAATAAATAAATAAACAGTGTCTAAGTTAAATAATAAGTGCCATTCTATCAAGTATAATTAATAAGGCATTCTATTAATAAGTCTTTTCTAAAAGCCAAAATAGCTTAAAAAGTGATTTCCAGACATGTAATTATCAAAAATTTTCCCGGACCCCCCTATCCCCTGTAGACCTATCAACATGTGCCCCAGGATGGCTCTCGGCAGCCCTGCCTAAAGTAATAGGCGTGCCACAGCTACTAGCAATTTTTTGATAGTGTGCCGCGGGCTAAAAGAGTAAGGGAAATACTAAGCTTTAGGCGCTGTGCACACTGAAGTTTCATGAAACTAGTTTCACAAAACGTGAAACTTTAGTATCATGAAAACACTTGATTTAAAACATACAGAAAGGAGCACACTACGTTTCTTGAAACTGTGGTTTCATGAAACCAAGTTGCACGTGATTTCATATTTATTGTTTTGCTTATCATTTCAGTTATGATTATTTCATTTTGTTTGTGTCGTTTATTTAAAATGAGTGCATTAAGAAGCATTTAATTAATTGAAAGTGATACATTGAATTAATACATCTTCGTCAGAGGACACGATGAAACTGTCAGAAAAATGGTTGCCTCTTTGTGCACTGAAACATGAAACTGGTTTAATGAAATTGGTTTCATGAAACCAGTTTCTTCAGAGTGCACAGTGCCTTAGTATGCAGTCCATTTAAGTATATATACAGTCCAATTCTCAATGGTGTAGAAGTTGCAGGCAAAAATATAGTGTGTTAATATTAATTGACTTTCACCTTAAACATTTACAATAACTCAAAAATATTAATCTAGGAACAAATTATTACCAATCCTTGGAAAGATCAGAAAATTTCCAACAAAATTATGTATGTTCTAGTTGTCTATTTAGTGACTTTGAAGAGCTTTTGAAAACATAAATATAGAACTTTGAGCGAATCATGAATTTGCCCCTCCATGCCAGGCAGTAAATGGGAATTTCTATGTCAAAGCGATTAGGCCTGAGGGGGGCAATGGATCCTTCATCATGACAACGCCCCTTCCCACATGTTGTTAGTTGTGTACAAGTTTTTGGCTTGAAGGTTAATCACCTTCATTGCCCACTCTCTTACTCTCCTGATTTGGCAAAGAAAAATTTCTTTTTGTTCCCTAAGTGCAAAATATTTCTCCAAAGTTGGCATTTAGCAGATGTAAAGAATATCAAAAAGGCTATGATGAAACTGCTGAAGGACCTTACTTTAGAGGATTTCCAGAGATTCTTCCAACAGTAGAAACCGAGGAGGCACAAGCCCACAGCATCAGGGGGAGAGTACTTTTAAGGGACCGTATTGAGTAACCAGATTAGTTATCAAAAAATAGTATTATAAAAATAATATTTAACTTTACCAAGTATTTTCCACACAAACATAATGGACACACCATAAACATAAATGTTCACTAAAGGTACACTAAAGGTACACCCCTACACACATGACACTAGGTCATGTTACTAAAGGTATTTAGTAAAAGAATTTATTAAATAAAATGTACTGTCTAGAAATGCCAAAAAGTCACACCAAACTAAAAACACCAGGTTAAAATTTAAACCATCAAGTAGGAATACTTTTTTTAATTTGGTAAGTTATATCAAAGTAGATGCGTATTAAATAAATTAAATCATAATTACATTCAAAGTAAATTTAATTCAGTGATTTTATTTAAGTTTCACCAATTAAAGTAATTTAAGAGGTAATATAATTTTATTCCACAAATAATTAAATAAACTAAACATATGAAACAAAAATTAACATTTCTCACTAACAGATAAATTGAAGTAATAAAAAAAGTAAAATATCCCAAATTAAACAACAATTAGATTTAATTTACTATATTATACACAGACACACACATATGTATATGTGTGAAATTGAATCAAACCAAAGGAGAGGTTCAGTAATACAATCAAGTCAAAAAGTTTAGAAAGAAAATAAGATTTTAAAATAAAACTCTGTACAATTAATTGTAATACTCTTGGTTTCAATGGTGCTCAATATAATCCATGCCAGGAGGAGCAGGTTCAATAAACATTTTAGGTCCTTCATCAAAATCTTCTTTCACGTCAATTGTAAGATCTGGTGGAGACATCTGAAGCAAAAATTATAAGTAGAACTAACAACAATAACGGAAAAACAAAACTCCTCATGCAGTTAGGGGCCCAATATTAATACTAAATGTATAAGAAATTAATTAATTAATTACTTGTTTGTAAAATTGTTGATTTTTGCAAACAAAAATACAAAAATGTTATTGAAAAATTCAAAATTGCTTCAGGACAGTTACAGAAAATTCTATACACCCAAAATACGTTAAGGGCCTAAAACATATTCTTCAATTAGATGAACAAATTGAGACTATTCCCATCCAAAAATCTTCATTTGGGGCCACACTTTATGTAAACTCAAATTACATTCAAAGTACCGGGACAAGCAGTCAATTTAAATGATAATGACTCAGATATGTCTACACTGCCATCTTTAAGTTCTATTAAGACTTCAACCCTAAAGATTGATTAAACGCTTACCAATAGGAGGCATTATTAAAACTAAATTAATAATTCTTATTGTATAGTCAAAAAAATAAATAAATATAATTATACATACTGGTTCTTCCTTAATTTTGAAGTCCATAACAATAGGTTGTTTTGCTCCAATAAGGATGTCTAAGATATTTTGAGGAATGTGTGCTCTCTGAAAGAAAATAAAAACAAAAAATCTACATCAATATGGTGTATAGAGTATCGCTATGCTGTTTCAAATATAAGAGGATAATTAAAGTTATAAAAATAATACTCGTGTCAGATTTTTAACTTCAATCTCAATATTTTTTTACTAAAACAACTATAAATAAAAAAAGGAGTAAGAACCTGATTATCAGTAAAGGCCATGATGTGTTCAAGCAAAGGTTTTTTAAGATCAGAACAATCAGAGAAAACCTGCTGAAGTTGTGCAGGAGGTAACTGTAAAAGAACTTGGAAACTATGAGGTTGAGTTCGTTGACAACACTTAATAAATCCTTCCCACACCTTCGGCTGATTCCATACCTAGAACATAAAAATTATTAAATGCATTCAAATTGATTGAATAGTAATTACTACAAGGTAGAAAGAGGCCTACTGAAATAAGGGACAAATTACTAAACAAATAATATAACCTTTTTAAAAACTTTAGAACTAACAGAGGATATCAACAGCATAAAAATACTAAAAAAAAAAAGGAAAATAGGAAACAATCCTCAAACCAGTAAAGAGGGTTGTCTAGAAGATAGCTCATTTAAAAAAAAAAAAAAAAAATCTCATTGATTTTAACCTGAATATTGCAAAAAAAGCTGAAGGGTTGAGTTCTTACCTATTCTGCATTTATGCAAAGCATTGCTCACAACGTTGAACTACGTCAAATACATTCCATGATTGAGAATCATCATGAACTCTCAATAAATGTTTTATTCTTGCAGGCAATAAAGTAACAATACTAGGTACAACAACTTTAAACTCTTTCCCTCATTCACCGTCTATTAAGCTCAATAGTTCAAAATATTGAAACAAGGTGAAATACCTGTTTTATAATTAATCTCTGAAGGATGTTCATAACAAATCCTATAAGTCTAGGGTAGAAAGTTAGAGCCTGAATAACTGTCCTCATTAGAAGAGTGGGAAGAGGAGTTACTTCCATCAGCTGCTGCAGTACAACAGCTAAAACTTCTTGGCTATAAGCCTCCTTATCAGTCAAGCATAAAGAAGTTGCTGCAAAACAGAAAACATATATGGGTGGTTATTTTAAAACCATCTGCTGTTGCCAACCATCTGATGACTTCAATACCCGTCAGTCAATAGCCCATTAAATTAAAAGTATTGTTTAACTTTGTCAATTCGCCTGTTATGTTACAAAAATCAGATAACTGTTCTCTCTCAGCCTCCCTACTTGCCAGAACTATTTCCTCACAATTTTTTTTTGACACTAAAGCCACTTTGTCGCCGACTTTAAAGGCCATCTAAACTATCCAGGATTGCATCTCAAAGTGGAAACACCACTAGGAAATGTTTGTGAATGGGGGAGGGGAGTACTTTGAAGGGGACAAGGACTAATAATCTGTAAAATTAATAATATAGATTAAAAAAAAATAAAGTTTGTTTATTTTCAGAACAGACATTATATATTTTTGTAGAATAACAGTTGCAGTCCCACTTAATAAAAATCAGACTCAGACTTTAGAAAACTCTATTTCAAAAGGAGAATGCTTTAAACTCTAAGCCACATAGATTCTATTTTTATCAAAATCATCAATTTAGTTCCAAGTTCCAAATAAGTTATGGATGCAAATAATAAAATTACTTTAACTTTTTTACAATTTAATTTTAATTTAATTTTAAATTTTTTACAATTTAATTTTTTTTTTTTTTTTACTATTTTCTTTTTTACAATTTTTTTTTTAAATTACTTTAACTTTTTTACTATAATAATAAAATTAATTTGTTAGATATGGTAAATTTATTTTGTATACTACCTTTCATAATAGTTTTGAGATCAACTTTAGTTGAATCAATAACATGAAGGGCTATAAGTAATTCAGCAGGAGTAATTGGCGAGGGTACTTTCACTCCACCATGGGTTCCAAGTAATTTATTAAATACCTAAAATAAAAAAAAAGTATTACTTCCTTGTAAAAAAACATGATTTATTAAACCTTCCTCTTAACAACTGGTCATACAATATAAAAATAATACTCTTTTGAACAAACAATTTATGATGATTATCGTGATGATGGATTTTTTTGGATTTGTTGCTTAGGTGATACGTTTCACCTAAGCAACATGTTTTAATTTTTTTTTACACCTAAAAAATCTATCATCACGATAATCATCATAAAATATAAGAAGGTGTTCATAAACAATGTTTATAATTTAACAAACAATTTACTGGGTACTTTTTTACTTTAGCAGCCCCCTATATCCCTTTGAGTTAATAGTATTTAGCATATTCATATATGCTATAGAGTAGCATATATTGCTTAGTCTAAATTACTATTAAGACGAAGGGATATTTATTCCAATGTACATTGGGACAAAGGAATATCACACTTGTGTATATAATTGAGATCATAACCCTTAGTCTAATCAACTATTATGATAAAGGAATATTAAAGATAAAACTGCCCCAGCAGTCACAATGTCTTTGGGAGACAAACACATAAACCTTTTGAGACTTTTGAAGGGCATACAATTGTTTAGAACCAAGGGGGGGGGGACTAAAGTAAAAAAATTTCATTTTCTGGACTAAAAAATTCTAAGAGGAAACAAATAAATTTTAATTTGAAAAATAAAAAAACCCAAAAGATTTAACCTCTTTAACAACAGCTGGATTAAGCTTAATAAGTTTGGGCAGGGCAGCAATAATCTCTTGTTTGGAGAGACCAATAAGAACTGGGATGAGGAATCTCACATCTGAAACTCTTGTTTGGTAAAGATCCCGCACTTTAGCAACTAAGTCTTCACTTGGAGCATCTGAAACAAACATAATATTTTTTTTATAGAAATGTTAGAAATATATTAAAAAAGATAATATTAGAAAAAAGGTGATATTGAGTTCCCTATGCAGATTTAATAACCCATTAATTACCTTTCAGTGCTACACATGTTTAAAGACAAACATAAGCTGTCTTTTAGTGATAAGGAATGTCCACAACCTAATTATAGCTGTCAAATCACACAATGATTCTATTACAATTTGAACAAAGGTTGTTTGTTCTAACAAGAACTATGTGATGGCCTGTATTTTTACCCATTACCCAAAAAAATTTGAGTCACAAAACCAAAATTTTTAAGGTCTAAGTACAGAAATCTGCCTTAACTGTCATCTTCAATATTTCTGAAATGGTCAGTCAAAGTTAAATTACTGAAATTTTACATAAAAACTCAATAATTTGTTATTTCAGACCTCCAACTGAAAATAAAACGGTTTAGCCACAATAAATTATTTGTTGTCGTCTGAAAATATTTTGATCAACTGCGTGAGTTGGGTCTTTTTAATCCCTTTACATTTTTAGGGTCCGTAGGCAAAACCAAGGACCCTTATATTTTCCTGCGTGTGTCTGTCCGTCCGTCCTGTCGCCTGCTCTCACGGCTACACTTTTTGTCCGATCACTTTGAAATTTGGCATGCATGTGTCTTGTACCAACCCACATATTTTAAAAATATAGCAACTTAAAAAAAATATTTTTCAAAAAAATTAGGGTAAAAAAACTTTAGGTTTAAACTTGGTTAAATTTTTTTTTTTTTTTCGACACCGTGAGGGGTATCATATTAAAGGGTACGTCGAGCTGATTACGAAAATATATAATTCTTTGGTTATAACTTTGATAGGGCGAGCGTAGGTAAGTTTGAAGTGGGTGTGAAACGTGTCCCCCCCCCCCCTCTATCTCCCTTATGTGAAGTGCAAAAATTCTGAAAAAATTCCTGAACATTCTTCGACTAAAAGTAAAGAAACCACTTTTTGGAAATTTCGAAAAAAATAATATTTTATTTTTTATTGACAAAATACGTTTTTTTTATAACTATGGTCTTTTTGATGTATTTATATGGTTGTAGTCCGGTTCAGTGGCAAGAAAATACTTCATCAGAATTTTGTTTATGTGTTTTGAGAATATCAGACCCATAGGATAGTTCAAAGTAAGCTTTTTAGCATTTTAAAAAACACCATCAATAGGGTACTACTAAAAGTATACAGGGTTGCCTACGGACCCTTGCTGTTTGCTGACTAGCACACACTTGACCTGTTTATTATGGATTATTATTCCTGTTTCAAAGATGGAAATCTATATTTTGGTAGAGAAAAAAGAGCGTTGGTGGAGGTCATCTTAATAAATAAAAAGAACCAGTCTCTCCACGGTAGATAAAACTTTTTTATTATCAAAGCAGCTTTCGGCTTTTATAAAGCCATCATCAGTGCCTACGATGATGATGGCTTTATGAAAACCGAAAGCTGCTTTGATGATAAAAAAGTTTTATCTACCGTGGAGAGACTGGTTCTTTTTATTTATCTATATTTTGGTGGTTCAGTGCTTGTATCTTTTCCTTGTGATGTTGTCTTCTTGTTTTAATTAGTGTTTTAATTTAGTTAACTTACTTAAATTATGACTGTTTATATTATGTATTATTTGGTTAAATTACATTATTACTAAACTCTTATCTCTTAATTCATTTATTGATGGATTGACCTGCTTCAGATTTAATAAATTAATAATAATGAGTTACAAATACTAGATACAAAAAAAATATATATAAAATGAATCTAAAATAAAAACCCTTATTAAAATCCAATTTAATGAGGGAAAAATAAAATATTAAGTGAAGAGTTGCAAAAATAGGAGGCAGTCGATATGCGCACTTATTGGTTAAAATTAAAATAACACTACATCCCAAGAAATACAAAATTAGTCTCAGGGTAAATCACATGGAGACACAGTTTAATGAAAATAAATCAAATATCTAAAATAATATATTATTGAATGGGCGGAGCGAGATCTTAATGATTTTATTTTTTTTTTTTGGACGGGAGGTCTAATGTTCACAGAACTACTAGTTTAGTAGTACTAATGGGTATTTTCTGTTACCCCCCCCCCCCCCCCCCCCCCAACTCCTACTGGGCGCTTTTTCGTATTTACTGGGTTCCACCCTTCAACTTTTATGGAGTATTAGTATTTCCCACAACTGTCAAGTGCACAAAAAGCTAAAAAATCACACTTTAGGTTGATCACCTCATTATTTATTGAAATATACATATAAATACTTGGGTCTTTTCTGTTATTCCCAACAGGCCTCAAAGGTCAAACAAGGACATGTTTTCTAATTGGTTAGAAAAAATGAATCTGATTGTAATTTGAAATTATATTTTGGTTAGAGGATTATAGATTAAACCACCTGTTTTATATAAGTGTAATTTTATTATCATTCTATTTGATCACCACAAAATATCGGTTAATACAACCAATTGTATGTGCTAAATTATTATACAAAAAAGAAAAGTAATAATAATAAAAGATACCAGTATTGACATATAAATTTAGAATAGATTGTATACCAGACTTCATAAAAATCGAACGGTATTAAATTAAAATAGATAAAACCTATTATGGCGTAGATGAGGAATTTATGAATAGTTTTAAAGAACTTCAATATACATACATGCATATATACAATATGTATGCATATTTGTACAAAGTGCATATAAGATAAAATAGTAAATATTACTTTTGTCTGTAAGGATTTGTATAATTCTGGTGATTAGTGTTTCAGATCCCTTGGGACATTCTTCTACTAAACTGAGAAGTTCAGGTGATTCCATACCCATGGCTTTAATAGGCGGCTCCAACAATCTAAGTACAATTCTTTTAACATCAGCAGCTGTAAGTACATAAACTCGGGCCAACCTACAAAAAACATTAAACTAACACATTACACAACCTCTACAAAAAACCATGCAAAGGCACTTTTAAACATAGAATAGAAAGAAGGACCTGATTAAGAAGTAAGTATTTGAATTAGTTATAAGCAGAAAAAGTTAAAGTGGTACTACTCATCAATTCGAAATAGTTTATATTGTCACTATAAAAAAACACTTTCATCCACTGTTTTACCACTGTAGGATATAATATGTTTGATTTTAATATTTTGATAGATTTACACATTTAAATGTTCCTTGAGTCGGAAATTTGCTATATAAAAGTGTTTAAAAAAAATTGGTAATTGAGTAAATTTTATTTGTTTCAAAGAAGAATGATTATTATCAAACAAGGAGTATCATCATAGTTAAGAAAATATTCCATATTAGAAACATAAATAAATATAGATTAATCCACTCACTCTTGTATTAGGTTATGTTTAAGAGGTAGAAGAGCTATGTAAAGATATAAGCAAGCACGAATCACATCTTCTGACCAAGTGGGGTTAGATGTGGCCAATCTTCCTTTATCTATGCCATAAAGTATATCTGGAGGTTGAGCTAGAGCAAGAAATCCTGCATACAACAGTCCAAATTCTTCCACTATAAATCTCAACTCTTCTCTTTCTTTGTACAAATTTACAATTTGCTTCATGGCACTCTCACGTATCTAGAAAAAAAGATTAATAAATAAAAGGAAAATAAAAATACTTTACATTTACTTCAACAATAAGAAATTCATATTTTACGATTTTGGTAGTATTCATACTACGGAACGATTAAATTTTAATTTAAATCAAATTATAATTATTATTAACTACGGGAAACAGACAGAGAAAAATAGACTCCAGCGCGGGGATTTGAACCACCGGCCTCTATATTTCCAGTATAGCGCTCTATATATAGAGGCCGGTGGTTCAAATCCCTGCGCAGGAGTCTATTTTTCTCTGTCTGTTTCCCGTAGTTAATAATAATTATAATTTGATTCAACAATAATTTGATAGGAACATTTATCAGAAACGTGATTTTATCATGATAAAACTATAACTAGCCTACTATAGTCGGAGCTAAATCGGGACTATTTACAAAAGTAAAGCGATAAAATTTATTATATGCCTGATTTAGCGGTGTGCAGTAAGGGTTTTTGTAAAAAGTATCAATTTAATCCCTCTCAACATCATTCAAACAGATAACGAACTTAATTAACATTTTACAGGTGACTTGTGATGAAAAACTAAAATCCCTAATACATCTGAGATTACGTCTAGCACCTAAATTGTCATAAAAACTAAAAAATATAGTTGTTGAAGTTATTTTTTTCGTTTTATCTTTTGAAAAAAAAACATTAACTTACACAACTATATTTTTTAATTCTTTGTCATCAAACAAAAGATAGGAAATATTTCACTTTTGGTTCTTGCAGACATAGTCTCAGATGTTTAGGGATTTTAGTTTTTCATCACTACACTCCTATAAATAAGCGACAACAGCTTGGTAACTATTTGAATGATTATATACTGTAAGTATCTTCAGGGGTGTGGTGCATCGTGTAACTCAAAGCAACATGAAGATATACTGATGACTAGAGAGAAGAACGGCGTATTTATAGTGATTTTCTGGAATGCAGATTGTACCTGGATTTTCTGGTTAATCCTTTGTTAATGATTAATTGATGATGCAATAAAGCAGGTGCTTTAGATTTCCAGGTCCAGGAAGGGTGAATCTATCCTCTCTGTTGAAGTTCTCTGGTTGTTTCTTGATCTCAAAAGCCTCCCTCACCACCCTACTGTGATACCTGTTGTCAGATGCAAGTGCAAGAATGTCCTCAAATTTGATGAGATGGCTGGTTTCTTCAGAATGCTGAGCTATCGAAGATCTGTGATAGTTGGTGTTCACTGCTCTTTTGTTTTCTTGTAGGCTGGTTGTGATCAGTCTTCTGGTTTGCCCAATGTAGTTCTTATCACAACAGCAAGGGATGGGATAGGCACCACAATTTTTAAGAAAGTGATCTTTCGGCGATTTCAGGAGGCCTCTGGAGGTTATGTGGGCATTAAAAGTGGTCCTGATGGCGTATTTTCTGAGAACCTGCTTATTTTATCCAATGTCCCTATGGGTGAAAAACCTTCTGTTAGTCTTCCGTCCTCCATGCTTGGGTGGGGTCACCAGTAATCTTCTCGCAATGAACGGTTCTCAGAATGTCGTCATTCTTGAAGCCATTCTCAGCTAGGATTTCTAGGTATCTCACTTAAGATACTGCTTCTCTTCTTTCCCTGTCACAGATCCTGAAACCCCCTGAGACTGATGAGTGGATGACAGCTTTCTTCTGTGTCGGACCTATCTGTAGGGGAGACCGGGGCATGTATTCCATAGAGGAAGGTTTTCCACCCGATCGTATTTCAGCAGTGCGCCAGAACAGTGCTCCGTGGACTAACTCGGAAGGGCCGCCATGCTTTACTGCGTCTATCACTCCACTTCCAGTCATCTCAGTGCACTAGTTACGCCAACTTTTTTTTGTACGCGCAGGGCCAACTTTTTTTTTGTTTTCCAATAGAAATGTAAACTTTAAACTACTTTTGGTTAAGTAAACAAAAAAATAAGTGAGTTATGTTTTTGCTTTATTTGCGACATGCGTATTATAAGAAGAATATCTCCTTAATCTAGTGATGTGATTGATATTGTAAATTACTTTTGTTTTGACATATTTAGATTAAAGTTCCAATATGGCGACAGGGCACGTTTGCCACCTGTACGTGGGGCACGTTTTCCATATGGAAAACGTGAATACTGTGTATGCATTTATTGCTTTGAACTTTTTACCAAATGTAAGGATAAAGAAAAGTGGGTGAGGTGCACAAACTGCAAGAAATGGGCGCACGAAGATTGCACTGATGGCGAAGTTTTATTTTTTGTGTGTATTCATTGTGATTCAGACAATGAAGACTATTTCAAATCTTTTTATCACCTTGTATCATCCTTTATATCTGACTTTGTTCAATTAGCGAGCAAGATTTTTTTTATATTACTTTTAATAAACCACTAATCCTTTATTTTCAGAAATAAAAATTATTTATTTCCTTTCTTTCAAAAATTTTTGGCAGTTGGAAAACTTGCCCCTATTTAGTTTAATGGCTCTGGAAAACTTGCCCCGTACATGGGGCACGTTTTCCTCTGTGTTATAACTGAAAATAACTGAATTTTATAAGAAACCGTTTATTACCTAATAATTAAAAGTTGCCGAGGTTGTAGAGCAGGTTTCAACGATTATTTTGCTATAAAACTAATTATTTAAATCATAACTGGAAAAAAACCAGAAAAATCAAGGAGAGAAAATGTGGAAATCGTGCCCCAGTCTCCCCTATGCGTGGGCTTCCTGTAAATGGCATATCCGTTGGTCGAGGTTAAATTGAATTTTGCCTTATATCAAATTCATATGATGAAGGCAGTCAACTAAAGTTTATCTTTCGAGTTTACACAGAAGAAAAACCACTAACAAGATGGATGTTGAAGCTAACCAGTAGATCTCCTTGCTCGACAAGAAGCGATGAAGGTTTCTCAATAAAGTGGGTTGAGTTTTTTATTTAAGGTACAATCTATGTTCCAGCAATCAAGTATAAATACACCGTTCATCTCTCCAGTTGTCAGTATATCTTGATTTTGCTTCAAATTAACATAATGATGTACCACACGAAGATGATTCCAGTAGTGGAAGCAAAACGTTAGACATTCAAACCCTGTATGACATGGATTTAACTCGAAAACCAAGTTATTTATTACGAGTCAACCCACAGAAGTCTACACACTAAGTAGATGTTGAAAGCAGGTTTTTCTAAATCACCTTGTACATAGATGAAGAATCTAAAAAAAAGTAAACTTGTAATGAGATCACTTATTTTTATTTAATTAAATTTACTCTAATGCAATGGTTTGCATTAAAATACATAATATAAAAAATAGAAGCTTGATGAGATACTGTTTGTGGGGGGAAAAAAAGAAGAAAAATGCAAAGAGTCTTTACTTACTTTCTAGAGACACAGATAAATATACACTAATATTAATAAGGGGTTACTTACCTCAGAATCTTGGTGAGACGTGCTGACAAGCAGTAAATTGAGGAATGAGAGTTGCTTAGGAGGTCTGAGACTGATTAATTGGCTCACTATAGTTAAACCAATAGGCTCATTGGCACAAAGTTGTTTCAGAACATCACAAGCTTCTTCTGTGAGAATGGGAACTTCCACAAACAATCTCCTTAGAATCCTGAGAACAAACAGTTCAAAAATTAATATTAAAAATGCTTCACAACTTGGATCTAATACAATTATTCAGGTTCCAAAATAAAGCCAGTATTATAAAGGATGTGAAGAGTAATATTACACCTCAGCATTGGCTAGAATGAACAGTTCGTCCATTTCCTCTGTATTATTGAGTAGTTATTCAGCACCACAGTGAAGTATCACCAAAGGTTTTCAAAGTTTTCACCAAAGGATTGCTGCTCCACAAGATGCAATGGGTAGATATTTAATATGTACGGTGCTTTGAACTATGAATCTTAGTTGTGTTTAGACAAGCTAATATTTTACCCAAAAAGAGTCCCTTTTTACTTAAGTTTTTCCACTGAAGTTGATTTTATGCCAACTGCTCCAATATTATACCAAAAATGCTCCAAAATGTTTTCCCAAATATCAATGAAATGACTGGCCTTAATTTCCCAATTTCATTAACATACCTTGAATTATATGACTAATTATACTTTCCTTTACTTACGTTTCTCTGTCTTTAATATCTTTATTACTTATAGCAGTCTGAATAAGTGTAGTAAGAAGTGACTGGTAGTACAAGGAGCAATTAACACCATCTTGAAGTTGATTAGGGGGTCGCTTATTGAATCCTTGAAGTAAACTGTATTCTTCATATAGCCAAGATAATGCTAACCCTATTCTTCCCCTGAGGTCTGATAAAATGTATTCTAGTACAGCTAAAATAAAATAAATACAAACATATAGTGATCTGCACAATAAATAATACAACAAAAAATAAAATATTCATGGACAGATGAACATAATTTTGGGCTAATAAATCACTAGAGTTCGGATTTTTCATACAATTTTTTTATTGCCCCAAGTGATTTTCCTTCACAAATTATGATGTTTGAAAGATACAAGGCCTCTTTAAATTTAAATTTGAAATGCATATTTTGGACATCAATGCATATAATTGCATATTTCCGGTGTAAGTGCATATTATTACATATTTTGGGCATTTTCACATAAATATTCTACTTAATGAGAGGAAAAATTCACAAAATGGTCCTTTCCGACCGCTAGCGTAATTTCAAGGAAAATTAAGATTAAGAGAAGGTATCTCAAGGTACAAACTATCTTATTTTAACATTTTTAACTATTTGTTTTATAAACTTGTATACTATACATACTTGTTACTACAATAGTGTTACGACACGTCATATTAATGTGAGAATTGAGTTAAGTATTTTATAAAGAATATACATTTGTTTTTGGCAGTACTTATTTGTGAACCTTTAGCTCATAACAATTTGTGTCAGAAGTGGGATCCTACAGGCTTATAGGGCCCAGTGGAATGGGAATAGAAGTCAGCTGTTGGTAAGGAAATACGACTCCAGGTGGTGGTCCCAAATAAAGGGTGAAGGAAATTCTGCAAGAAATTCAAGGAGAATATCAAGAGGACATCTGGGAGTAAACAGAACCCTAGACAAGGTCCACGATTGGATTTATTGGGTAAAATATAGACCTGATGTGGAAGAGTTGTGAGGACGGAGCCAACAGTGTGCTGCAGTTACTGGCCCAAGCAGAAAAAAAGGGGAAAATGATGGCGTACAATGTCGGGGTGCCATTCAAATAAATTGATGTGGACATCGCCAGACCCTTCCCAGAGTCCAGCTGGGGAAATAAGTATGATATAGTGGTGATGGACTATTTTAGCTAGTGGCCTGAAGTGTATTCTATTAGTAATCAGGAAGCCGTAACAGTGGTTGATGTCCTTTTGGAAGAGTGGGTAGCAAGGTGGAAACTTCGAATCTGAAGTATTTAGGGGTTATTTAGAGGATTAGTGGAATGTAAATATTAGGAATGACTGCATATTTGAGTGCATATATTTGGGGTGATTGCAGATTTTAAGTGGATATTTTCCACTTTTTAAATGCATAGTTTTAGGTTTTCAAGTGCAAATTGATCCAGACTCTACTAAAAACAATACAAGTGGCTATAAATTCTACAGAAAACAGTAGGAAAAAAGTCTTAAATATTAAAATATATTTCTTTAGAATTACTTTGTCTGGTTTTATATGAGAAAGATGCAGCAAGAGTTGCAAGTAGTTTTGTTCTGACATTGGCCACCCCTCCTTTAAGAGCATGTGGTTCAGCTGCCAGTATCCTTTTCACAGCAGCAATTTCAAGATTATCTCTTATTTCCTAAACATGATAAAAATTGTTAACAAAAACAGAAAAATAGTTATGATTCAATAATTAATAACCACATAACACAAAAGTTAGCTACAGGCATTTTTACTTCATTATACAAATCTATCTATAAATAAAAATTAACATGGGTGTGTTAATTTGTTTTGTGTGTATGTATATTCTTAGGTAGGGTAATTTTAATTTTTATTCTTGAATTTAAAATGTACAAATTATTTTTAAGGTCACAGTTTGTAACTTTTTCCTCTAACTTAATTTCTTCAGTTTTCATATATATATACAGCACACTGTTAAATAGAAAAAATAATAAAAAAAAACCAATTTCTAAATTTGTGGGGTGGAGTAGCGGTAGTATACATTTTTATTTCTTTAAGCGACTAATCACTCTGAGTTTAGCATAAAATCAGTTTGAAATATTATCATGTTATCATTATAGAAATTATTGTAATAGGAAATTTATGTTTTGTTTTGTAACTTAGTGCAATGTTTGATTTGGACGACTAGGTTATTTATTTGACAATTATTGTGACCTTCGGCAATTAGAAAAAAGGATTCTACTGAATTTATAAAATATTGTTGAATATATTCAATCCCGGCTAGTTCATGTAGTTCAGTGATCTTGGTATATCTAGGTGAATTTGTAGCAAGTCGTAAAAATTTGTTGTGAATTATTTGTAGCTTTTTTCAGTTTGTGTTCGAAGTAAAACTCCAAGAGCTAGCAAATAATAAAATCGGTTGAATAGCTACTTTATAAAATATTAATTTATATTGGGGGAAAGTTTAAATCCCTCGATAAAATAGGGAAAAAGGACTCTAATTAGTTTTTTTCACTTATTAATTGAAAGCTGAAGCTGTTTTTAGTAGGATCTTCCATTCTATGAGGTATCTTCAACCATTCAACACGTCTTCCAATTCAGGAATGTACCTCGCGGGCAGTTTTAAATAATATCAAATGAGATTAACATTTGTTGTAGGTATCCTCTATGGATACAGAAACCAGCAGGCCTGGCAGACCCTTGTAAGAGGGTTCTGCCTGAGGTACGAGGAATAGAGTGGCGTAGTGCCTGATGGGACTGCTTGGATCCTCTAGAGATCCAACCACCAGCAGCCTTACCTCAACAAAGAACCACAGTGACTTAATCTGACTTTTAAATACAACATGAGGGCTGTAGACATGTTTCAAAGCCAACTCCCCAAACTAATATATTCATCAGTATGTATCGGGAAGTGTGAACACTAGAACAGCCAAACTTGATATAGTAAATCTATAGCCCAGGTTTCCGCAGCCAGAGTCTAATAATAAAAAAATTTACCTTACCTAAGAACATACATACACAGGGGGAGGCCCAATTAACACAATCATTTTAACTTTTATTTATAGATAGTTTTGTATAATGATGTAAAAATGCCTGTAGCTAAATCTAGATCTTTCAAACCCTTTAAAAAAGGGATTATTCTCAAGGGAGCTGCTCATGATGAGAGTAATTTACAAATTAATCACCATGAGCAACTCCCTCAGAATGATCACTGCAATGGGTTCGAAACGTCAGGATTCACAATATCTCTGACACAGTCTCCTCAGAGAATTTATTTGATATAAATAGATAGATATTTGATATTATAGTAATTCCTTTATTGATTTAGACCTCCATTAAACAAGTTCTTTTGTGATAGTTCTAATAAATAGACATTATACAAAATAAAAAAAATAGTTTATGTGCTGAACTTACATGAGTGAGTGGTTTAGCATGAAGCCATGGTTTGAAAGTCCTGTGAGAAGGAGCAATAGAAGAAGTAACTAGAGGAGTCTGTATTCCCTCTTCTACAGGTAGAGGGGTTCTATCTGGAGCAGACTTATTTTCATCTTCCATTTCTTCATCATCGTCCTCATAATTTGGAACTACCTATGAAAAATAATACATCAATTAAGTCATAACCTACTAAATATAGTATTTGACTGCATAGGCAACCACATGCAGGTCTAAATAAATAAATAATATATACAACTGTATATATTTGTGTGTGTTATTAAGTAACATATTTACCTTTGGCTGGGATAGTTGAGTATTGCTTGCAGTAGTTACTGAAGCACCTGGACCAAGCCCTGCTTCAGTAAGTTGTGTAGCTAATAGCCTCGCAACATGCTTGATTTGACCTTGAGTGCCAGCTGCAGCTATAGGTGTGTAAGCAGAACTGAATATTGGTGGCATAACATCAGGCAGCCTCAGCTTTGTATAAAAATAAATAAAAATATTTATAATAATAAACAACATAACACAACATACTACTTTAAATATCTACATAGCACCATTTCCTAGACATATAAAGGGCTTCCTTTTACCACAAAAGTTGTTATACTATTTTTTTAAGATCATTGATTTTTAAAAGAGTGATGGATGCATCTTTTTATTAGGACGATAAAAAGTAAATTAGAATTTGTTCATTGCTGACAAACAATGTAAAAATAATGTAACTAACAAATAAAATGTTTGGGTATAAGAAGAGAACAACATGGAATTACAAATAATTCCAACCAGTTTAACAAATTGATTTTCATTCTGGGGAAAAACTATACAAAGGTAAGTTCATGTGTGTAATAGAAATTTTAGTTTCACAAATAACAATTTTGATTAAATTAATCAATAATATTTTTTACAAAATTGTAAAAATGCATAAAAATATATAAAAATAAATCTTTTTAATATGTTGCAATTAATGATTAAAACCAATATTAAGTTTATACTGCCCCGAATTGTAATAACCCCTTAAGGCGCAATTCCACTGAGGCAACATTTGGGCAACATGTAGCATGCGGCATTGACGCATGCTACACACAGTCTTTCCATCGAAGGAACACGAAGCGACAAGAAACATGTATCTTTGCCGCATGCTACATGTTGATTGTTGTTGCCGGGTCGCATGCGTCACCTTTCAACAAGTTTTAACGTGTCAAACAATGTCGCCCTTACCCAACGGTCAGCGGATCAGTGCGTCTTGTAGCATGCGACATGGAGTGGAATATAGATAAAACTACATTGTTCATTGAGGACTATCATAATTCCCCCGAGTTATGGAATAACAAAATTAATATTTATAAAGACAATAGAGTAAAAAAATGATAAGTTTAAGCAGTTATCAATTAAGTACGATTGTACTGTGAGCTCTGCATAACTCTGGAATAATTCGAGAAATGCTTGGCTCAGATATCCGAAACAAATACATAAGTGATGGATAGCTATCACCCGAACCCAAATACGAGTATCTCAATGTTAATAACATCCTCACACAAGATGGTATTGCCTCACGAAAGTTGGTATCAGATTTCATTATAATAGGTGAGACTTTCTCAAGCAAGAACTCAAAATCTTCTCTCGTCATTCGAGTAAAATTTCGAAATAGAGCTTCGTCGTCAGCAACCAATTTGTCGAAAAAATCATTCCAAGATTCTGTACCACCAACGTACAATTCTCTCCTCCACCAACGTGGCTTTCTTTTTCTTTACGTTGTAAAGCAATTACCAAATATGCAGCCGCCGCGATCGTTTCTAAAGACATAATGCACTAAACTGAAGTTGCCTAGATGGAATCGTTTAAGACGCATGCTACAAAGATAGGCGACAAAGCGCATGCGACAGGGGGAGACAAAAGCCAGATGCAACATTACTAAAATTTGTGGCACACCTAGAAACAGGCAACACTAGGAAACATGTAGCATGCTTCTTGTCGGTCAGTGTTGCCTCAGTGGAATTGCGCCTTTAGAGACACGGGCTGGTGCATTGAGTACGCCACGTGTAACAAAGTTTCTGTAAATCACAGATTCACGATGCGAGAATAATAAACCCTCACTCTACCCTAAAACAGACAAAACAGTCTGCTTTGATTATTGCTTGGTTCTGCATTGTTTTGCCGTGCTTATTTGTCTTGGTGCATTATATATACGTCGCCCGTGCCACCATGTCCGGTAGAGAAATTATGCCTTCCCATCAATATTTTTCGGTTTTGCATGAGTTGTCGGATTAGGATGATGATTGTGAGGAGTTATCTTAGGACTTATACAACTAATAATAATTAATTAAAGTTGAAAGCCCAATAAAATACTAAGTCAGAACACTGAAGGAGTAATTACTGATTTTTTATAGCAATTTTTATTTTTATAATTAAAGATATCATTGAAAAATAAATGTGTTATACATTAATTGACTTTTTAGTTCAACATTTCCAAAACGCAATCTAGATAATCTGGATTTGACCAATTAATGGTTTGAAAAATGTATTTGTGCATAAAGTATGCCGCCCGTGCCTCATTGTTTGTCCACAATAGCCGTGTCACTAAGGGTTAATGAAATAAAAATTTAATTTAGAATCTAATTTTAAAAATTTAGTGAAAAAGTCCCATCATCCTGTAATGCTGGAGGTTTAATAGGAACAGAGCATTGACTGTCAACAGACGTCCACAGGAGAATTCCACATCAACTAATCAATGACAAGGATCATGACAAGCGCCAAGAAAGGTAAAATATTTTCAGTCCTTACAGGGTAACCCTTTTGCTGCTGATGCCAGTTATAGCCGGCAAAAAGTGCCACCAGTGTTGATGCCGATTATAGCCAGCCTTGGAACGCAATGGTAACTGTTAAGAAGGTAACTATAAATGTAGAACAATAGCTTATGATGTAAGGAGTGAAATAAATATAAAAAAAATTGTAATCCCCCCTTCCCAGGCCTACCAGGCGATTTCGCATATACAAGGTTGCACGCTTCAACGTTTATGGGGTTTTCTGATTTCCCAAGACTGTTTAGTGCACAAACATCTGAAAAACCACGCGTTAGGTTAATCACCTCATTATTTATAATATAATATATCTATAGATATATTTATACTTTATTTTGACCTTTGTCTAAAATTATGATTTGTAAATATTGTTGTCATCTCATTAGAGTTTTGAGGAAAAATCAATCAGTCTACTAGGTATTAGTATAACAGATGTTAGTTTGCTGGTACCTATTAAAAAATATGTCCTTGTTCGATCATGTCCATGTGGTTAATTAAAAAAAGGCAGGAGTTCAGTTTTTACAAAGACAGGGTATTTTACATTTGAATTGTGAGTTTATTATAACAAATTGTGAGTTTTTTAACCTTTTATATTCAAGCAGACAGTTGCCTGCTAGGGCATACAACCATAAAAGTTGAAGGGTGCAACCCTGTGTATACCAAAAAAAAAAAAAAAGCTCGGTAAGACTGGGGGGGGGGGGGGGGGGGGCAAAAAAATATACTATATCTGTAGTAGTTCTGTTTTCATTTGAAATCAGACCTTACACTTAAACAATAACCCCTGTACAAAACTATTATTTTTTAAAGAAAAACAACAGTAATGGGCTGGAGTAAACAAACTCGACCTCTTTTTTCTCACTTGTTTCTTTAACAAACAATTTAAGTTACCCTTACCTTACACTCTTCCATGTGTCTATATTTGCTTAACGCACAAATTAATAAATTAACATCAATACATTACTTAACAAACACTCTAACCTTGCCATGACAACATTTACCCCCCCATGATATACTCATTTTTATCAAATATTACATTTGATCAAGTTTAATATTCTTTGAAACAGACTTTTTTTTATTTCTTGAAACAATCCCTAAAACCATTGATTAAAAAAAAAAGAAAAAAAAAAGTACATGTTAAAATACATTACAATATACAAACCATGAAAGTTAAAACTAAGTTAGCAGCAACTTCAGGGGAAAGCCTTGGTACAATAAAGTTTTCTGTAATATCTATAGCTGATTCGGAAGGTGAAGGTTCAATAACATCAATTTTTTGCTTTTTCACAGTAATAATTGTGGTTTCAATTTCAGGTACTGATCTCTTAGATCTTTTCCTCTCCGAATATCTGTCATCCAGCTTGGGATATGCTTTCATAATCTAAAAAATTATCTCAATGAATTATTGTGATTTTCCCACTATATTATTCTATTATATAATAGAAAATTGTTGGCTGTCTTAACATATGATAAAAAATTAATATTAATTTAAATTAAAAAAAGAGATCTTACCTCTGATGAAGAAGCTCCTAGATCAGTTAATAATGATGTTATATTTGTCGTATGCTCATAGCTATTTGGTTGCTTTAGTAATACTAGTAACTGCATTTTTAACTGTTTCCTCACAGAACTGACTTGAGATGTTGATAGCGTTGGAGGCACATTCACTTGGATAAAAAATATACAAATAAATAAAATAAACAATTAAAAGTAGTGTACAGTAAATACATGTTAATTAAATATACACATTAAGTAAATACTTACAATGCAATAATTCAAGAGCGTGAACTACTTTTCCGAAAAATTGAGGTCTGGCCTTAGCAATGGTAACAAGAGAGCCCATGCATGTAATTAAATTTGCACTACTTATATGAGCTGATCCATGAAACTTGAGCATTAAATCAAATACAGTCCTAAAAAAAAAAAAATAAACATTAAAAGTAAAATTTTAATTTAAATCAAATTATAATTATTATTAACAACGGGAAACAGACAGTGAAAAATACACTCCAGCGCCGGGATTTGAACCAAGGGTCTCCTGTATTTCCAGTACAGATGCTCTTACCAACTAAGCTAAGCAGGAGAATGATTTTTCACTGTCGTAATTATTATTAACAATGGGAAACAGACAGTGAAAAATACTTATTATATTAATAATAATTATAATTTGATTTAAATTAAAATTTAAACTTTCCGTAGTATGAAAACTACCAAAAACTTAAAAACTGAATTTCGAATTGATTGTACAAGGTATAGGTACTAATTGAGTACTTTATAATTATAAGTGTTAATTCTCGGTTTAGTTCTAATGTCATAAATATTGACTGTCTATATGTATGTGCATATTGAAAGCTTGGATTCGGGACTAGTTATCGATTACGGCAGTGAAAAATCATTCTCCTGCGTAGCTTAGTTGGTAAGAGCATCTGTACTGGAAATACAGGAGACCCGTGGTTCAAATCCCGGTGCTGGAGTGTATTTTTCACTGTCTGTTTCCTGTTGTTAATAATAATTATAATTTGATTTAAAATAAAATTTAAACTTTCCGTAGTATGAAAATTACCAAAAATTTAAAAATTAAAAGTAAAGTGAAGTTTAAAATTTAAAAAAGAAAAATTTAAATTTAATTTAAAATTAAAAAAGAAAGGAATACATCAAATTAAAACTTACAGTGCTTCTTCTTCCAATTTTCTTCTTTTAGCCAATTTTAATGTGTAAGGAATGTCTTCAAGTGAAAATTCATTGGCTTTCTTCTTGATATCTGGACTTGTATAAGTCTGAAGAAGAACTACAGTTTCAAGAAATTTCACTATTTGTGTTCTAAGGCTAAAAAATAAAAGAAAAATATTAAATTAATGGTAATTTAGCGGATTTGTTAAACTAATCTTCTGGATGCTAGACTGTTAATAAATCATTAAAATAATACAATCATTTATATCTATGCTTCTTCATATCAAATTGTTAACCTAAATGCTTTAATCTAGAAAAATTGAAATTAAGTTCTTAACTTCGTCTCAGAGTATGATTTTTTTTTGAAAATGTAATGCAAAGCCTAGCTGGTAGCTACCTCCACACATGAGAAAGGTGTGCTCTTCCTACTATATAATATGAGAGTTTTGTTTTGACGTACCAAATTTGAATAATTGATAGAATATTGTGATTTTTCATTTGTGTATATGTGAAATTCACAGAGGTATAAATTATTTTATGCTCATGGTGTGAAACAATGAGTTTAATTTTAGTCAAGGAACATGATTGCTAACTTTCCATGTCTGCATTCTCCTACCACCAATTGGCAACAAAGATGCATTCTTTCAATAGAGAGCCTATCTAGACTGCACTTGTGGACATAAATTGATGGATTGAACAAAATTAACTTACACCACCATGAGGAGCCAGTGAGGCCTTGTGGCTTTGGACACTAGTCACATCTCCTCAGCCTTTAATGAATCAAGTGCAGCATGAGGTTGTGGCTTCAATCCCCATGCCAAGATGCTCTGATTTACACCTTTGTATTGAGAGCAGAACAAGGTCAAGGGATCCCTACACAGGATCCCAGGCCAGGGTGCTTTGATTTCTAACTGTAAGTCGAGGGAGATATGACCCTATGCCTTGGTCCTTTGATTTGAATGTCTCATTAATGACAACACCAAACTCGCTTCAGCAGTACAGTGAACAGAGTTATGATTTGTGCAGTGATTAGAACTCTTGCCATAGGGCTAGTAAAAAGTGCCTTGATGAAGCCTAATTGCTTGGTTAGAACAAGTGGTTAGTCCTACACGTCTAGTACTTCTTGTCTAGACTTCGCCCATTTATATACAGGGTCCAAGATAAAGGAGTGGAAAACAATGCAGGAGAATAGTAACGATCACAACAAAATGTGTAGATGAGAAAGTTTGTATCAGTTGCATCGAACATTATTTAATAAATTAAATAAATATAAAAATACTTTTCATAATAATCAACAGTAAATAATAATCCATGAATATTATAAATAATTTGTTATATTTCATACCCATCATTTTCACAATCAACCATGTTAATTATGAAGGCTTTCATATTGCAAAGAACGTTCCAGACTGCTTGCATTTGGTCATTCACAGTTGAAGACTTGGTCATCCACGATAAAAATAGTCTGTACATGTGGGTAGCAGTTTGAACTACCCTTTTCTGGACTTGAGGTGCTTTGTCTTGAAGAAGAACTTGAATATTAATAACAATTTTAGGCAAAAGCTCACAGTCATTTTTTCTGGAAACAACACACACAAAATTAGAATAACAAAATATAGAAAGTATGTGAATGTAAAAAAAAAAAAAATTGAGTGGTCTATGTCTCTGGGTTTTAAACCCCCCGGGGGAAGAAAAAAAAATGTAAAATTAAAAGTAACAGACAATATAGCATTTGGTTTGACTTACATTGCAGCTTCCAAAAAATTAACAACACATTTTCTAACATCAATATTTCGATCATTTTGAAACGCTAAAACCTCATGAAGATATGTGTCTAATAGTTTAGGTTGCTTATTGAGTATTATCTCTTGTACTTTTGAAAGGTAGTCAGTCTTTACAGCTACATCACTCTCTAAAGAAGCTTGGTTCAACCATGATATAACCTGAAAGTAAATAAAATAGAGTTAGTAAAATAAAATAAAGTTTACCCTCATATCATAGATAAACCTATAATTAATATACATACTCTCTGTAAAAAGAAGCTGAGCTATATTTATTAAAGAAAATATAAAGTAATTATTTAAAAAGATTATAAAAACAACAAAATACAGTAGAATCCCGGTATTGACAGTCCCTTGAAAAAATATTGATAATTCATTTAAAACCAATGCATTTCGGTCCCCTCAGTATAACGTAATTATATCCCTTTTGAGGTGAACAAAAACGTCTTGATGGATAATCGTATGAATGGAGGGGGGCCATTTCCAAGATTTTGCTGCTTCACTATCTGTTGTTTTACTCTACTCAGAAAAAAAAATATTAAAAACAGTTCAGACTTCACTAAAATTCGAGGATGCGTTAATTAAATGGTTTTTATTAATTCTGAATTGCAAAGAAACTTGAGGGAACATGTTTCGGGGAAAATCCCGGTTAAACGTTTATGAAAGGAGGGGGACCCTTTACCAAGATTTGATTTGTTTACCTCCTTCTGTTCTACTCGGATAAATATTAATAACAGTTCAAACTTCACTATGGCCCCACAAAGAACTTGTCTCTCCGTGAAAAGATAAAAAGAAATTATTTCAGCAGTGGCGAGTGGTGATAAACAAATTGAAGTCTCGTGTCGTTTTAATGTCCCATCATCGACAATAACATCAATTCTCAAGAATCAAAATGTGTTCGCGGCTATTAACACGCTTGAAAATGCTATAGATAACACCCGAACAAATGGTTTGATTAAAAAAACTATTTATAATTTTTTTTAAACCTAGTATTTAATTTTTTTACTGGTCTTATATTACTTTGCTTTGAAAGTTTCATCACACACCTATTACCCCAATTTTGAACCACTTCCCGTCTTTTAATCTTCCCCAAATTTGGTACATTGAAACAATTTAGGTAAAGAATACGGAAACCAAAAACAAAAACTGGTCTTATATTACTTTGCTTTCTAAGTTTCATCGCACTCCTATTACCCCAATTTTGAACCACTTCCCGCCTTTCAATCTTCCCCAAATTATGACATTAGAACTAAACCGAGAATTAACGCTTATAATTATAAAGTACTCAATTAGTACCTGTACCTTGTACAATCAATTCGAAATTCAATTTTTAAGTTTTTGGTAGTTTTCATACTACGGAAAGTTTAAATTTTAATTTAAATCAAATTATAATTATTAATAACTACCGGAAACAGACAGAGAAAAATACATCTCGGCGCTGAAGTGTATTTTTCTCTGTCTGTTTCCCGTAGTTAATAATAATTATAATTTGATTTAAATTAATTATTATGTTCATACACAGTGTATTTTTTATGTGTAAAACAAATACAAGTTTTAAAATTATAAGATGATTTTTTTTTTTTTACCTTCAGTATTTCAAAATCCTGATTTAGTGAATTTCTCGATATATCATATTTTCCCATCGACCCCTTGAAGATACGATATATCGGGATTCTACTGTATACTCAAAGTAATAACTTGGTTTATATTTATTCATGCTTTAAACTGGTTATAAGAAAAGGACATCACTTACTAGCTCTTCATCTTCTGCCAAATCCTGACGGGATGGGTCCATATTTAATAGTTGTAGACAAATTTCAAACCTGAAAAATACATATGTTCTCATATGATCATAAAAGACAACACTAGGAAAGTAAAGACTGACAAATTACAGTAATATCAAGGTGAATTCACACCTATGGTCACAATCAGGGCTGGTTCCGGCTCGATCACACTCAGGTCTAGGTCCAACCCATTCCCACAGCCCAGTCAAACTCCAGTAATCAGAACAGTATATTTGTAAGATAAATACATTTAAGAGATTATATCTGTATGGTTTATACATTTGAGAGATTACATTTGTATGATTTATATAGTTGAGAGATTATAGCCCTTTGTCAAAACAATACATTCAAGAGAGGCCTCCCCACTTTACCAACCTCCTCTCCTAGATGGCTGGATAATTGCAATTTTACCAATCACTTTTTTATATGTCTACTAATTCAACAGAATTGCACAGTACAGAAAAGATTAGCCTAACACTGTAAAGGAAATGTAATTATATAAAAGTGAAATCCAGTTAAAATAAACAACTAAAAACGATTGGAAGTTATTCTCTATATTTCGTGACAAAATATTTTAAAAACAAAAGAATAGCTCGTGGAGGAAAAAATGAAGACATTCATTTCTTGGAACAGACAAGGTAAGGACCATCACAATCATTCATTTTAATCAAAGGTTGAACCTGAAATATGAACATGTACTTCAAAATATGTATTAAAGTACAAATCACATACTTACCAAAATGAACAATGATCTTGAATTTAAACCCGAGCCTTAATGCATAAGATAAGGTCGCTCCATAATCTGTGGTCACCAGTCATATCCTAAGAGAGGGCTAGAATTCGAAATATATGCTTTCAGCACAGAACTGAACTTATCAATAGTAATAAGTCCAATATTGAATAAACACCAAAATAGAAAAACATAAATGCAAGAGTTACGAAGATCACATGGACCAGAAGTGTTTCTACGCTCTTGTCAGAACCTCTATTACTAAAAGATATTAGTTGTAAACAAAACTAAAGTTTAAAAATAAATAAAAATGTACCAAAAACAATAAAATAATAAGCAAAAGTGGGAATCAAACTGAAAGAGCGCGGTCAAATGCAGCTTTAACAGATGCTTTAGAGTGGAAATAAATTGGTTTTTAGTAAAAATAAGGAATGCCCTAAATATTGGAGCCTACATTATTTATAAAGAAAAAACCTAACTATCCTTCATAAAAAATGGATTAATATAATCGTCCAAATCATGAAAATTTGTCTACAAACAAGGAGAAAATGACAATTTCGGCTTGGGTTGACAAGAAACCAGTGTTGCTATTAAAATAAAATTAAAAGAATTTTGTATTGATAAGGTGGAATTTGCATTAAATTTCAACTAAATAAAGATATACTCCCGATGAATTTTTAGATTCTCTTAAGGCCACCACCCTACACGATCAATCTGATTGACAATCATTTTATGATATTTTTTGGCTAAAGTGAATTGTACGGTGCCATTACCATTGAATTTTGTTCATCGATTTCGACATCTACCTGGTCTATAGTCAGAATGGTTGTTTTTCTTCAGAAAATGAGCACCGCGAAGCGGCCATTTAAAATTCTAGGGCAAAAAAAAAATGTGTACTTTAATTCTGTAAACAGCACCGTACAATTCACGTTTACCTATTTTTTTTAATGTTTAATATTTAATTGCTTATAAATATGTACCTGAATAGAATTCTATTATACCTGCTTTGTGATTAATTTTATTTTTATAATAAAATATAATTATAATTTGCTAATGTATAATTTGCTTTTTAAAATTATCTTTCTCTAGTCACTATCTTCATGTCACTAATTCAAAATGATAGCGAAGGCTATTCTATATTCCGTGACGCTGGATTGATAGGACAAAAGGAAAAAAAAAATATGAAAAATAACTCATACATAAATTACAAGTACAAGTAAAAACATTTTTTAAAAACAAGCTTTTATTCGTATTCTTCTCAGTAAACCCTTTCATTTGATACCCATATCATGGGCGTGCTTAAAAAAAGAGAGTCAAGAGACCTAAGGAAAGAAGTGTCCTCCATGATGGCACGCACTGGACTGAAGAAAAGATTGATGAAGCCACTACACTACACGGTCAGTCAGATTGACAGAATCCCCCGCTACCCGCAGAATCCTCCACCACATCACATGATTGAAGCTCGGATTTCAGAATATCTGGAAATCCGTCAATTACATTAATCAATCTTGCCCCTACACGTTCAATCAGATTGTCAATCCTACGTCAGATTGACAATCTGATTGATCGTGTAGGGTGGCCTTTAAGGCTCTACCGCTCTTTGAGGTTAGAAAAATCATTAAATTGAAATGTTTATTGGTTCTATGCAAGATATCAAAAATATAATCACAGGCTTCATTTCTAATTTTAATTCTGCACAATTTGAGCCCTTTTTCAACTTCCTATGATAAATAGTACAGGCGCCATTTCAATACAACGATAAACCTTAGTGTATTAAAATGGCGCCTGTACTATTTATCATAGGAAGATGAAATAGGGCTCAAATTGTGCAGAATTAAAATTAGGAATGAAGCCTATGATTAGATTTTTGATATCTTGCTTAGAACAAGTATAATTTCAATTTTACTGTTTTTCCTAACCTCAAAAAGCGGTAGAGTCTTAAGTCCCAACATTATGAGAGGACAATAATTTTTAAAAAATTTCAATAGTTCTTTCACAACAATACTTTTTATTTTTTCATGAGAACGGTAGGCAGTGGCGGAACTAAAATACCCCAACGTGAGGGGAGTTGGATTCACTCACAAAATAACACAATATTTGTTCACGTTTTCCATTGGGTCCCTCAGAGATAACTAATATATTATTATGGGGTCTCTCATCTTTTCCCAAGTCAATTTTGAGGATACAGTACATACATACACATACTCTATATTTATTTTCTTCTAGAATCTAGAAGCATAACTATAATAGATAATAGCAGAATTATTTTAGTAGGTAAAAAAATTGAAATTTGAATATTGAGATTTCTTATAATTCTTTGAAATAATTTATCTTTACTGTGTGTGTGTAATACATTTTAAGGGTAATTCTCAAATAAACAGTCACTTACGAAATCTGGAAAATCAAGGAAACGGAAAAGTCAAGTTGATGGAAACTAGCAGTGGCCCTTACACAGTGTGTCCCCGGATCGACGCATGAATAGGTCTAAAAGGGTGGAAAAAGACTAACATTTTTTTAATTGAAATTTCATCTTCTGGGGTTCAGTCCTGTTCGGATGGAAACTAATTTGTCATAATTTTAGTTTCGAAAAATCAAGTACCTATGTCTTGGAAATTTACAAAAAAAGTTATTTTTCTCACTAGTAAAGTGCTATTTATCTAGGAGATACGATGAAATGTTATTTAAAAAAGTTGTTCAGTAAGAATACGAAATTTTAAAACCCTCCGCCTACTTTGATATATTGCATCACTTTCCTTTTTAGGATTTTGTAGATTCTTCTCAAAACCCTTATGCCAAGGGTGATGTGTCCGTCTGTCCGTCGCTCTTTGGTTCATAGAGCCCGAACTGTTTAAGCTAAAGAGCTTTAATTTGAAACACTGGTGCAACTTTTTGACCCAACCACAGGAAAAATATACAGAAGTTCAAAATTAAATATGTATTGTAATTGTATTTTTACAAATTTTGAGTCGGGTATCAAATTAAAGCTGGTGAAGAGTAGGGTTCAAATGTATATTTGCTTTTTTAAATTTTCCATTCTTTATTGGTTTTATAAGTCAAAAGATACCCCCAAAAATTTCCCCTCCCCAACCACTATATAACGGGTGGTCCTAAAATTTCGAATTAATTCATGGTAATACCTTATGGTGGAGCGATGGAAATGGTCTGAAAAAATGAATTTTTCTAGTCGTTATTACCGATGAAAAACATTGTGACCCCCCGGGGGATCGAACCCGCCCCCTTGAGATCGAAGAATAAAATCATAATTACATAACGGGCATGCTTAATCTTCTACAAAACCCTAAAAAGAACTTGGACGCAAGTACTTCCCTGTGATTTTTTTTAATTGTTGAAGATATTGAATAATTTCGTAAGGAAAATTCCTTACAAAATTGATAAATTATGTAAGTGAAAGAAAGTTTTAGTTTACTTTCATTCGTCTGTTAAGACATTTAGATAATTATTATAAGAAATAAGAATAATAAAAATAACAAAAAAAAAAACCAAAAGATTCACGATTAAATTTAATTTCATACTAATAAAACAATATTCACAGAGGTATTTTCGAAGTTTGAAATCTATTTTATGGCACAGAAAACACTTTAAATTTTTAGTTTTAACTATTTTTAACAACACGCTAGGCAAACTTGGAGGGGAAAAAAATCAAAGTAGGTGGAAGGTTTTAAAATTTTGTATTCTTACTCAGTTTTTCTTTCTGAACAACTTTTTTAAATAACATTTTGACGTATCTCCTAGCGAAAACGCACTTTACTAGTAAGAATTTTTTTTTTTTTTGTAAATTTCCAAGACATACTTAATTTTTTCAAACAAAAAACTAAAATTATGACATAAATTAGTTACTATCCAAGCAGGGCTCAACCCCAGAAGATGAAATTTCAATTAAAAAAATGTTAGTCTTTTTCACCGATTCATGCGTCGATCCGGGGACACACTGTATAAGTGTTATATGTTATACATACATAATAGTACCCAAGAGTGTTGTTACCAATTTTTTTTTATATTTTTATCATTACCAGTTACCGTGACATGGCAACAGAGGGAAAAATATTTCACCAAATTAAAAATAAAAAAAACTTTATTAAAGAAATTCGACTGGTGAAGAACAACTTCATACATATATACATAATTTGCCTCTTATTAGAAACATTGCTAACGAGATTTAAAATCTCAACAAAATCACATTAAACGATTAAAGGAACATTATTATTAATAATGCTATTTTTACTGACCCAGCGACATCAGTCATGCTACTAATAAGAGATAAATATTAAAATATACTTAAACATTTATTTGCCACTGGAAAATAATCATGCATAAAAATATAGATAGATATTAACTGTATTTCAGAGAAGTTTTATATATCTGTTTTTGTTTTATTTGTTTTTTGCGTGATAATTTTCTTTTCATAATGGAATGTTATAAATAAATTGTTGTTTATTTGCATATTTTTCAGAGAGGCCGAAAATTTGTCGTTTGCCATTGTCGGTAGGTATTCAAAACGCCAGATTTTTATGTAAGAGTAAAAATACAGTAATTTAGTTTTCTTATGTCACTCCTAGCAGACCTCTAAGAGAGAGTGAGAGAGAGAGAGAGAAAAAAAATAAACCCTTGGTTTTTCCTGTTTAGATTTTAACAAATCTAAGTAAGTTTGGTTTTAACACAATAAACAGTAAATAAAATTTTAAAAATCATAGGGAAGTACTTGCATCCAAGTACTTTTTAGGGTTTGTAAGTTATTAGGCATATATGTATGTTATTATATGCTGAATAACATTTCATTATTTCCCCATCCCACCGTATATGAAAGTAAAAGAATATAAACAAATTTAAATGGGTGGCCCCCAAAAAACAGTGTAGAGAAAGATGTTTTTTATCGGTAATAACGAAAAGTGAAATTAACTTATTTCTGGAAATTGTCATCGCCCCACCATAAGGTATTTGCATGAATTATTTATTAATTTTGAATTACTGCGCATGTGCGCACACAAAATTTGCAATTTACAAAAATTGGGAATTTTCTCCTGTTTCTTTCATTGCCCCATAATAAGGTATTTGTATGTATTATTTCATAATTTTAGGTCTAGCCGTCATAGGGTAGTTGGGGGATTTTTTTTTGGGTGATATTTTGGCTTTAAAAACGCAATATAGGCGATAAAAAGCACAATAATCATAAAATTTGAATCTACTCTTCAGAAGCTTCCATTTGATACCCCACTCGAAAATTTAAAAAAAAAAAAAAAAAAAACATTTTGAGCTTAGCACATTTTTGCGTAAATTAAATGTAAAACTTTTCTATATTTTTCCCACTTGTGGTTCCAAAAAATACGCCAGTATTTTAAATTTCAACTCTCTAGCGTGAAAGGTTTGGGGGATACGAACCAAAGTACAACGGAGGGACAGACACATCATCTTTGGCGTAAGGGTTTCGAGGATGATCTATAAAACCCTAAAAAGGGCAAGCGACCAGTTTATTGTCACAAAATTAATCACAATAAATGGATATATTAAAGACCCATTTTATCCAAATCATAATATAATAATTATATTTATAACACAATTAACAGTCATCATAGGTAGACAGTACAATAGACCAATGCTACTTTTTGCATGACAAAATGTATACCTTTCTTCGTCTCACACGTGATCAGGTTTTCCTCTCTTTATATCTCTTGGATACCCTTGCTTAATTTTTTGTTCACCAGCTTTAGTCTGTTGTCTTTACTGCTATGTGACCTGCCAATTAAATTTGATCAAGCTGATGGTTTTATTTTTTCAATATCCTTTAGTTTGGTTCTTCAAAAATTAATGTAGGCATTATCTTTGTTTTTAATACTTGCGATGTATGTGAAACAATGAAGTAAGTTGTTCTACGCCTCAGGGGCTACAAAAAACACTATAATTATAATCCATGGGTCAAATCTTAACCGTTCTCCCACAAAGTCAAATTTTATGATTTTTTTAAGATTGCATACCTTTGCTCAGTGCTCGATTTAAAGGGGAACGGCGTTCCGGGACCTCTCTCTCTGATAAATAAAAAATAAAATTATCGGCACTAAGATATTTTTAAATCCTTTGTTAAAATTTTATTTGTCAGTGAGTGAATAGAAATTTGATTAGGGACATCATGTATTAAACTGGCAAACATTTCTTTTCCAAATACAAAAAATTTTGTATTTTCTTTTTCTTTTGTTGAGATTATACTACTAAATTACGATAACCTGAAACAACAAAGGTTTATTTTAATGGCTGGGATCGTATTAAATAAGTACTGTGCAGAGACGCTGTGCCAAAACTCGCCCAGGGCGAATGAGAAAGGGAATGTTTTGTAGAGGGAGGGTAGGTTGTAGTTCCGGCACCTCAATTTCTAGAAATCGAGCACTGCCTTTGCTCATAAAAACACCTATTGCTCCAAAAGTATAAAAGCTAAAACAAATGGTTTCGTTTCGTTGAAAAGCTGACTAAATTTCCTACAAGAAAAGTGTAATTTTAATTTTCTTGCTCTCAAGTTACATGACAAAAAAAAAAAAATATGTGTAAGGCTCTCACGCATTAGAAGTGAAACTTGAGTACTAGAATGCATTGCTCTCTTTCATTTTTTGACGAATTTATTATTTCAGTATTAAGAAAAGGTTATGGGAAATTTAATTGAAAAAAAATATATTGCTACGCAACCACATTTATTCCAATAAAAATAAATGTTTGTTTTGATTTGCTGGTCTTTAAATAGATATAATACAATTTTTCTGTAAAAATGTTACACTTGGACGAGTCTCGAATCGCAAACTTCGCTACACGATTTCACTATATGAAAAAATTCACTCTAACGCAGCCAAAGAAGTTTCACTTCAAAAATTTATACAAATTTTATTATCAAGATTTTTTTTTTGTGGTTCCATAACTTGGCAAAGAAGCGAGCTTTAACTTGTCGGACTTTAGGAAAAACTTCCTTACTTACTAACGTTTTGATCAATATTAATATTATTACCCATTCATAAGCCATAATTTTTAGTAAACTTTGTAGAAAGTAAAAAAGAAACATGTATTGTTGCTATTGTTGACTTTTAACATGAAAAAAGCAAGATTGTTTTGGTATACTCATCTATAAGTCAATTTATTGATTCATGTAAAGAAATTTAGTCTCGTTTTCAATTAAAATAAGCAATTTCTATTAAAAATAAACAAACACTCTAGTTGCTCTAAAGACAAATCAATGTTTACGAAAAATGAACCCTGCACCTATTTATCTGTTTTCTCAAGCTGACATAAATTGTGCTTGTTTTCCAAATCTAAATCAGAATCAACATGGAATCTAGCCGTACCATTAAGTCAATACCTACTTGCAAACAGTTGAGTTCTGTGAAGAAAAAGGTTTGAAAATTTAAACAAAAAATTGACAGAAATTATATTTAACAACTATCTTATATTTACAATTTGTACAATGGTTCAATAATATTATATACAAAGAGACTTTATGAGAAAAGTAACAAAATGACGTATATTTGAGAATACAAAGTTATACAAGCTGTTCAACAGAATGTGCTGATAAATCTAGTAATCTCCATGCAGCTCTAGGATCTAGTTCAGTCTGGTCTCGACATAATACCCAAACATAATTAACTCTGAGAACTTTTTCAGGGTCTCCTTCAACTACGGTGCCTTTACTATCTTTCAGGCAGTATAACTGCTGGGAAGTAAAACTAATAAACAGTACGGGTCCTTGATCCATTACCTTTCCCATCATCAAATCTACACTGTCTATGTCTAATATTTTTGAACAAAATTTGTGACCTGCTTCTTTAGCTGGTTTTATTGATGTGGCAAAAATGTTATAAGGACCTTCATGACACCAGTCCTTAAGAATATCGAGGTCACCTCTAATCATTGCTTCAAGGATATTAGGAATAATATCCCTTTCACACTGCTTCAAAAATTGTGTCTTGTCGAAACTTGGATCTGCTTTACAAATTTCAGTAAGTGTTTCAGAAAGTTCAGTCTTTTGAAACAAACCGCCCATAATATCGGTGACTTTGTCTGTCAGTACTCTTGATGCTCTAATAACAGGATTATCACTCTCGTCGTATTTAATCTTCAAATCTATCAGTTTGTTCACATATGCATTGTTATCTTTGAAATTTTGCCATGATTGAAAAAACTTTGAGTCTTTATGAAGTTCGATACCTGTTGAGTCCATGTCAGGTGCTATTGCGGCAGCAGTTGCAGTTGTTTCGATTCTCTTGCGAAGTTTTATAGGAGGTTGGTAAACATGTGCATGAATACCTCCTTGATCCAATTCCTGTTTGACTGCAGCAGCTGTTTCACTCAGTGTTTGGAAAGCGCCACTCTTTCCTATAGCTTGACTCTTTTCGGAAATAGTTTCTGCAGCACCTCTTGCTGTCTTTCCAATCTCACTCTTAAAATGCCCTGCAAACAAAACAGAAAATATTGTTAATATAAGTTTAATGCCTATGCAGTCAAATACTATACTTAGTAGGTTATGACTTAAATTATGTGTTATTTATCACAGACAGTTTTGAGTTATGAGGACGATGATGAAAATAAGTCTACAGCAGATAAAACTCCTCCACCTGTAGAAGAGGATATTCAAACTCCTCTAGTTATTTATTCTTTCTCCTAGGATTTTTGAACCTTTGCTTCATGCTAAACCACTCACTCATGAGGGTCCTGACCAAAAGATAAATAAATGAATTGTAAAGACAAATAAAACTAATATTTGTAAAAACAAAAATATTTGTAAGCATAAATTGTTTGGTGAAAATAAATAATATATGTATATTAAAAATATATATTTTATTTTCATATTAAGCAATACCATTCCCCCCCCCCCCCCCCTGTATAAACAGTAAATAAATTAGGGGTATAAACAGTTTATTATATTTCCTGCTATTTAATGTTATGAGATGTTCTGCAAGTAGAAAGTGGAAAAACTTCAGATAAATAAAAACGACTATACCATAAAATGGTGGAAAAAAACTTTTTATAATTGACCAATTTACAAGGTATGCCAATTCTTTTATATTTTACGATTTTGGTAGTATTCATACTACGGAAAGATTAAATTTAATATAGATACCTATAGATTAAATTTAATATAGATATAGAGGCCTGTGGTTCAAATCCCAGCGCTGGAGTGTATTTTTCTCTGTCTGTTTCCCGTAGTTAATAATAATTATAATTTGATTTAAATTAAAATTTAATCTTTCCGTAGTATGAATACTACCAAAATCGTAAAATATGAATTTCTAATTGATTGTACTAAGTACAAGTACAGGTACTAATTGAGTACTTTATAATTATAAGCGTTATTTCTCGATCTAGTTCTTTGTCATTAATGTTGACTTCTCAGATTTGTGGAAAATTGAAAGCTTAAATTCGGGACAAGGTATCATTAACGTCAGAGAAATTCATTCTCCTGCATAGCTTAGTTGGTAGAGCGCTATACTGGAAATATAGAGGCCTGTGGTTCAAATCCCAGCGCTGGAGTGTATTTTTCTCTGTCTGTTTCCCGTAGTTGTTAATAATTATGATTTGATTTAAATTCTTTTATATGTAAATAAGAAGACTATGTGTAACGTAAAAAGCAAAATGTATATCTCAATAAATGACCAGGAGGTGGTCGAAATATGCCGCATGAAAACAATCTAGTTGTTTTATAGAAATTATTCATCCTACAAGACCCAGTACTTTTTTACTTTAGCCCCCCCCCCCCCCCCCCCCCTATATCCCTTTCTGTTAATAGTTATTTTGACAAAGGAACATAATTCGATGGTGTTGCGCCAAAAGGGCCAATCTGCATTTTGTATTTGAACTCTAAAACTTGAAAAGCTATAATGAAAAATTGATATTTGAATGCCTTATTTATATTTTTATTCATTTAAAATATACTTGGATACCTAATTAATAAGTCAAAATAACCAAATTTATTTTTATTAATTATAAATAAAAAAACAAACGTGATATTAGTTGCAGATTGGTCATTGTGGATTTTTTCAGATTGGCCCTTTTGGCGCAACACCATCGAATATACAGAGTAGCTTATATTCCTTACTATTAAGACGAAGGGATATTTATTCCAATGTACCTTGGAACAAAGGAATATCACACTTGTGTATATAATTGTGATCATATCTCTTAGTCTAATGAACTATTAAGATAAAGGAATATTAAATATAAAACTGCCCCAGGAGTCCCAATGTCTTGGGGAGACAAACACACAAACCTTTGAGACTTTTGTAGGGCAGACTATTGTTTAGAATCAAGGGGGGTGCTAAAGTAAAAAAGTGCCCAAACCCACACCAAAGAAGACTAATTATTATAAAATTAAAGTTGCATCTATATATTGATCAGAATTGCAAAAATGTTGAACACTTTTCATATCATACAGTATAAAACCTAAACTGGCCTGCATATCAACACATAAGTTAAGTTAAAAACATGTGCAGTTTGTGCCACATGTGTTTTAGTACATTGACAACACACTAAAACTCATTTGGCACAAACTGCAATATAAACTAACACTAGTGCTTGTAGTATAAATTAATATTCACTGGATCTACGGCGTGTTGCCCATTTAGAGAAGATGATATACATCGTTACTATACTTCATACCATGCTTTCACTTAATAGGCATGTAAAGTTAAGTCTACCTGTACAAACCAACTGCATTTACTTTATATACATCCCACATCCCTATATTTTATTAATATTTTTTGTCATTTAAGAGAAAGCTTTTAAACGATTCCAAAAATGATTATTGAGCTTAATTCTTATTTAAGCCATAACATTATGTGCTGTTAACTTAATAGATTCTTCCATGTTGAGCAGAGAACACTTCCAGTTATTATTCTAATTTTTTAGTACCTTGTAAGGGATATTTAATTATTGTCCTGGTTCTAGTCACATGGTGTGGTTATCTATTAAATCATGCAGATTTGCATCAGTTTTTGCTTCCGAGCTTAACAAAGTCAACGGAAGCTATGTACTTACTACTTACTGTCGAACTCCTTATCATAGCACAACACCAGAATTCAGGATGTAGCTTGCGGTCCTCCAGAGGCATTCCAGGTTTTCGGGGTAGAGCTTCTCCTGGGTAGTTGTAGCAGCTGGCCATGTCTCTTCTCTTATGTGAGTGAGTCTGGGGCAATCTTGGAGAATGTGGAATACGGTCTCCGGTCCCTCGCCACACTCGCAGGCATCATTTTCTCCTATTTTAAATTTGTGGTAAAGGTGGGCTTTTAGTCGGCAGTGCCCACTGCGTAACCTGAATATCACTACCTGTTCCTTCCTCGTTAGCTGGTAGAAAGGATCTTTTTTGTCCCAATCAGGGTATTCTCTCTGCCACTTCTTTAAGTAGTGTGTTTTTACAAGGGACCGGGCCTCCTCGTAATGGAGTTTCACACTTGTTTGTGGCATGGAGCTAGCTTTGTTTGCAAGTTTATCGGCGCTTTTGTTGCCTGCTATGCCACAATGACCCGGTATCCACTGACACACTACCTCTTCTGCTACGGATGATATTTTACATAGCAGATCAGCGAGTTCTGCGCACGAAGAGCTTCCTGGGGATTTTTGTAGCACCGACTTTGCATCTGACAGGAAAACCACCCGCTTACCAACAGCTGTATTTGTCTGGAGAAGATAATGAGCTGCCTCCACTAGAGCTCTGTACTCTGCCCTATAATTTGATGCATTACTACCGGCTGGGATTGCAGCCTCATGGACTGTACCATCTTGATGCTCTATCCTTATTCCACTTCCACCATCCTTGACTGATTCTTTAGCAGATCCATCAGTATATACTCTCACCCATTCACTTGACGGATAGCTCTCTGCCAGGTGGGCGAGGGTAAGTACCCTTAGTTCTTCAAGGGCTATTGCATCTTTTGATGCTATATTAGGAACTGTAAGTCGCATGGGAGGGTGCTGGATTTCATCCCAGGGCCGGTATGTACTGACGATATCTAGGGGTTCTAAGTCTTCCAGATTTAGATTTGAAGTTCTACGTATATTCCTTGCTGTGCTAATAAAGTTAGATCGAAGTAGTCTTCCTCTTTGTGGCTGAGCAGTTTTGCTTCTCATTGGGTGGTCCTCTAGGCACCCAAGCTTTACAAACTGTGTTAGCATACGCTGGTCCCTACGATCAGACATGGATTGTAGGCCCACTGTAGATTCTAAGGATCTAATTGGGGTCGACTGATATGGCCCCAGTGATGGCTCGTAGTGCATGATTTTGAACAGTTTGAATTTTGTTAAAGTTTGTAGGAGCTGCTGTGCCCCAAGCTGGGACTCCATATTCGATGACTGGCCTTACGTATCCAGTGTAAAGCTTCTTTAATGTCTTTAGATCCGCACCCCAGCTGCTTCCAGCCAACTTTTTTAGTAGACAGTACCTTCTCATTCCTGAGGTAACAACTCTATTTATCTGGGTCTTCCAAGTCAATCGAGGATCAAAGGTAACACCCAAGTATTTTGGGTTGTCATCTCTCCTTAGTCCAACACCATTTATTTGGAGGTTTATGTCCTTCACCTGGTTTGCTGACAGCGAAAATATAGTGTATGTGGTTTTTTCTCGATTGATTGGTAACAGCCAGTTTTGAGACCATTTATTCAGGTTGTCGAGGGCATTCTGAAGTCTATACTTGGCTTGAGCTACACTAGAAGCTATGTGATCGTTCAGAAGAACGGACATATTTTATGTGTCCGATTTCAAAATTCCAAGTATGAAATCTGTTTTAGAAACATTTTGGTTTTATGTCTGTCTGTCAGTAAATTTTTGCTAACCAACATATATTAACATTTATGTGTCCAATTTTAATGAAATTTGGGAGGTAGGTCATAATTAGCCAGTTGTAGGGTCTGTGCTCTTAATTTTTGCAAAATAGATACTTTAATTGGGACAAATTTTAAATGGGGGGGGGGGGGGGAGGAATAAATAAATTTGAAAATAATTGGTTGTAATAGCATAAAATCATTAAAGTATATGTATAAAATAGGATGCTATGTGCCACACTAATAGACAGACTATTATTTTTTTCTTTTTTTAAAGCAGGATCATCTTATTTTTCACTGTCCATAATGTTTTTATTATTGTACGATCGTGAGTTCTTCATTTCAGAGTGTAGGGATTTTAAAAGTTTGTGATTGTTTGTCGAATGATAACAGGCCTAAAAATTTCGGCACCTAGATCCATCGCAGCATATTTTAAAACCATATAGTTTTTGGAAATTTTACACTAAATATTTATAACATGGCAGACAACTAAAAAAAAAGTTTGCCCACATAATATGTTATAAATCGTTTTGAAGGTTTGAAGAGTAGGAAAAGAATATATAAAATAATATATAGTTCACTCTTTATTGGCAATTTGAAAACAAAAATGGGCGAAATGTGGGTGTTAGAAAAAAAGTTTATACTTAAAGGCATGGGGTACTTATAATTTTAAAGCACTTTTCAGGTAGATTAAGAATATTCAAGTTTCTCCTGAAAAATATTTCCTGGTAGCCATTTAAGAAAAAAAAATATATATATGGCATAAAAAGGGGTAATGTGCGAGTTCTTTATGGGCTGTATTATTAGTTATTTAAATTTATGATAAGCTTCACCAATCGTAACTTATAAACAATAATTTTAATTAGTTAAAAAAAGTTATTAACTTAATAACTAATATAATTTGTCTACTCCATCTTGCCTTTTGTATTATGGTCCATTTTCTAGAGACCAGGTAAATGTTGTCCATTCAACAAATAAATAGTTTAACAACAATCTGGTTGTAACTGATGGATTATTTTTTAATCTGGAACAAATATGAACGCTTTAATCTTATATTCCTTGAGAAACCTGGTGGAATGATGTTGTTGTTAATCACTCAGTACAAACCTGTTTTGTTTATTATTAGATGTCATAACCACTGACACATTAAGTCAAGTGTTGAAAATATTAATTTATAAAAATTGTGTTCTGTTGTGTGTTATAAGTATGTATATTAAAATATATTAAATATGTTATATTGCGTAAATCTGGTCTTGTGACTCATTTAACTACAGGTTATGGTGCCCAGACAGAAGTATGTAAGTATTTATAAAAAACTTAAATACAAATCAATGATATAAAAGAAATTTTTTTTTTTTCATGAAAACAAATATAGCTGTCAAAAGTCAAATTAAAAAAATAAAAAAATAAACAAAAATGTCAAATTCCATAAATTGCAAAATTGAACCTTTGAGAAAAGACAATTACGATACGTGGCAAATTCAAGCACAAGCTATACTAATTAAAAACGGATTATGGGAGTACGCATCTGGTGAAATAGCTAAACCAAGTACAGATGATAAAGAAATCGCTCAATGGAATAAAAATGATTTGCACGCAAGAGCTGATCTAATGTTAATAATATCCCCTTCAGAACTCAAACAAATAAAAAATTGCAAAACATCAAAAGATGTATGGGACACCCTTAAAAATATATTTCAAAGCAAAGGTCCTGCACGAAAAGCGTCTCTTTTAAAGAAACTAATCCTACATAAAATGAAGGAAGGATGCAGTGTGCGTGAACACCTAAATGATTTTATGGATGCTGTTGACAAATTAGAAGAGATGGATACAAAAATTAATAAAATTAGATCTATTAAGCATAATGATGTTGTACAGTTTAAGTCCATCATTTGAAAATTTCAGAGTTGCAATAGAATCCAGAGATAGTCTACCAAAACCTGAGGATCTGAAGATCAAAATATTAGAAGAAGCTGAAGCAAGAAACAAAGATGAATCTGAAAGCAGACCAACCGAAGGAGCATTTATGGGTAAAAACTATAAAAAGCAATATCAAAGACATCCAACCACATCAAGACCAAGTAAACCGTTTAAGGCTAAGTGCCAAATTTGTTCAAAAACAAATCACAATACTGAAAACTGTTGGTTTAACAAAGATCGAAAAAGCGGTAAGAAACAAAATGAGTCAACATTCAACATTTCTGCTGAATGCATGTCTTCAAATGCTAACCAAACTTCAAGAAAAGACTCTTGGTGTTTAGACAGTGGCTGTACATCCCATATGTGTTCAGACAAGACATTATTTAAAGGAAAAATTGAAAATCCTGAACATGGAACTTTGAAGTTAGCTGCTGAAAACCAATCTACCAGCATCATAGGAATAGGGTCTGTACAATTAGAAACTTATACAAATAGCACTGTTACACTAACTGATACCTTACTAGTTCCAAGTCTTTCCACAAATCTGATATCGGTAGGGAAAGCAACAGATAATGGTCACACAGTTGTGTTAAAAAAGAATTATGCTCTTATAAAAAATGAAAAGGGAAAAGTAGTAATGAAAGCTAACAGACAAGCTGGATTATATTATATTGAAAATTTAAACAAAAATTATAGAACCAAAAATGATAAAGTTTACAAGACAAATACAAGTAATGAGTCGAGTATTAAAACTTGGCATAAAAAGATTGGACATCTAAATGAAACAGAATTAAAATTAGCTAGGAAAAATAAATTGTTAAAAGGTTTAGAATTTAGTTCAAATGAAAAACTAGAAGGTTGCGATACTTGCATCAAAGGCAAATTCTCACGTTTACCATTTCGGACTAGAGACGAACCAAAGAAATTAGATAAACTTGAAATTGTACTTACAGATATTTGTGGACCTATACGTATACCTTCCCCGGGTGGTGCCAAATATTTTATAACTTTTATTGATGAAGCTACCCGATACTGTTATGTAAAATTTTTAAAACAAAAAGGTGAAGCATTACAAGCATTTGAAGAATACAGAACAGAAGTTGAAAACTACATTGAAAAAAGGATTAAATTCTTACAGTCAGATAATGGAACAGAGTATGTGAATAAAGATTTTGACCAATATTTAAAAGAAGCAGGAATTCAAAGAAGGTTATCTGTAAGTTATACACCACAACAAAATGGGCTGGCAGAGAGAAAAAATAGAACTCTTGAAGACATGGCAAGATGTTTGTTGATACAAGCTAACGCACCATTATCCCTTTGGGCTGAAGCTATCAATACTGCCAACTATATAAGAAATCGTTGTCCTAGCAGAACAATTAAAAATCAAACACCGTATTACATGTGGACAGGAAAATTACCGTCTGTAAGACATTTTCATGTTTTTGGATCTAAATCTTTTATAATGCAAAAAGGACCAAATCGTGGAAAGTTTGAACCAAAATCTCAAGAAGGCGTATTTGTCGGTTATTCAACCGTATCAAAAGCCTACAGAATTTTCATACCTTCTGAAAACAGAGTCAAAATTACTAGGGATACAAAATTTTTGGAAAAAACATTTTATGAAGAACCTAAAAATCAAAGTAATTATGAATTTACTTTCGACAACAAATCAAATGAAAACTTAACTAAAAATAACATAGAAAATAAAAGGGAAAATAAGAAAGAAAATAACTCAGCAAATAATCAAAAGAAGAAAAATAACAAGAACAAAAATGGAAACAATGATGGTGTCTGTATAAGAATAACCAGGTCGAATACTAAAAAACTACAAAATACTGAACTGGAACCTGATTCAGAACCTGAACCGGACCCAAGACCTACATTAGAGCCAAGACCTGAAAGAGAGAAAAAGCCACCAGCATGGACCAAAGATTATGAAATGAATTTTCTATGTGAAGTAAAAGAAGCTCTAGAAGGAACTGATTCAAGAGAATGGAATGAAGCAATTAAAAGTGAAATCAAATCCCCTATAAAGAACCAAACTTGGATAATTTGTCCAAAAGATAACTCAAAAAATTTAGTTGGTTGTAGAATGATACTAAAAAATAAGTACAAATCAAACGGAGAACTGGAGAGAAAGAAAGCCCGACTAGTTGCTAGGGGTTTCTCGCAGTGTCCAGGAATTGATTTCACAGAAACGTTTGCACCCGTTACTAAACTGAGTTCAGTCAGATTATTACTTGGTGTTGCCGCTGAACTAGGATTAAGTATAGGTCAACTTGACGTTACAACGGCGTTCCTAAACGGAGATTTAGAAGAGACAATACATATGGAAATACCAGAATACTTAGAACAAATGTTATATGAAATTGTCATTGATGAAACGGAAAAAGAGAATTCAGATACACTAGAAGGAGCCATGAAGATGCTGGAACAACTTAGAGACGTTTCAATTAAAAAAGTCTGCAAACTTCAAAAGGCATTATATGGTCTAAAACAAGCAGGCAGACAATGGTTTTTAAAATTAGATGTAAAATTAAAGGAATTAGGATTCAAGCCATCATCAGCTGATCCATGTCTATATACCGCTAAGGAGGGGGGAGACATCGTCCTCGTAGCAGTATATGTTGACAACATTATAGTGGCTTCAAAGAAAAAAGAATATTTAAATAAATTAAAGAAAAAATTGGAAGAAAGTTTTGAAATGAAAGATTTAGGAAAATTGCAATACTGTTTAGGCATAGAATTCAAACAAGAAGATGGAAAAATCTTTGTCTCACAAAAGAAGTATATAGATGAAGTCCTTAAAAAATTTAACATGTCGGATTGCAAATCCGTTAGCACCCCACTGGAAGTTGGTAAAGAGTTAACAAAACCTGAAAATCCATCAAATGAATATCCATATCAAAACCTTATAGGCGCTCTCATGTATATTTCTGTAGCCACCAGGCCAGACATAGCACACGCTGTGAGTTATTTGAGCCAATTTAATAACAGTCATGATAAAGAACACTGGTTAGCCGCTAAGAGGATACTACGCTACCTTCAAGGAACTAAAGAATTTCAACTAGTATACCAAAAAACTGGAAAACCACTAGTAGGTTTTGCTGATGCTGATTGGGGGCAATGCAACGTTAATAGAAAATCTTACTCAGGAGTGTGTTTCAAGTATGCCGGAGCACTCGTCAGCTGGGAGTCTAAAAAACAAAAGGCTGTTGCACTTTCGACTGCAGAGGCGGAATATGTTGCGTTAACTGAAGCAGCGAAAGAAGCAATACACTTAAAACAGCTCATAAATGATATGGGAATACCACACGAAGTAATAGAAATTTTCAATGATAATCAAGCCGCTCAAAGTCTATCCAAGAACCCTATAGTTAGTTCCAAATCTAAGCATATAGCAATAAAACAATACTTCATCAGAGATGCTATTCAAAGAAGTGAAGTAAAAGTTTTGTATCTCAGAACTGAAGAAATGGATGCAGATATACTAACGAAAGGTCTAAGTGCACCTACACATAATTTGTTGCTGAATAGACTTGGACTTAAAGCACCTGCTGCTGGTACTTCGTGAGGGGGAGTGTTGTTAATCACTCAGTACAAACCTGTTTTGTTTATTATTAGATGTCATAACCACTGACACATTAAGTCAAGTGTTGAAAATATTAATTTATAAAAATTGTGTTCTGTTGTGTGTTATAAGTATGTATATTAAAATATATTAAATATGTTATATTGCGTAAATCTGGTCTTGTGACTCATTTAACTACAGATGTAAAAAGTGCCTAGTAAATTTTTCACATTTTTTAGAATAAGTATTTTGTATTTTTCTTGTGAACAGACGATAGGCCAATTAGACCTATTATAATCTCTGATGATAAGCGCTCTTTCTATATTGGGATCTTTTGTTGCTCTTAACAACTAGAATGTGAGAAAATATTCTAGGCATGCACTACAACTTAAATTGTAGTCTAATTTTTTTTTAAAGACTAGGGGGCCTGCCCCCTAGTCGCTTTGCTCGGCGAAAAGCGGCCACTGCCCTGAACCATTGCACAATTTGACACATTTTTTGTTTACAAAACTTAAAATAAACAGAGTAAAAATAAAATAGAGAGATTAGATTTCTAGATATAGCTTGTTAACTAATGAATCTATAACGTCTTCATATAATGAACATTTAATTTTTAACTACTGAACTTCTTGTTTTAAATCTATTTGATTAGCCTCAAGGTCTTCCACACGTTGTGCTTGTATATTATACCAGTTAGCTAGCCTCTTCTGGTAAATCAAATTGCCCAAACATGGTTCATAATATTTGTCTCAAAAACACTCACTAAAATCAAACAGCTCTAATAATACTAAAGCTATATAGATTACAGCAAATTAATTAATTTAAACATAAAAAAATATAGAGCACAATGTGACCCATGTCTACGCCAGCCAACTACACTTAACAATAATTTTTAGTGAGAACAGGATTGAAAATGCCAAAATTCTTGGTATCTTATCTATAAAGTATTATTAAAAGTAAAGAAACAATACAAACCAGCTTTTTTGGCAATTTCAGTTTTTCCAGCTTCTTCTATGGCTTCACTGACTTTTCCTTTGATCGAATCTAGTTTCTCTTTGAAAATTTCTGAACTCCTTGATGCTTCAGATTCTACAGCATGGAATTTAGTTCTAAACAAACCAATACAATAAAAATTATAAATCTTTTAAGATATCATAAGATAATTCTAGAACATGTTCTATGTATTCTATCAGTACTTTATAACTTTAAACTTATGTTACTGTTCCTCAAAGGTAATTAGGTTGGGTTCAGAATCACTAACCAAGTCTACTGAGAAGTAACCGGTGTGGCCAGAAAGATCAGCCCAACAACGTGCCGAGTTTTAAACCTTCAGTTTTTAAACCTCAGTTAGTTAACCATAATGTTTACCTTCAAAGGGCTTAATTGAATAGTTGAAAACATTGTTTACTTCACTGTGAAGTGAATTTGTAAAATGTTTAGTTCTTTATTTACTACTATTTAGAAACTAAAAACTATAAAAATAATAAAGTTTTTAAACATGAGCATCCTCACTAGCTTCACCCACAACCTAACCTAGTTTATATTTCTATACTGGTCCACTACACCATAGGCAACTAGAATAATTTGAAGCCACCATTGCATTAACCACAACTAACTGCCAGTTGGCCAGGTTAGTGATTCCGAATACACCCTTAGTTAGATAATATATTCTGTGGTTTTATAATAATCATGGAATAATATTTAATAACTAACTATACTTCAACAATTAAACACGCAACTGGTCAATATAAAAGTAAAAATGTATTTGTGTGAGAGTACATGTCAGGTGCTTATTCATGTCATTAACAGTCAATTCTGTCAATGGACTGTTTTTGCCATCACAATGTACACGTTCTCACATAATGCTTCAGATTCTACAGCATTGAATTTAGTTTCAAACCAAGTAATACAATAATAATTGTAAAAGACATTACAAGAGAATTATAGGCCATGTCCACATCTTTTATGTAATTGGTATTTTAAGTAATACACATAGCAATTCAAATAAGTACATAGCTGTCCTAAAGCAATCACAAAGAGAGAGGAAAGAAAGTATGATAAGGAACTAACAATCAGAGAAAACTACAGGTAGCATTCGGCTTAACAGTTTACTTCCCAAGCGAACCTTCTAAAAGAAAAACTGATGAATTTTCTTTATTACATAGTAGTTTTAATGAAATTTAATTGATGCCAGATTTTTTTTTTTTTTTTTTTTTTTTTAAATAATTATAAACTCTAAGCACTACTTTTAAATGTTCTTATTATTCTATAAATTTCTTATTATTCTTACAAATTTGACAGGTTTTTTTTGTCAAATAAATTATCCTCCTGACCAATGAATGAAGAAAACTTAGAAGATATTAAAGAAAAATTAGAAGATATTGAAGAAAAATTAGAAGATATTGAAGAAAAAGTAAATGATGTTGAAGAAAAATTAGAAGATGTTGAAGAAAAATTAGAAGATTTTGAAGAAAGCTTGGATGAAGAACAAAAACCAGGAAGGCAGGAAAAGCTGCACAAAAATAATCAGTTATCAATAGGGAAAGTGTCTGATAGTGGTTTAATACAGGTTCAAAACCTATTGGAGGGACTTAAAAAAGTTCAATCTACTGCTGAGAACTATTTAGAACGATACAAAGTACTGAAAATGTTATTTGAGACCTCAGATAATCCTTTTGGTGGAGAAAATGATAATAGGAGTGATTCAAGTAGTGTAGAAGAATCAGTAAAAAAGAAAAAGATTAAGAAAACCCTAATCAAACTCAAAGTAATAGAGCACCTAGTTAAAGAGTTTACAGACCAAAAAGATTTTCAAGTTCATCAGGTTGAACTATTAATAGGTGCTACAGTAAAAATACACATGTCAATTTATGCTGACAAAGAAAGTAGGGTTCTTTCAGTAAGGAGTAATGAATGTGTAAAACAAGTTTTGAACAAACTTTTAGTCGATGGTAATATTCCAACATTTTTTGTGAGAAATATTTTTAAAATCATTCAAGATAAATATTATTGGCAAATGAAAGATGACTGCATACATTTAATTGTTAATATCTGTGAAAAATGCAAAAATCAAGACAGCTGTTTGTTATATCTCATGGAAAACATGCATTCAGATTATGAGTATCTAGCTGAATACGCAGAGATCTTGCAGATATTATTGATGATTTATAGATCCCAGGATGTTCAAGATAGTATTAAACAACTGGTAGAAAGATGTTGCCAGTTACTGGCTGAATGCGACCCAAGGAGAATTGAAGCCAAAACAGCAATAGAAGGTTGCTTGGCCACTCTAGCCAGAAATAATGAAGACAAAATTCTTCCTTCCATTGCTTTACAAACAATCCGTGTTTCAATTGGACTTTACAGATCTGATATTGCTGATTTACTATATAACCTGTGTATGGATAAAGAGATAAGTGGCCTTTATAATCTTATTGATCCGTTAATATTAATGTTAGATGACCGTGACCCAGATGTTGTTATTAGAGGTTACCAATTATTTACTCAGATGCTCAGTCCAACCATTTCTTGTCTTTATCAAATTCACTCAACTGATAATTTTCTTTCCCACGCAAATAAGATTAACGATGAAAATCAAACTGTTTGTCCTGTTGCAACATTAGAGCAAATCCAAAATGCATTAAAACAAATAATTCTTTCAATGCTGATATGTTACATAAGACATGCTATTTATCCTAAAACTCTTGAAGCTTTACTAATCTTTAACTGTACCATAATAATAGAAGTGAAGGATCCACTTCTCCTGTCCCGAATAACATCATTTTTAATGAACCTGCAAGATGCTGCTTTAAGCCTGTTACCTATAAAATCAATGAGGCAATCTTTCATACAGTGGGCTGTAACCCACCTTTTCTATTTGGTTGCTGAGGTTTACACTATAAGCAGTCTCAAGGATTATGTTCATGAAGTTACAAATCAGAGAAAAAAATTAGCACCATTTTTACTTTCTCCCATAACACCATCAAACCTCGAATCAATACCTCCTCCTTGCCTAATGGATAAACAACAAGTCAATAATATAATTGATAATTGGAATGAGCTGGTGGAGCCTACAAGAACTCTTCATAAAAGTAGTCCTTCATCAAGCTTTTCTTTCTTATCTGCTTGGGAAGAGATGGATTCTGAACTTTAATTAAAATATTTACCTTTTAAATAACTAATAAACTCAATATAAATAGTAAATTTTTATCATTCAAGTATTAAAGAGACAAAAAAATGTATCTTTATATTTGAGAACAAAACAATAATCACAACAACTGACAAAATAAATAAAACTACGTCAAACCATTGACGAGCTTTTACTGCAGTATCTTTACAGTCTCTTATGTACACACGATCATTGAAATTCCTGAATGAACATAAAATTCCTATATTATATTAATAAAATGGTACTTCATTAGATTGTTACTCCCCTGTTTCTTTTTTAGAATATAAATGACTTTGACTAAATAACCATTGACAAAGGGATGGTTTGTTCGATGTACTTTGGGACAAAGGAATATCACACTTCTATTTTTATAAGGGGAGTAACAGTCTAAAGAAGAACATCCTGTACACCTTCTTTAGATTGTTACTCCCCTCTGTTTTTTTGTATAAGGGGAAGGAGAGTAACAATCTAAAGAAGTGCCATTAAAATAACTATAGCTTAATTAAAAAGTTGAGTTCTTTAACTTTATGTTCTGAAAAATATATAAATATCTAAACTTGCTTCTAAATATAATAACAGGTTTGCTTTTCAATCCTATTGCAAGAGTCCTTTTTAAATTCTATTAACACAAGATATAGTCAGGGTGCCCATAGGCAAATTTTTCCATAGGCTGATTTTCTCAAGATACATTATTTGAACCCTATAAATCAACATTTTAATATTGTCTGACGCAGAACTTTGTCCGATTTTCAAGTCTGACACGTCAAAATTTTAGGGTTCAAATAAAAAAAAAACGCCCTAAAACTAAAAAAAAGTCACAGAGGAAAACGGTGTCAGACTTTGCCTAAACAAGCCATACAAAAAGGTTTGGAAAGAGTATGTATAAGTTACTTTTTTGCCTATGGGCACCCTGACTAATATAGGTCTATTCTCTATCCCAACTCCATTATTCAGTTCAATGTATCAATTTCAAGGTATCATATTATGTAAATTTCTCTTCAATAATATAAAGGAGAAGAAAATTCTACATTATTCTATTGAACATATTCACAAAATTTATATCCCCTTGTAGTTGTCCAATGAAATTTATCGTGCTCATTCTGATAAACAAAATCTAGGTTTTCTTCTAAAAATTAGTTTATCATTATCGACAATGTTGATGATAAAAGTTTTCAATATATATAGGAATTAAAAGAAGTACCAGACCCAATATGTACAGGGTGGCACAGCGCTGACGACCCCATTTTAAATTGTTACCATGTGCTCAATACTAGAGCTAGGAGGTTGAAATAAAGCAAATTTTGTAGCAACAATTTGGAAGTTTATTGGACATAAGTCAAATTTTCAAGTGTGGAATATAATGTCCGATAAATGACATCCTTGTCAATTTACACATTCTTCGAGGTGCTAAGCGAAGTTGCGCATCACATTCTCTAACATCTCGTCAGAAAATCCAATTCTTCCATCCCCTATTCAAAAGATAATGAAATAGATACTGACCACATATATGGTTCCAACAAGATAGAGCCACTGCACCGTGGATCGCATCCGTCAAAATTTTCTCGATATTGCAATTTCCTGGGATGGTGTCGTTCCATGGCCGCCACGCTCGCCCAGCCTCAGCTTGTGTGATTTTATCTTATGGGGATATTTTAAGGCCAAAGTTTATGTCGAGTTGAAAGATGCTATCTGCCGTGAAATCGCTCGGATTCCTGTCAAGGTGTTAGAGAACAATTCACAAACTTTGCAACTTCGCTGAGCGCCTCTAAGAATGTGTAAATTGACATGGACATCATTTATCGGACATTATCTTCTAGACTTGAAAATTTGACTTATGTCCAATAACTTCCTTATTGTTGCTAGAAAATTTGCTTTATTTCAATTTCCTAGCTCTAGTATTAAGCACATGGTAACCATTTAAAATATGGTTATCCGCGCTGCGCCACCCTGTATAAGATACAACACAAGGAAACGAGCAAGCTAAAAAACTTACCTAGCTTTTTTCAGAGCATCTGAATGTTCTAATTTATCAGCTTCTTCTCTAAATTTTTTTAAGCTTTCCTTCATCTCTTTGTTTTTAGCTAAATCTTGCTTTACATTTTCTATGAACTGTGTAAAAATATTTGGGCGTTTGGAAGAATAATCTCGTGAACACTAAATAGAAAAATTAAACAAATATATTAAATTTAGCAATATTTAAATTAAATAAAACTCTAAATTGACAAAAACAAAACCATAATGAGTGAAAAAGAATAATTCTATACTTACTCCTAGGTCCTATAGAAGGAACCATTTTCTAAAATACATATTAAATAAATTAAGTTACTCTTGTTTTTTGTTATACATGAGTCCACTTAGAGTCATATTATAATTACAGTTTACTCTAATAGCTTGGGATGACCAACTTATGTGAGAGAAAAAAATAATGTCACAAGATGTTATCCTTAGGGCAATGCTCCTCTGCCAGTGACATTTCTTTCAGCGACCTTGCAAAACTCAAAACTTTGAGAGAAAACATTGAGCACTCGTTGGGCCCCTCCTCATTTTTTCTATTTTTCCACTCAGCCCAAGTAAACTCTGATCGTAAAAACGACTATAAATTTATACTCTAAAAATAAATATTTTCATAAACGATTTCTATTTTCCAAACGTTAAAACTATAGGCTAATGTCAACAGAAGCTCAATCGTATGAATAACCTGCAAAATGTTTGGAAGGTTCAATAAAAGCAAATTACCTATCTAAATGAGATACTTTTGAAGTAATATCAATTGTATAGCAGCAGTTTTGATGAAAGAGCTTTAATTATATTGAATCTGACAAACAATAAATAAAATTATTGAACCTAGTCGAATATCAATAATAGTGATGCAATAAAAGTAGTAAGCAACACAGGTCGAATATGGAATATAGAACCAAATATACAAAGGTATTAATAATTTAATAAGTAAAAAAAAGGATGTATAAGAAACTACGTTTCCTATGACTGTATCATTGAAATATTGAATCAGGCCATTAAAGTAAATAAATCTCTAAGAGCCAAACCGATTACATGAGTCGTGTGAGCTAGATCTTGAAAAATTCCTTATCCCTGATATCAAAAAGTCAAATTCCATATTTTTATAGCTTCAAACAAGCGTAAAGTAAAAAAATAATCAAGAAAACAGAGTTAATTGTTCACATGAGAATTAAGTCTAGCCAGATCAAAAAACAAATAAAGAAGAAGTTTACCAGTATTTGTGTAGATATTTTTAGAACAACCGGGTGGCGCCATGACTGCATTAATATATTATTCTGAGTCCTAAAGCGAGGAACTAATTTAACACATCGAATCTGAAACATATAGGATTGAAGATATAATAAAGCTCCGGTAGGTATTACAAGTAGGATCAGTATTGACAAACGAACATGTAGAAAATCTATAAGACAGAAATTTAAAGCAGTTACTCCTAAAAGGGTTCAGATGGATATAGTTAACATATTTATTACAGTAAAAAACAAACCATTCTTAAATAAATAATTAAGTCGAATTTGCCTAAAAACGAAAATTAACTCGGCGTATCACAAGCATGATCGAATATGAAAAGAAAAAAATGATAAGAGGCAAAACTGTAAAAGGAACAGAAAAACCCTACACCTATTTAAAACCATAAGTGGGCGCCTGTATATGACATTTAATAAATTACAATTTAATTAAATTCTAATTCATAATAATATTAATAAATATGAAATTTTCTAAACAAGATTATAAAATAAAAGAATAGATCTTCAGTTTAAATTAAAACTGATGCCTTTCTGCACAACCTGAGAAGTCGACATCAGACATCAGCCATCAGCTGTCAATATTGGTCTTTTCCTTTTCTCCCCCTTTTTTTTGGAGATGTTTTGATAAATTTTTAGTGTCAATTTTAGATCGTGTTTGTTATTGATTATTGTTTATAAAAAAATAAATATATATTTTTTTAAAGTGTTACTTATCCGGCTCAATCTTTCAGCCATGGATAATAACCGTCCTCATGGGAACCGCTTTCGTGCGCTATCTTGCAAATGCGGATAATAAATCGACTTCTTCGGTATTTATAAATAGCATCATATTTGTTTGGAATATGTATTTATTATTTAATTCTTCTGCGAAACCACAAATATTGCGAACTGTGTCGATTAAATCGTCTGTAAACTCAATTTCATTATTATCATGCTTGATGAAAAGTCATTACGAGTGCCTTGGAGTATCTCGGAATGCTACTCAATCTGATATCAAAGCTGCGTATTACAAGTTATCGATGATATATCACCCTGATAGAAATGAGACAACTGAAGCTGCAGATACATTTAGAGAGATATCAGAAGCTTACGAAGTGATAGGAAATTTCAAACTTAGGAAAATGTATGATAAAGGTCTACTAGGCAATCATCTGGGGACTGAAGACAGATCAAGGCGTTCATATACTAGTTATAACCCTTCAGCAAGTTACTATAAAAACAAACCTACACATCACGATAGAATGTCAGTGTATAACTTTGACGAGTGGTCCCAATTTCATTACGGTGACTTATTAAATAAACGCCAAGAAGCTAAAGTTAAATATGATGAAAAAATAAACCGAGCTAGTAAACAGAATGGCCAAACAAAGAATGAGAATGTTCTATATACCATGTTTGGTATTGCTGTACTGGGATTTATAGTGTCATATCATTACAAAGATTCTTTTGATGAGCCGTACAAGGATTCTCGTAAAAAGTCTTGAGAAGTGAAATAATTTTTGTTAATTGAGGTTGTATTGCTCTGGTTCTCACTCTGGCTTGATCTTATCCTTAAAAGATGTAAGTATATTTAATTTAAATTTTAAATAGGGTAACAATTTTTTTTTGTTTCTTTCTCTAAGTACGTACAAGCATTCTGTGAGAGAAAGGGAATATTTAGGTATAAATATTTTTATTTCAAGCCTGATGTTCGATTCAAGATGGTAGCTATTTATTACCCAATAACTATTACTATGTTCACTCATAGTTATGGATCTACAGTAGAGTCTCGCTAATCCGGGTTTGACGGGACCGGACCCAGTCCGGATTACCGAAAGTCCGGATTAAACGGAACTATTTTTAAAATGTCTGTAAAACAAGTTTTAGTAGGGTAAAACTATTATAATCGATGTTGTTATCGTAAAAATTACTTTTATTAGTCTCCAAAACATGCTTGTACAACGTAGGTCCACTATTTAAAAGATCTGTTCTGTCACCGTCCAAATATTAAATAAATTAAAATAAAACGACAATCTATTAGGTGGCAGGTATAGAAGGGACTTCCTGAGAAGAACTTCCTGTGTTCCGATATGAAATTCGAGGAACGATATTCATTTCACAAAAAGTTGAGACATTAGACATTGGCGGCTTGGCGAAATTTCTTGGAACTGCGTTGAGCCGCCGCTATATGTTTGAAAACCTCTCCCCATCCATAAAATTGTATTTATTGGAATACACTACCTTTATATCTTCCGCCCCTTACATTTCTATGGAACCGAAACAGATTTATCGATGTTCTTACTTATTCCTAATTATTCTAAATCTGTTTATTATTAACAAAAATACCGGGTATTCCTCGTGTTAGAACGTTGGAATATACACCTGTAAACTATACTAGGAACAATTTTATACATTTTTAATAGACGAAAGTAGAAACTCCAATTATCTTAATTATTCATAAATCTGAACAGGCCCTGGTTCCAATTTGTACATAGTTTTTGGCCCGTCCGGATTAAACGGATGTCCGGACTAGCGGGGTCCGGATAAGCGAGACTCTACTGTAATTCGTTTTTAAAACCATTTATGTTCACACAAAAAAAAAAATACAGGTGATAAAAATATTTTTTATCAATATCTCATAACAGTGAAGTAACAAGTAAAACCTTCCTTAATGTTACCTAATGTGCCCGCGACTTTTTACATTTCTTATTTACAAGTTATTAAAACTTTTGTAAGGTTCTTTATAGTAGTAACTTTTGTTTCTAAACGTTTTTGCATTTAAAAAAAAAGAAGAAGAAACTGAAAAACAAGCAACTATAAAAAAAGGAAAAGAGTAAAATAACCTGATATCTCGATCCCCTCCTCGACCTGTTCATATGGGTGCTATAAATACGATCTCCCGTTCTGATCACCTATTTTTAGTGGAGCGGATTTGAATCAATACGATCTGTCATTCTCCATTCACACAGTGTTTTGAACTAGCCGATTGTTTTCAAAATCATTTCCAAAACGATGTGTGTGTTTTCAGGGAGGATTGAAAACACTATTTCCAGAATGATTGAATCCCTGGATTCTTTTAAGTAATAGAATTTAATTAGATATTTTACTTTAGATTTATAAATACAACTTGTATATCCTAACTGAAGACAATCTGTGTTGTCCTATCCATATTATATACATTTCTAAATATACAAACATAAAATACTCATTAATGTAACAAGGCTAATAAAGCTTTTGCTGAACTCCTACGAATCTTCTTTTTTTTATCCAATTATAGCACTTCAAAGCTCCAATTATAGCAGTCTTTGTGTTTTCCTCTAATCCTAAAAATGCATTTTAATTTATCTAATCCTAAGCTGCACCAATTTAAATTTTAAAGGCTGCAGTTTTTTGGAAAAATTTGTTTGCCATAATAAGTCAAATTCAATGCCAGTCTCTGAATTTGGCTGGTGTGCCAATTTTATGTATCTTGCTCAAGAGTTGGATGACTTGATAGCCTGGGGAGTTGACAGTAAAGGTACCTTTTCCTAGGAGTGACTCCAGCAATAGATGTTGAGCGACTATTGTGGAGGACTGCCTTTCTGAGTTTGTGTGATACCATTCTCCTAGTCAAGCAGATTCCTCTAATCCTTTTGTTGCATACAAATAAACAAACTAACATTTTATTTATTTATTTAATTATTACTATTGCTGTATTATTGATTATTTATTTTTCTTTTACAATCACTACTTTTCACACACTCATAGATGTCAATCATTTCAACTCATATTCCGTGTCTTTATAAACAAACGCACTATTAAATGAGACATATAATATTAGTAATATTTTTATTTAATGATTATCTATCTATGTTATATTTTACTTATAGGTTAATAACTTTATTATTATTGTGTTTATTTTAATATTATTTATTATATTTTCTATATTTGCTTAACATTTTACAACATTTTTTCAACTATATTTACCTTTTCAACAGAATAAAGTTTTTTAAAAACGCTACATAAATATTTCATTTTACTTTAAAGTACCTGCAAATTTCTCCTCTGAACTGCTGATTAGGTATTGATTTCTGTTGCATGTTTGCTTCTTGACATCTCCTTAAAAATAAAAACAAAGTGTGGTCAATCTTACGTATTCCTGAAACTTGTAACATCTTTCCTCTAATGATTTTGGATAAGTTGCATAAAATAGCCCTCCTCGTTTCTTGTTTTAAAATTTTAATCACGGAAAGAAAGCATTATTAAATTTAATTCACGGTGCATTTAATTCATGCATGCATTAATTAAATTGACGAAACTAACGGTTCAGGCATGCAGTTCACAGATGCTTCTAGTCATCTACTGATGTGCTGTAAGGGCTTATTCACACTGGGATTCCGGAATGCGATTCACGAATGCGATTCATGTATGAGATTCAAAAAAGTATCAAGATTCAGTAACTCGGCGGCTTCTTCCCCCCACTTTTCCTAGTTTGATCCCACTTTTATTATACACTAACATATATGTATTTAATTTTTAAATAATTAATTTTATAATTTTGATTATTATATTCATTATTAACCTATTTTATATAACGTAAATAAAACGATTGAAAAAAAAAAAAAAAATATATAATAATATATTACATTGATTTATTAATATATTTATGTAATTAAAATATTTTATATCGTAAATAAAATAATTTATAATAAAACATTATAATTAATGATATTACAGTAATTATTATGTATTTATAATTAAAATATTTTATTTAACAAAAATAAATAGCATGAGGATTGAAGCGGAATGCGATTCGGAATCACCTAGTCTGAATGGGCCCATATAGCGCAATGTATGAGCCGCTTTCTAAGAAGAATTCTAAAAAGAATCGAGGCGGCTCACGGGGACGGGATATTCGATTTGAGAATCTCATACGAATCGCATACCGGAATCATAGTCTGAATGGACATAAGCACAATACATAAGCCGCTTGGTATCCTTAGAATCTTGCATTCGTGAATCGCATTCCGGAATCTCTAGTGTGAATGAGGCCTAATTGTCTCTGAAGGAATACACCTTCATCATTTTGTTCTGGCAACAGTCCCTCAGCCTCTATTGCTGGAGTAATCTCTAGGAAAACGTACCTTAAGGAAAAACAAAATAATGCTTTCTGTAAGACAGTTTTGTAAAATATAATAATAATTGGGGTGTTTCAGAACGGCCTTTTTAAAGACAAAGATATTTTGGGGGCCCCCTATTAAATTAACATTAAAAATTATTTTTCAGAGATATTTTCTTTGCAGTGGCATGAGGATTATATTAAACAGTAATTATTAAATAAATAAACCAACAAATTTAGAGACACAAAAATTTATTAATATAATAAACATATTCAAAATAAATTTACGTTAAAAATATAAGTCCTTTGAAAAGAGCGTTAATTACGTGTACTTCTTCTTAAGTTTTTTGCATTTATGAAAACAGCTACAAATAAATTACAAATGTATTATAAATTAGGAAAAACAAACTATCTGATTCTTTAAAAGTAGTTTTTTTTAAGTGTGGTTTTGAATTTGTGATTTAATTTAAAATGAATTGGTAGTTTTTGTAACTCACTTTATTTATTTATTTTCCAGGCCAATTTTAAAACCATCCGATCGAGATTTGGGTTGAATATTAAATCATATAAAGTTAACTAGCAAGCTTTGTGTACTATTGATTTTACTAACATCTAAAAATGTTATTTTCCATCAACCATTATGTAAACATTATAATTTTCTACTTCTGGCATTTATGTAGCTGTGTTGAATGTGCATATTAAAGATTATTATGTAAAAATTAAATTAATTATTGTTGATTAATTTTTTTCTCGGATTGCTTAAAAAATACTTTTAAGAAAATGAGGTTGATTATTACCTTAATATGGCTGTAATGTATTCATGTGTTGTTAGCCCTTCTTGTGAATAAAAACGGGTCTTTGTCAGATGCCAAAAAAAGGGATGAATAAAGATAAAGTTTTATGACATATCAATGTAGAATAAATAATTATTATTATTGGTGTTAAACGTATCCATTAAACTTTTGAGCAACAAATGTTACATTAGCTCAATAGATATTGTAAGAATAAAAGCAATGACGGTATGTGATTAAAACTCCTAACATGCACCTTCTCCCTATCTATACAAACTACATATTTTTCTTGGCAAGATAATAAAAATAATTTTGAAAGTAATCTGTAGTCTGTAAGACACCAGCCTTCAATGTTTTTGTTTAGTTTAAATATCTTCTTTTTAAATGGATGCCATAAAAATCAGTATGGTAAGTCTAGAATAATTGTTACTTACTTGCCTTTAATATTTTCACCTCAAACTTATTTTAATGAGAATGTAAAAAGAGTACTTATATTTTTTTTTTATAATTAAAACAAGGACAACCACATTGAATTAGAAACATATATGATTGAGCGTTCCTTTTAATATTTCTATCATTTTTATATTATTTTTAATAAAAATTAAATATCATTATGTACATATGTCAAATATTATACCAGTTTCAAGGCTAAAAATTAGGTAATTGGAATTTTGTCATCTGAGAATTGTTAAAAAAAGAAAAAAATGTGATACACTAAAATGAGTGAATGAAGTTTTTTAAATTAATAAGATCATATATAGCATTTTAATAATATCATACTTGCTATAATTTTCTATTATTGTAAAAAGGACAGTTTTAGGGTGTATTTAACACGTTGAGCACAAAGATTTAAATCTTTAATCCCTTCTTCCAAAATTAAGAAAAAAAAAAAAAAAAATGTACCCTTTATTCCTATCCATTTTAAACTTGCCGGAATAAACGTGTTAATTACTCCCTTTTTTGTGCATATAGTTTTTTCATTCACAAATTTTATTGCACTTGTTATTTCTTGAAGAAATTGAGGAAAAGTGGGTTACCCATAACTTTAGTGGCTGTGAATTTCTAAATTGTTGGTGAATATGGAAATAATGATTTAATTGCATTGTTGTAGTGAAGTTGGGTAAAATAATACTTTATATTTTAATGGAATGTTACTCTATTGGCTTATAAATACAAACCAATTTTAAAAAAATGTAAAATAGTTGTTTCAGTACTACTACAAATAAAATTTATTTATTTATAAAAAAAAGTTTTTTTTTGTTTAATTTAGTTATACTCATGTGCACACTTCATTATACTGTAGTGGACTTCTGATTTGACTATTTTTGTATGAAAAATGTCTATTTTAATTCAAGCCTCAGCATTGCAACTCAGATAGGAGTAATCTTGACTCTAGGTTCTCAGAGGATCTTATTGCATTGCTATGTAAGTTCATTTTTTAAGTTTCCTCAGGTAGGTTAAATGTCTTTCATCTTCAGATCACAGATTGTCATTGATACTTACTTGTGATTGCTACAGGTTGTTTGTAAAAACAAGCAAGAGAAAAAAAAACTTACCATAAACCTCCTTATCATACAATGTTTTATTGCTAACAAATAGCAAGGCTTTAGACATAGACCCTATCTATTGACACTGCATGCCACCTCACATTCTTTGGTTATTCACATTGAACCTCATGCTAATAGATTGGTCCAACAGATTTAATTGCAAATGCTCTTTAAGAAAATGAATGGTATCGTTGACTTATCAATAATTATGCTTGATTTTTGTACACTTTGTGACCCCTTTCTATTTGTGTACTTAATTGTTTATTTTTATTTTTTTATCTTAATAGTATCTTTCTTAACCCATTCAATGCGGGTGGATCCACTGTGGATCCAAGCCCTCCCTTTCAGCCCTCAGTAGCTCTAATCTCCATGCCTCGAGTAGAACCATCTTGCAAGGCTCCGTCAGGCCCGCTGACGTTTGTATCCACAGTGGATCCAAACATTTTTTATTTTATTTTTAATTAACTATTAAAATTGTGTAAATTTTATTCAGTCACTAAGGTAGGCTCATAAATTGGATTACCCATTCAATGGGTTAAAGTATGTTGTGCCTGGGTGGCTCGGAGGCTAGAGTGCTTGCCTTGTGATAAGGCAAGTTAGACAGCCTCGAGCAGGGTCAGAAGATGGATGGGTGACCGCTTCTACCACACTTCTGGGTTCAATTCCCGGATCGGGCCCCCTGCTCAATGTCCACCCAGCATTGTTCAAACAAATGGGAAGCTCCTCGAAAGAGTGGCGCCACCAGGTTTCGGCCTGGAAACCTTGATGATGAAACTCTTGGTCGTAATACAACCAAGACCATATCTTCACACGAGTGAAGATATCGGTCCCTAACCCGGGTTTGTTCAATGGACCCACCTAAGTGGTCTGCGTCTTCCGGCGTAAAAGCCCCCCAATAAAAAAAAAAAAAAAAAAAAAAAAAAATTAAGTATGTTGTGAGCTAAACAAGAGTAGTACGCAATCACTATCAAGGCTGTCACTTTAATGTCTTCCTTGGGAGGTTATACTGTCACTGCTGCCTTTATTATCCTTGTATGATATCTGTTATATCCCCCCCCCCCCCAAGAGACTTTAAAAAATAAAGTCCGAAGAAGTAAGACATCACATGCCAAGGTGTAAAACCTGTTTAGTAACCTTCTTATAGCACTCTATCCACTAAGCAAGCCAAAGACCATAAACCCCAGCATGTGAGTACCTGGTTTAGGGGAAGTAACCTTAGTTCTTTAGTCGGCAGAACGGTGAAACCAAAAAATTCCCATCTGAGGCTTGCTAATGCTGGAGAGCTGATGAAGTTGAGAAGGTTCCTCACCACACCCTGCACACTGGGCTTTCAGCTAGACCAAGCAGGTGTAGATGTAAATTTAGTCTACAGAGTCAGGCCCGTTGACAGAATTCTTTGGCCCCTGGGTAAATGAGAGGTCTCATTTGCATAACTCTCCAATTTAAATTCGACATTTATGTGTTGTTCCTTCAAAATCTTTCACATTACCATGTAATAACTAATGTCATAAAATTTAGGTAGCACTGTCTCAGCAAATGATCTAAATATTAGGCATTCGTTGTATTTCTTATGTATTTTCTCGTCAGGACCACTTTAACAAAAAACACTTCACTGATACAAAAAGCACTTAGCCAAGTCTTAGTTATTTAAAAAAAATAGCCAAATAATTTTGAAGATGTTAAGCTAGCAAATAAAGGTGATTCAATACACAAAAAAAATATCAAAGATATGGTCAGCTTACTTCTGCTGCACAAAGGACACTGACATTTAACATTATACTATTAATCCCTCGTTTTACTCCTCTTGTCCTTAAGCTAGGTTTACACGATGCCAAATGGCGTGAGACAATTGTCCTCACGGATTTCGGGACAATCGCTGGCCAGTCCAGTTGAAAAAAAAGTTTACACGTGGATATGAATTGTACCTACAGTAGAGTTTGAGAAATGGACGAGTTTTAGCACTTTTTAGTTGCTTTGCAAGTTCGATATTGAAAGTGCCTCGAAAGGACTTAATTTTAGCCTTCACCTCATCCACACTAAATCCTTCGATATTCATTTTATTGGCAATCTCCACGAGTACCGTTGAACGGGCATTTTATCTTTATAAAGATCATCATGCATGTCCCACAAACATCTATGTTCAACATATAGCTCATCAAATTATTAATTAGTTTCATCATTCCCCGTGGGGGCCATTCTACGGGTACACTGATTGAAAAAAAAAAAAAAAAAAAAAAAAACAAGCTTAGAAAAAACAGATTAAATTTAGAAAAAAAGATAATAATGAGAATAGAGTAATAGCAAAGAAAGAAACTGTCTCTTCGATTGGCACGACGCAACTGTCCTATACTGTTCACACGGTGCCAATTGTCGGGGTAATACCGGGATTCAGTGGTGGGGGAGTGCCCCCACCTCCTGGATCTCGTTGCTAGGCCCAGTTGATTGTCCTCAACCTAATCCTCGAGTCAATAGCTTGCCAGCCCAATTGTCAGGACAATTGGCCCTAAGTGTTTACAAGAAGCCAATAAATTCATGCCAGTCAACTGTCTTCTATCAATTGTTTTGCCAATTGGCATCGTGTAAACCAGGCTTTAAGGAGATGCTCAATTTGCCTTCCACCTGAAAAACTATTTTTTAATCCCTTGACCACCAATATGTTGAATAAATCCTTACCTATGAGACACCTGGTTCTTAACGGTAAATCCATTTTGTTATAGACTCACTAAACCCTTAACTTAAATTTCATTATTTAGTTACCAATATTTCCATACTGGTAAGAGAAGTTATTGTTATTTCAAAAAATGGAGAGGGGGAAGGGGGTTGTTGATAGACCAACCATAAACATAAAAATGTTTAATTTCATTTATATTTTTGTTTTTTGTGTCTCAAGGTCCAAAAATATACTTAAATTTAAATATTTGCCACTAGCATTATCCATAAATAAGCTAAATCAAGTAAGTGTTGCCTACTGTGTTAAGGGGATTTATCATGTATGTTTATATATTATATACTCAATGTATTTATTGAAAAAATAATACTTCTTATAATTTTAATTAAGTAAATGATTAGTAAACATCATTTCCTAAATACTTCAATTCAAGTGCATAATAAAAAATATTATTAAAGAAAAATATAAATATACATACATAATTATTTTAGAAAATCGGAAACTTCAATGCTCCATCGGGATTCCTGAGTGTTAACCGATTTGGCCAAAATTTGCAGGGGTATTTTCTCATTGGTACACAAGTTTTTAATAGATACCCGTTTTTCGATATTCAAAAATTTGGGATTTTCGGCCCACTCAAGCCAAAGCCCTGAAAGTTCGGGCCCCTGGGCAATTGACCCAGTTGCCCAGCCCTGTACAGCATCCAGTAAGAATGTCTTTCAAAAGAAGATAAGTGAAAGCAGTGATCTAGTAAGAGGCTGAGATGGTTCCCAGAGCATCATTTTAGATTTTCTAAAATACAGTGGCATATTTGCCTAAGCTCATGTTGAGGTTCTGTACAGAAAACCCCAGCCTCTTATGGTTCGTCTGTCAAAAGTCACGAGCAGTGTAAAATAATCAGCTAACTGATGATGACGTTACTTAGTTATTACTAAGTTGAGACCGGTATTACATAATTGTATATATTCTTATGTTCAGGCACTAAACTAATTAATCCTAAATTTAATCCTTAGATTAATTTTTTTTTTTTAATCCGTAGATGTATGTTTATTAGATAGAGTCAAAGGTGGTATTTTGTTCAGTCAAGCCTAGGGGCAGAGTTCATAAAGCTTAACAGTTATAAGGAAATTGGAAGTTCACTAGGAAGCTTGCCCAAAATCAATTATTATTTTTTCATGAGTTTTAGTACACTACAGTTTACTTGATAGGAATAAGGAATATAAAATAAAATAAAACCCCATCATAAAATATAAACAAGTATATTTAATAGACTTCCATATCAGTAATAGACAGAAATTACTTTGTGGAAAGGAATGTGCTCAAGTTGTTTAGCATAATCTCTGCGATATTTCCATAGATAGTTGTCAATTAGTATTGAGTTGCACAGATAATCTACACCCTCTTCCTTCATTCGTTGCTTTACTGCATCCATAACCCTCTCAATAACTTCAATAGAGCATCCTCGAATTTCCACTTCATACTCATTGCCATTCTCTAAAATTTCATCTGTAATTAAGGTTGCAATTATAAGTAAATATAGTATTAAACTCTTTAATACAAATTAAGGTAACATTTCAAAATAAATTCATTTAGGAAAGATTTGAATAAGTATTTTCTCCATACTGTAATCATTTTATTAATTTTAGATTTATTATTTAATTCTAAATAGGCCTTCACTTTGTCATAAGATAGCACCATATTTATTTAAATATTTTTTTATGACTTAAAAAGTTTTAAGTGTTTGTCTATTGTGTGTATCTATTTGTGCCTCCCTTATACACAATTCTGAGGCTTGAAACCATTGTGCTTTGCAGGAGAGGTATACCTCTACTGAGGTGCATTTATTTTTTTTTTTTTTTAAATAAGTAAACTTAAAATTTGCAAGCCTGAAGTGAAAGTGTTAGAGGTAGATGTAAATATTAAAAATACACATTTTAATTGTTCTAAACCAAATCTGAAATTTAAAAATATTTTAAAACAAATTATCATATTGGCACTTACTTTTTTTCAAAGCACAAAGAAGTACCTCATCATATGACATTGCACCAAAGTGGACCAAAGCTTGGGGAACCCTGGAAATATAAAATTTGTGTTGACTAAAAAATACCAGAGAATTTAACTCTAAATTAATTGAATCAAAGAATAGCCAATAATATTCTAGTGAAGTGAGGGAGACTGGAAATTATTAAATTAAATTTTGCTTAACTTTATCAAATATATATACAGTAGAGCGTCGATTATCCGAACATCAGTTATCCGAACGTTCAATTATCCGAACTGGTTCATGGGGAAAAAAAAGAAAAAAAGCCACCGCTTAATTAATTCCTAGAATGAGCGGTGTTAGTCGCATAAAGGGATACTAGATTTCGATGAATTCACTTTGACGGGGCACACATAAACATTTGTTAACTAAAAACTATCTTTTGTTTGTCTATGTAATTTGTGGAATCATTTAGAGCGCATTTTTTGATAAAAAAAAATGGAAATTATTACGTGGCTGAAGAAAGGTAAAACGGGTCAGGCATTAGCTATCAATTTCGGTGTTGATAAATCAACAATTACAAGAATACAAAAATAAATCTGACTCAATCACTAGGTATGCACTTAATCTTGACTTCATAGTTTGTAAAACTAAGAATAAACCGAAATCCAAATTGTTGGAAGATGCTGCATTCACGTGGTTTTTGCAAAAACGGGCCTCTGGACAGCCCATATCTGGACCCGCATATTGTGTGAAAAAGCAGTGGAATTAAACATGAAGCTTTGTGGTAACTCTTCATTTATCGCTAGTTCTGGGTGGCTGAAAAATTTCAAATTACAAAAGAAATCTAGATTCATGGTGAAAAATTAAGTAAATAACTTTCTTTATGCCAAATTAAACTTAGGTGATACACAACTTTTTTTTTCTTTTTTTTTTTTTTTACTATCTACTAGAGAAATAAAACAGAGATATTTGCATAAACATGGTTGATTATTTTTACATCTTCCCCTTTAATTTTTTTCAGTTTTTAGTGAATTTTGATTATCCAAATTTTTGATTATCCTAACAACCCCAAAAAACATTAGTTCGGATAATCGACGCTCTACTGTATTTTTAAAAATAAATTATTACTATCCAATATACCTGTAGTCAGCAAACATAGTAATTTTATCTATGTCTTTAAATTCACCCAAACCTTCACCATTGAACATTGTCCAAATATCTGCTACTACAATTTGTGCTCTTTTATGAAGTGAAACTGAAAAAATAAAATATAAACATTTTAAATCGTAATACTTCCCCCTTCCGTATCAGCTGAGCTCCGATCCTAAATCCGAGATCCGCCCGAGCTAATGAGAGAAAAGGCGAAAGAGATAGCGGTTAGATAGAGGTAGAGGTCTGGTGTCTAGTGTCTGGCTATACTTTCACTTTCTCTTGGCAATGCGCGCGCAAGTCACTCTTTTCACCCCCACTCTGTTTACTGATCCTTCTCGACCAATAAAACATCTAGTCCTCCCCCCTTCTGATCAAAGATCTATTGCTTTCTTTGTTTCTATTATGCTTAGGCCTAAGAGGAACAAAGAAAGAACGAGCTCGGTCAAGGAATAGGAGCTAGAAATCTGCTCTTTTCACCCCCACTCTGCTTACTGATCCTTCTCGACCAATAGAACATCTAGTCCTCCCCCCTTCTGATCAAAGATCTATTGCTTTCTTTGTTTCTCTTATGCTTAGGCCTAAGAGGAACAAAGAAAGAACGAGCTCGGTCAAGGAATAGGAGCTAGAAATCCGCTCTTTTCACCCCCACTCTGCTTACTGATCCTTCTCCACCAATAGAACATCTAGTCCTACCCCCTTCTGATCAAAGACCTATTGCTTTCTTTGTTTCTCTTAGGCTTAGGCCTAAGAAAAACAAAGAAAGGAAGAGCTCTGTCAAGGAATAGGAGCTAGAAATCCGCTCTTTTCACCCCCACTCTGCTTACTGATCCTTCTCGACCAATAGAACATCTAGTCCTACCCCCTTCTGATCAAAGATCTATTGCTTTCTTTGTTTCTCTTAGGCTTAGGCCTAAGAAAAACAAAGAAAGGAAGAGCTCTGTCAAGGAATAGGAGCTATACAACTAGCTCTTCTCATCCCTTCTCCTCTAAATAATCCTTCTCGACCAATAGAATCTAGAAGCCTTCCCTCTCGGCTGTAATAGAAGGTTCTCGTACTCTCGTTACCCGAACTAACTCCACACCAGCATTCGCTCTTCGCTTCTCGCTACGGCTTCAGCAGTCGCTCACGCTCACTCGCCCCAGTGGCGCCCCCCCACCTCAACTACAACTGCAGTTCTACTGCTCCTATTTGCACCGGACAAACGCCATAACCCTTAGAATTTTATTCCTAATAATCTTACATATTTAAAATTTATTTTTTATTTTTGTTATGTTATATTTTTTGCATTTATTATAAAAATATGGGGCAAGAACTAACAGATTACTTCTTAATAAACTGGAAAAGAAGAAAATAGTTTCTTTTTCGTCTATTTATATATATATATATATATATATATATATATATATATATATATATATATATATATATATATATATATATATATATAGTGATCAATGAGCTAGTTAAAAGAGCTGATCATTTTGGCGAGTGATCTGATCTGATCTGATCTCGGAAATGAGTTATTTTGCCCATCTCTACTATTGATGGTGATTTTTAAAATGCTAAAAAGCTTACTTTGAACTATCATATGGGTCTGATATTCTCAAAACACATAAACAAACTTCTGATAAAGTATTTTTTTGCCACTGAACCGGACTACAACCATATAAATACATCAAAAAGACCATAATTATAAAAAAACGTATTTTGTCAATAAAAAATAAAATAATATTTTTTTCGAAATTTCCAAAAAGTGGTATCTTTACTTTTGGTCGAAGAATGTACAGGAGTTTTTTCAGATTTTTTGCACTTCACATAAGCGAGATAGAGGGGGGGGGGGGCAGGTTTCACACCCACTTCAAACTTGCCTACGTTCGCCCTATCAAAGTTATAACCAAAGAAATTCTTTGGTTATATTTTTGTAATCAGCTCGACGTACTCTTTCATAGGATACCCCTCACGGTGTCGAAAAAAAATAAACAAATTTTAACCCTTAAGTTTTTTTTACCCTACTTTTTTTGAATTTTTTTTTAAGTCGCTATATTTTTAAAATATGTGGGTAGGTACAAGACACATACATGCCAAATTTCAAAGTGATCGGACGAAAGGTGTAGCCGTGAGAGCAGGCGACCGGACAGACACACGCAGGAAAATATAAGGGTCCTAATTATTTTATAATTGCCACTCCTTTTGCTTCAATATAAATGTTTATTACAATATTCCCTGTACAATCTCAAAGGAGAATAAATATTTCCTTCCTAAGTGCTTACACTACTTTAGGTTCCATAACAACAAGGTTCCTTGTAAATTCCTGTGCTCGTCTGAACGTAATGAAACTAATATGCAAAAGTATATGCCCAACATAAAAATTTGAAACTTTGCAGTTATCTTATGTATAATAACCCAAACACAGTAAAGTTATAGGGAATCCCCAAAATATCATACCTTCAAGAATAGAGGTGGACACATTGAGTGCAAATATATATATCAGGTTTAGTTTTTGTACCAATTCATCTTTGCGCCATGTGTCCTTTTATGTCTCTCTCCCCCCCCCCCCCCCCCCCTCCACTATTTTATTAACAATTAAACGAAAACATCTAAAAAAATCACCTCGCAACGTCAGGGCCGATACTGGTTAACAAATTTGTCCTATTGGTTAAATTACCTACAGACCCTTTGTGTGCTAAAAGCACACACTTGGCCAATGTATTCATATTTGCTTAGTGCTATACTTATATTTGTTTTTGAGTATGCTACTCAAAAACCATGTTAAAAAAAACATTTTTACATAAAAAATAATAACGATCATAAGTACCAGTTTTTCCTTGAAATATTGAGATATCATCAAAGCATTTGAAGTTAGTTGTAATTAAATTCAGCAGAGCAACAGCTGATCCATTAGCTTCCTTAATGCAATTAACAAAACTTCCTGGGGAAAAAAAAATCAAATTATAAAAAACACCTAAACCTGACCTTACGTTCCTGCTCATACTGAGGATTGAGGGAGCTATTTTGAAGGTTGGCAGTTTTCAGGTTGAAAATCTTTTTGTGTCCAGGGCATACCATAATTTTCAAGAGTTGTTTTTAATACTATCCTACCAATTTTCCTTTTTTTCTATCTTGATGTAGGTTCCCTTCAAGACTGGCTTTGTAGGTTTATTTGGGTAGGCTACCTCTTCATCATTAAAACATGCCCAACATGTTTTTTTTTTTTTTAAAAAGTCTTGAATGCTTTTAATCTTCAGGTTATCTTGAGGGTTCTGCTTTTTATATGGTCCCTTCTAGTGATGCCAACTTTCAAGATAACTCATTTCAGGGTCTTGGAAGAATGAAAATATTAATTTTAGGAAAGGAGGCATTCAGACTAACAATAAATACATATTTTATCCCAAAAGTAGATGAAATAACAGTCTATAATAGAAATAACATTAAAATCATACAGTTATTAAAAGACATAAAAAAAATTGCATTTATGGTATAAAATGCTTTTCTATGAGTTTTTGTTTTTAATTTCATTATGAGAATTGATGTGATGAGTATTTGGACATTTTATGCTTATTATACTTAAATCTTCTTGTTATTTAAAATTTTGCTAACAGACTTTTTTCATTGTTTTATAGTATGCAGATACTTCTTCTTTTAAATTATTTATGTTTAATAATAACATTTATTCAATACATTTTAAATATATATATTTTTTTTTACGTAATATAATTTTTTATAATTAATCTGTTATTAAAACATAACATTATATTGTCACAAGGACGCTAAAACAAAAGGAGAAAGTTAGGCCACATGGAGGGACAGTTTAGGATAAAAAGGGTCCAGTTCTTTTTTCAACTTAAAGGTTTCTCTCTGATTCCCTGCACTGCCCTGCAGCAAAAGGGTTAAGCACAAACTTTAATAGAAAAATTGCCACTCTAATATGCTATTTTTTAGTTCCCTTAGAATTGCATTTTGCAACACAATCTTTGTATCTATTATATTTATTATCAACTGCAACATACATCATAATTTGAAGTAATTTTAAACAAACTTCATAGAGGAAGTATAAAATACCATTATACTTTTCAATCAGCACTTGTCCAACCTCTTGCAGGCATTCAACTCTCTTTTCAAGGAGAGGTATTTGTTTGTTGGTTCTGCTTTTAAATATTTCCTTAATGTCTTCTTCATTCAGTTTTGAATAAGCTTTGGGATCCGTAAAGTCAATCCCATTCTAAAACATAAAGTAAACATTTATTATAGAGCATAGCCTTTTTTAATTTTAATCAATTTTTAGTTCTTGAAGGCCTCAGTGGAAGTTGCATCATCACCACCAGAGGACCAAATTTTCATAACAATCACAGATATTGAGTTTTTACAATTAACTTTGTAAATCAGATTGAGTGTAAGGATGGGGGACTCTAAAATTTAATAAAATGTTTTTGTACTGGTACAGAGTCTATGTGGTAAGTTTTAACTTGATTGGATGTCTAGAAGAGGGTTAATTAACCCTCCAAAGATTTTGACGGCAGCCAGACAGCCACAATCAAACAGAACTAACAAAAAGGATTTAAAAAGCAAACACATTTTTTAGAAAATAAAAAGTAGTTGTGGAAAAGGAAAAGTAAAAGAATAAAACAAAACATACCTCCATTGCACGTGCAATGGCAGCACACAATGCAAAATAACCAGTGTAATTCTTATTTTTCCAACAAATTTCCCACTTTCCAGGACCGGGAGTCCAGAAGCAATAGTTAAGAGCATCAATAGCAAACACCCAATCAGCAACCCTTTGCTGTGAAAGGCCTTGAGGGTAACATTCGTGTTTAGTTATAATATCCATTTTTATTACTCCTGCTTTTAACTGCTTCATTATCTGAAATAAACAAAATTAAATTAATAACATGTCATGAAAATAATCACAAAAAGTAAAATATACATAGATAAGATAATGTAAAAGTAAAAAAACTAAGCATTTCATGATTTGCTGTTCAATAACGAATCAAAAATGCAAATAATATTTGCTGTGAATGTTTCTGAAAAATAGTATTTGTCCTTGAATACAATAAAATCAAATGGTATAGTAAGGATAAAAAACAAATAAACAACAAATAGTTAAACCATTTGCTACAATTTACAAGATATCTTGTCATATGAAAGTAGGGCCACCGTTGGGGGATGATAAATTAACTCACGATGTGAGAAACATGCTCCTGTGGAGAGTTATATGAAAGAGGAGGATGACCCGAGAACAAATATATATTTGGTATCCTTTTTGACCCAATTCATCTTTGCGCCATGTTTTCTTGAAAAGTACGTTTTTCATTTCCCCCCTGCTATAATTTCTATTTTAACTAATCAACGGAAAACTGTAAAAAAAATCATAGTAGTAAAAAAAAAAAATTAACAATTTTTTAAGAATTTTTCGTCACATAATTTGTGAGAAAATAATGACCCCCCCCCCCCCCCCCCCCCCCCAAAAAAAAAAAAATTAATCTTATCATAAGCATTAATTTCAGCATTTTTAATTTATTCATTTACTAATGATTATATTACCTAACAATAATAATTATTCTATAAAATTTAAACAAATAATCAAAGTTTTGTACATAAAATAATGTGTGAAGATCAATATAATGTTAAAAAATGTATTTAAATTTTTACGAGAAAGTAATACTAAAATGAGAAAGTTATAATAAAAAGTGGTGCAGGTGTATAACAATGCTGCAAAAAGGAATAATTTAATGGTGTAGTGAGGGTGCAGGACCCTCTTTTGCTGCTGGGTAGCAGCGAAAGACTTAATATAATTATTGTTAATTATTATTATTATTATTAATATTATTATTATTATTAATTATTATTGTTACTTATAATTATTATTAATTATTATTTATTGTTATTATTAATTATAATTATTAATTATTATTGTTACTTATTATTAATATAATTATATAATATAATTATTTAATATAATTATATAATATAATTATTTAATATAATTATATAATATAATTATATAATATAATTATTTAATATAATTATATAATAAAATTATTTAATATAATTATATAATACAGTGAAAATCGTTTAAGACGAAACTGAGAGGACCAACATATTTTTTCGTGTTAAAAGAATTTCGTTTTAAAGGTTCCATAAAAAAACCAAAAAAAACTCACCAATACCTTTGATGCCAAATTGTTTAATAACATGCATACAATTTACATTCATACATTGTATATTTATTTTTTAATAAATAATACAATAAACCAAATAAAAAATGTAATAAAAACTTTAATTTTTTGAAAAATAATCTGATATTTCTTTTTTTTGCATTGTCTTTTTTAGCATCAAATTGCAAAAAAGGTAGAGTAGGTGTTATTCACAGAGATAAAGAACCCCCTCCTGTGTCACAGGAGGGGGTTGTTTAGAAAACATTATCATCTTGTCTCACCCCTTCGGTGTCAGTATTTCTAAGCCGAGATAAAAGATTCTCGTCTGGGTGTCTCATTTTTATTTCCGATCCCTGTTCATTATCGCCGGTTTAAATGAGGTGTTATAGGCCAAGGAGTAAAAACCCTTCTTCCTTGCCCGCGGGTAGAGGAGGGATAAAAAAAAAAAATAATAATAATAATAAGGTGTTAAATAAGGCTTAAATATGAATTTTTTTCGTTACGAGAAGCGAATTCTTTTTGTCTTAAGCGATTTTTATTTCGTGTTAAAAGAAGTAAAATGTATGAAAATACCTAGTATTTTGTCGGGACCGCAATATTTTTTCGTGTTAACCGATTTTTCATTTTAAGTGTTTTCGTCTTAAACGTATTTCACTGTATAATTATTTAATATAATTATATAATATAATTATATAATTATTTAATATAATTATATAATATAATTATTTAATATAATTATATAATATAATTATTTAATATAATTATATAATATAATTATTTAATATAATTATACAATATAATTATTTAATATAATTATATAATATAATTATTTAATATAATTATATAATATAATTATTTAATATAATTATATAATATAATTATTTAATATAATTATTGAAAAGTATATATTGTCCTAGGAGGTAGGTGCCACAAGAGGGGGGGTTGTTTAGATAAACATTATTGTCTCGTCTCACCAGCTCTTCCTTCGATGTAGGTATTACAAAGCTGAGTTAAAGCTCATTTTCATTTCAGACTCCTCTACATTATTGCCGGTTTAAATATTTATTTTGTTAATTCTGAGAAGCGAAATCTTTTCGTGTTAAGCAATTTTTGTTTGTTCAAAGAAAAAAAAAGAAGATAATTCTTAGTATGTTGAAAGGACGTTCTGAGGCAGAGCTTCTTTTGTACCACAGAAGAACACGAGACAGTGCCATTGCGAAGCAGAAGCAGGGAGGGACAATACTACGCCACAAATGGATTTGTCTCAATCTCAATCTGCATGGCTTCATATATTCTATAATAATAAAAAAACTGCCCAGCCTAGTGACTCAATATGTGCCCTGCCTCAATAACCAACTTAACATTTAATTAAGTTATTATTACACTCAATTGAAATGGAAATATTATACGTCTTTAGATTTTTACTCCCTTTTACTTTTTTTAGAATATAGGTTGTTCCAACCACACCTCAAACTAGTTCCAAACTGTACGACACATGTGCATTAGCAAAAAACGTTCAAATGTGGTCCGATGTGCAAAAAACCAAGTTCAAACCAGTTTGAAGTGTGGTTGGAACAAACCTTATATATGGATATAATTACTTATACAATCCTTTGTCTGAATAACTATTAAGACAAAGGGATGCTTAGTCCAATGTACATTGGGACAAAGGAATATCACACTTCTGGTTCTACAGGGGGAGTAACAGTAAAAAATAGGGCTAAGCCCGGAAATATTATTAAGTTCAATTATTTCAAATTATACTAAACATATTATAGAAACCACTTTTAAACCTTAAATTGAAAAGTAACCTATAATTTAAACGTCATCGTAACGTGCCTTAGTCAATATAATGGCTATAACAATAACTGAAGAAATAGAATTGTTTAACACTTTTGAATAGTACCCAAAATATTAATTTGCAAATTTATTAGCTATCACTCATAGCACCATAATCACACCAAAAACCAACTCTTATTCTCTCTAAGAGTAACTAAAATTGGTGTCTTTTACTGAGTTTAACTCGAGCTAACTTGAAGACTCCTGAGTTATAAACGAAAGCATGTAAAATTACCTTATAATGGCGAAAGAATTAACTTTATAGTTTTACTTACCTCATCTGAAAGCTTACTAATTCCTTCATCGTAAATTTTGATGTGTTTAGCATTCTTAGCAATAAAACTGCCGGATTCCTTTGGACTAAGCGCCATAATGACTCTAACTATTGTAGATCTAAAAAAAATAATGTTATTTAAAAAAGAAGCCTTAATAATATTTTAGCACTTAAGAATATTAGTATGAAGAGGTAGGCTTAAAATAAGATTCAATAAAGATTAGATAGATGATGGATGAACAAAAATCAAATAATGAATACGGTTTCGGTGTATGTTTGAGAATCAAAATTCCCGCTACTCAAAATCCACTTATTTCAAAGGTTTCAATTTTTCATTTCTCGAATTTCATCATAAGGTTATCACCTGTTTCAAAATTAGCGGTTACTATTCGAAAACAGTACAAGAATAGAATTTATTTGAAATAGTCAGCTGACTATTTTGTTTTTATTTTAGTTGTTTATCTTTTAAAGTCACTGCTGATAGTGTACTTCAATTGTTGAAATTTGTTACATAGTTTTGTTTTATTTTACATACCGCACACGATTTATTTTTTACGATGACAACTATTAGGCCCTTTATGTGCTCCGATCTGCTTCAGTTTAATGAAATGTAAGAGTTTATTTTTGCCGGCGTGCATGTGCTTTTATTGTTTCATTCACTTTTAATATTAATTTACTTTGAACGTTGAAAATTCATATGAATTTTTTTATTATTATGTTTCTCCAGTTAAAAAATTATCATATTTTTAGATATTTTAAGCTTTATTTCACCTTTAATTTTCAACAATGTATGTGTACCAAAAATTAACTTGGTAAACTGATTACCTTCTTGAAACCAGGGAATAGTTGCCCCCTTTCCTATATTAGTTTTATTCTTTTTTTTTGTAAACTCGGATTGTAAGTGCCACCACTTTGAGGGTAGGTGGTAAAATCCTGCATATTAAATTAAAAACCTTAATTTTGTGTACCCTTGAATTTTCAATAGCCGCTTCGTGGTGCTCCGCTCATTTTCTGTAGAAAATAGCCCTCCTGTATTTAATTCAGGTCGAGGTCCAACTCGAAGAAACTTTGGTAAATATCGGCAATAGCGCGCCCCTTCTCACTCCAACGTATTTTTTGACAAAGGGATATCAACTCTCCTATAAACAAACCATACATATATAATTATGTACATATATTATTTTATACGAATGGAAGGGATGAATTGATATATCGAAGCCAACTGTACGACTTTGATTACACGGAAGGGGTACACTATTGCCGAGTTTAGCCGAAATTTTGATGGCACGCATAATCCAATGTAGCCTTTTTTTTTTAATGATTATTCTCTTGCGAAGCCTAAATTAAACCCGTATATGACTCTAGGCTCATGTAGAAATATAGACATAATATTCCAAAAGAAATATAAATATATACAGCTTAAGTGAAGGTGACTGTGCGGTGAGACTCACTTGGCAGCAAAATTTTGCTTGATTTATACGTTTGAGAGTTTATATCCCTTTGTCAAACAGTACATTTGTATGATTTATACATTTGAGATATTATATCTGTATGATTTTTACATAGGAGAGTTTGGCTAAAGTGAATTGTGCGGTACCATCAACTTTTGTTCTTCGATTTGGACCTCTACCCGGTCTATATGAAGCAGGGTTGTTTTTCTTCAGAAAATGAGCGGATCACCGCGAAGCGGTGCGGAGCGGCTGTTGAAAATTCTAGGGCAAAAATATTGATTTTGTACTTCAATTCTGTAAACATTACTAAGTATACAATTCACTTTTACCGAGAGTTGATATCCCTTTGTGAAAATACTATATTCGAGTGAGCCCATTTTGCTAACCCCTTCTTCAAACTGCTTCGTATTCTCCAGTTGTACCAACAAAATTTGTCCTATATTGAAACTTGTTTTATGACTTTGTCTTAACAGTAGAATTTAATATCTGGGTAAATCTGCACTATCTGGCCCACCAATTTCTAATTGTCCAATTTACTTGCAATTTCTTTTTAAACTGTTTCTTTTTACATATTATAAACGATTCCAGTTGGACCATCTCGGTAAATTCAATAGTTCATTTTTTAAAAGAAATATGTAAAAGTGAATTGTACAGTGCTGCTTACGGAAACAAAGTATTTTCAACTGCCGCTCTTAACCTCTTCTCGGTGCTCCGCTCATTTTCTGAAGAAAAACAACCCTGCTGCATATAGACCAGGTCCAAATCATAGTACAAAATTCGCTTAATTATCACTTGAACTTTAGCCAAAAAAATACGTAAAGTTTCACTTCCTAATAAAAATAAGGGAAGGTTATGGTTAGTTTGGGTTAAGATTTGTACTTTTCAGCATAACCTTCCATCTTGTTCCTAAGAAAGTGATATTTTACGTATTTTTAAAAAAAATTAACTATTGAATTTACCGAGATGGTACAACCGAACTCGTTTTTAATACTTAAATTAATCGTAGTAAAATATTTAAAAAAAAAGAAGTTTCATGAATGGACTAATTTTTGTTTATTGAACTATTTATCCCTATTTTTGAAGGGCCAAAATAATTTTCAATAAGTATATTTACTTCTTGTTTTATGACTTTTTAGTAGTAATATTATTGTTGTATCTGTTTCAGAAACATGGACACATTGACAGAAACTGTATCCTTTACTTTGGTTTGGCACTAAGTTTGAGTTATTTGTTATAAATGGTTTTTAATAAGATATTTGGTTTTCGCTAAAGTTTGGGGATTATGATCTCTAATATTAATTTACTTTTTAGAACAATTATTTGGGTATAGATGAAATCCCATTCAGAATGTGCATACAGAAGCTAATTAATCATATCAACACTTCTATACCCAGGAAATACATATTATGAATATGCTGTTTATATCTATTTTTGTATGTCTTAAGTCTTAATACTACAAATGATCATCTGTACACCTTTTTAGAGTTTCATAGATCATCCTCGAAGCCCTTATGCCGAGGGTGATGTGACTTTGGTTTATGTCTCCCAAACCTTTTATGCTAGAGATGATAAATTTGAAATACTGGCGTAACTTTTTGACCCACACATAGGAAAAATATTGACAAGTTAAACATTTAATATGAGCATGCGTAATACAAAAAATTGGTCCGAGACAACTCAGACAAACTTTCTCATATACGAGTTCATAATTACTTAGCCCCATACTTTCCGTTTATTAGTTGTCGTGTTTTCATAGCTACATTCAATTACACTGTTCTGCAAAATTTAACGAACTTTCGGGCCCCAAGAAAATGTTATCTGATCTTTATGTTTTCGAGGTTGCTGAATCCGAATCTGAAGTCAAAATTTCTCCTATACTTACAGTTTTCCTGGAAAATGCGCCTAATGTTCGGAAAAATTGTGTTTTTGGGGTTTTTCGACCCAATTTTTTTCCGCTATATATTCTTTTCATGCTAATCAAGATTTTTAAAATGATGTACTCCCCATATCGGGTATTAGTGGTGCTTCTGCTTATTCATAGGACTTAGTAAAAGCTGTCTTATCTCAAAATGCTGCATATTATTCAGTAGGAATTTGTGTGTTACCAAAAATTACAGAGTTCTCTGATAAATTTGAAACATATCCAAAAACCAGCTCATATCACTCTGGGGGATCCTGAATTCTACAAACCATCAGAAATTGATCTTCTCATCAGAGCAGATTTAGTCAGGATTCAAAGCTGTTCTAAAACCATTGAGTCTTCAAACAGCAATATACAATTCAGAGAAAGTACATTAGGATGGATCATTACAGGTCATACATGTAATAAGAACTCAAATATAATAGGAAATGCTGTGAAAAAAAAAGTCCTACGGTTCTTTGGCATCTGATTACACATACTGTAGCGAAGCACAGGTATACAGCTTGTAAATGTATAAATATGAATGTGTTATACATTTATTTCTGCTCTCACATGTGTGTTACTTGTACTATCACTATAATCAGGGGAAGAGGGGTTAGCTCTCAATCTGTCAAGTTAAGCAGCATCGGCCGTGGTCAGTATTTGGATGGGTGACCACCTAACCATACAGCTGTGGGTTTGATCCTTGACCCCCTGCTCAATGTTCACCCAGCATTGTTCAAACAAATTGAAAGTTGCTCGAAAGAGTATAGCCTCCAAGTTTCTGCAAAAAATTGAGATGTGAGGCATGGTTAATGGCCAAAGACTTCACACAAATGTTTCTAATCCGGGTTTGTTCAATGGACCCACCCAAGTGGTCTGCATCTTAAGGTGGAAAAGCTCCATGGGGGAAAAACCACTATACACACAAAAACACTTAGTAATATAAATGTACATTATCCTTAACAAATAAAAATAGTATGGTATGCCGTTTTACCTTCAATATTTGTGGCATTGGCCAGAGTATTTTCAAATAGCTGTAGCCCCTAATGGTGACTTCATGGGATACAGTAAGTACTGAATTAATGTTATTATCTTAAATTGTGTTTCCTCATTACTCCCTTTCGGTGCTGTACACATCTATGGACATAATTAATTAGTGCCTTCCACTGCGTATACATGTCTACGGACAGAAACAAAAAGTGCCTTCAACAACAAGGTTGTTTTGAGGTTTTTTTTTATGTATATTTACCATTGTAAGCCTTACTAGACGTTAACGCTATCTGTTTAAACTAGAATGATGTACAATGTTATTAATAAGCTCACTAGATGTCGCTGGGGTTTTTATATTTCTAGTGATAGAATAAACTGATAGGAGTTGCTAGCAGGGTGGGTGACTCAGACTCAAATCACTTGCCCCTTGCGTAATCTTAATTTATGCCATGAAGGTCGAAGGTCAGATCCTATTGTATCTCCTTCCCTCCATCCTTGGAGGGCTATTCCTTTTATAAATCCATAAATAAAGCTTTTTATTTTCTTTCTTTTTTATCACCGAAATATTTTTATCTTTTACAAACTTAAGGTTTGACATATTTCTTAATGTATTTTTAAAAAAAGCTTTCATATAAAACATCTTTTTACCTCTCACTCGTACTCTTCCTATATATTTTTCTTTTAGACTTCAGTCTGTATTTGGCACTTACCCTGTACACATACACACCTGTCAAACCTTTAGGGATATATTTTTGATAGTGACTTTTTCTCAGCTTGTATTTGGAACTCTGATTTTCTATTTGGTACTGATTGTATGTGATTAATTTAAATAATTGTGTTCAACTTATATTTTGGAACTCTCTATATAAAAAATTTTCTATATAAAATTGAACCAAGCTATTTACATAAAAAAAAAAAAAAATACAAGTTAAGCCTCATTCACACGATGACACTAAATGTCGCGACATTCAATGCCGCGACATTGGTGTCACCGAGTGTCGTCGTATGAACAGTAGATGTCATGGCACTAAACGCACTATAACTAAGACGCTGAGTGTCAAGCAGTGTCACGGCATTTAATGTCGCGACATTAGTGTCGTCGTGTGAACGAGGCTTTATTCATAAAAAGTACATAACTTTTAATTTTTTTATATGTATATGTAGTATTATAAATTAATAGATTAACATCAAACATTTATAAAAATAAATATAGATAAAAATGTACAAAAGGTAATGAAACATGAATTATCCTAATTTGATGAAAAAAGTAGGAGATATAAAATAAATGGTGAGAAAGCGTTGAAGAATGGATAGTTATGTATGGAGGTTGTTATGGCTCAGGCTCTGGGAGGGCAGTCTGAAAAAATGACCCAGTCTGGAGCACTATTTTCCATTCCTACCTCAGTACCGAAAGGGAAAGACAATATAATTAACTCTAAGTTAATAGGGAGGTCTTATTGCTATGACATTAATTTTAATAATATAAATATAAGAAGGTGGGAAGTTGCCGATAATTTTATAGTTTATAAAAATTGTATTTGTCATAAAAAAAAGAAAAAAATCTTTAGTATTTAAAAGTAGAGAAATAATCTCTCTTCTTTGGAATTTTTAAATTTAAGAATAGCAAATTAATTATAATTGTTGTCTATTACTGTCATTACCATTCATTATTATTATTTTTTTATTTTTTTAAGTAATGGGAAAATCTGAGGGCAAAGGAGATAATTGGCATGGGCATGTCACTGCTCTTACTGTGTCTTCAAGGTACCGCAGGTTCGGTGTAGCAAAAACTCTAATGAACAACCTGGAGCAAATATCTGAAGAGTAGGTTTTTATTGACAGTTTATTTTATAATGTTCTAAAAAATTAAATAATTATAAGGAGTTATACATATTTGGATCATTCTTTATATGTATTTATTTAACAAAATCTATCTTTTTTTTATAGTTTAAAGTGTTGCCTTTGAAAAATTTTTTTTTTTATGGAAAACAGAATTTATTTTATGGAAAACAGAGTGATTTTACAATGAGACCGTTATCAGAAAGCTGGACATAAGTGGTGTTTTGAGATGGGATACTGAAGCACAAATCTATTTTGTTTGGGTATTAGTGTGTTAGAGTAACTTTAGGTACCTCCCACGAATTATTCTTAGAACACCGACAATAACTTTGGTAAAATAGTTATTGTTATCTTAGTTACAATCTTTTTACTTTTGTAATATGGACTAAAAATTAAATTTATAAAATGTAAGTAATTTCCTCAATTTGGATTTTTTTTTGCAAAAGGTAGTTTTTATCTATACTAATACTATAATGAGGTATAATTGTATGTTTGTTTGTAGGAGGTGTTCTCTGGAACTACTGATCCGATTCTGCGAATCTTTACCCCCGAAGTTTAAGGGGGGGGGGATTTTGATTTTACCCCAGACTGGTTTTTTTTTGAAGTTAATACATGGGAGAGGGATTCTCATAAAGATATAAGCATTTATTTATTAATAAAAGATCATTTCCACTCAGGGATGCAAGAAGACACTGGGGGGCTTTAGATTTTATTGAGCTTTATGTTATGTAACATGAATATTATTTGTTTCAGGAAAAATTGTTACTTTGTAGACCTGTTTGTTCGAGTGAGTAATTTAAATGCCATAGACATGTATAAAAAATTAGGCTACATTGTCTACAGGACAGTATTAGAATATTACTCTGGAGATCCAGACGAAAATGCATTTGGTAAATTTGAGCTTTATTATTTTATTATTATTTTTTTTTTTTTTTTTAGCAGTATTATTATGGATATTATCTTTTACTGTTTGAATTGCAAATAAGTTTAAATAGAATGCAATTATTAGAAGCAGTGATAAATCAAGGTAGGCTGTTCTGAGCTAAGAGACTATTCATAACAATTAACCTCTTCTTCAAATTTACTCTTAGAAATCCTTAATCTGCCTACCCCATGCTCTAACCATGTTTTGTAAAGTTTATGAGAGGGAAACAAAAATATACTGATTTTTTTTTATAAACAATTGAAATTCTCTCTCTCTCTCTCTCTCTCTCTATATATATATATATATATATATATATATATATATATATATGTGTGTGTATTTGGGGGTCCCCCCCCCTCAAAATTTTGAAAATATGATCTCTTCTCAAAAATGTGGTTTTTTTCTGACATGAAATTTGATTTTAATACTTTTTCAAAAATAAAGTTAACTTATAGTGTAGTTTGTTGGAAAAAAGTATCTTTAATAGAATTTTAATTCTTACTTAAAAAAATATTAGTTGTAACACAATAAAATTTGTGCACCTAATCATTGTACTTAGATTAAATAGATCAGTCAATATCATTTATGCAATATAATGTAAAATCTATAATAAAATGTAGATAACTGTGTGTATAACTATGTTTTATCAATAGTTATGAGTTCATGTTTTGTTTTTTTTAGTCCAAAACAGGACATTGGATGTTAGGGGGGGGGGGGGATCCAGGGGGCCCTACAGAAATTTTAAGGAAAAATTTGCATTCCTTTCTCTTTTGACATTAATTGGTAAATCTGCACTATTTGGCTCACCTATTTTGTACTGTCCGATTTACTTTGCTTTTTTAAACTATTCATTTTAACTGGATTTGTCTTTTATACAGTGTCTGTACATTGTAAAAACAATTTCGGTTGTAGCATCTCGATAAATTCAGTAGTTTTCCTTTTTTTTAAATACACAAAGTGTCACATTTTATAGGGTAATGATTGAAGGTTAGATTAGGTCAAAAAGTACGTAACTAACCTACCCTTAACCAGAGCCTTTCATTATTTTCCCTAAAATTAAAAAAATAAGGTTGAATTTATCGAGATGCTATTACCGAAATCGTTATTTGTAATATTCGTATTGAATTACCCTTTAATCTAATTTATTCTTCAGTCTTCCTTAGGTCTATAGGGCATTAATAAAGTTTATTACTACTCCATGTCTGGCTATATTTCACCTCCTTTGAGGCATCCTCAGGCCTAAAAGAAGATTTTAAATTTATTTATCCACATCATCATTCACATTAACAAATATTTACATAAAAACTTTGTATTATTACTTCAATCCAACATAATTTAACATATAATTTTGTGATTTAACTTATACCATAATTATATGTATAACTATACACTAACCTTTATTAATTCTTCTATTATATTATCATATACATTTTTCTTTGAAAATCTAACAGCCAGTTATTAAACCGTGCGTCAGTTGACGCACGGTTTAATAACTGGCTGTTAGATTTTCAAAGAAAAATGTATATGATAATATAATAGAAGAATTAATAAAGGTTAGTGTATAGTTATACATATAATTATGGTATAAGTTAAATCACAAAATTATATGTTAAATTATGTTGGATTGAAGTAATAATACAAAGTTTTTATGTAAATATTTGTTAATGTGAATGATGATGTGGATAAATAAATTTAAAATCTTCTTTTAGGCCTGAGGATGCCTCAAAGGAGGTGAAATATAGCCAGACATGGAGTAGTAATAAACTTTATTAATGCCCTATAGACCTAAGGAAGACTGAAGTTATTTGTAATGTAAGAAGGAACAGTTTGATAAACCCGAATTAAATCCGATATTTAGAAATAGGTGGGGTATATAATGCAGATTTACCCTACACAATAATTAATATATTCGTCATCATTTTGGTATGAAAATACCTAGTATTTTGTCAAGACTGCAGTATTATTTCATGTTAAGCATTTTTGTGTTAAACATTAATATTTTTATATACAGGGTGGGCCTAAAAAACGCACTTTTTTGAACACTTATAGCTCAGCTTCTGTAATAGATAGAGATATGGGGTTTATGTTTATTAAAAAAAGTTGTTTGAGTAGTAATTGTTGTCTGTAATTATAGTTATGATAGAATAAATAACCATATAGTGGAGTGGGAGTTCTTTCAAGGTAAATGGGAGGAGTCCCTCAGTGTTATAACAAAACATTGAAGATGTGTTAAGCACAATATTGCCTGAAATTGAAGATCAAATGCCAAATTACACGTTTATAGAAGATGGTGCCCCATCACGTTGCTCCTTATAAACAATTCAATACTTGCAAGAGAATTACCCAGACTTCATTCAGCCAAACAAGTGGCCGCCCAATAGTCCAGTCCTAAATCCAATTTTTTAAATACATTTATTTCATCAAAACTACCCAGAAAATGATTTTTTTAAGACCCTAATTCAAACCGTCATTGCATGGCTTTCACCCAATAGTTTGTTAAGTTATAGATTTGAAATTTAAAGTAGAAGAGTTTAGTTTTCATACCCCGCAAACCCCATATCTCTATCTATTACTGAAGCTGAGCTATAAGTGTTCAAAAAAGTGCGGTTTTTTGGCCTACCCTGTATATGTGTGTGTAAATAAAAAGGAATAACATATACCTGACCATAGGGCTATGATTTCCCTACTAGTTCTTCCAGCTCAGTACTCTATCATTGAGAAAAAAAGAAAGTTAAATTGTAATATTTAAACACAAAATATTATTTTATCAACCCCACTTGTTAGTGGTCCAGTGTATGTTACTGTAATCAGGTATGTGTGGTCAGGCATATGTGATTGCTTTTTGTTTACTTTTATATTTTATATAAAAATCATTAAACTCTTATAAAAATTTTTTTTTTTTTTTATGTATGGTGTTGGATCCTTTAGGGTAATAATGCAAAACCTCTTATTTACGTGGCAACGTTTCGGCCTAGCCGGCCATTCTCAAGCCTAAAAAAATATACTTTATTTAGCAAAACGACGACGTAATATACATATATCTACAAAAGTGTTTTTCTTGATTAACATTTGACTAGCATACCTGTAATTTGGAACTGTGAGGATCGTTACATGTTAAGTGAAAGTGAAAGTATAGTTAAATCGGAACCACAAAGTTCCTTCGTCAAAACATTGGTTTTGAAACATAAAATAAACCATCTCCTCACTACCGATCATACAACTTTACGGTTGCATCGCAGCTCAATAACAATAAAATTTAACATAACAAATATTAACACCAAGATAAAACAATAAAAACATAATAACAATGGGACTAATTTAAAAAGGTAACTGAAAAAAACCTGGAGCGTAAAAGTTTACTTATCACACTCTTATCATTGTGTGCATCATTTGTTATGTTAAATTTTATTGTTATTGAGCTGCGATGCAACCGTAAAGTTGTATGATCGGTAGTGAGGAGATGGTTTATTTTATGTTTCAAAACCAATGTTTTGACGAAGGAACTTTGTGGTTCCGATTTAACTATACTTTCACTTTCACTTAACATGTAACGATCCTCACAGTTCCAAATTACAGGTATGCTAGTCAAATGTTAATCAAGAAAAACACTTTTGTAGATATATGTATATTACATCGTCGTTTTGCTAAATAAAGTATATTTTTTTAGGCTTGAGAATGGCCGGCTAGGCCGAAACGTTGCCACGTAAATAAGAGGTTTTGCATTATTACCCTAAAGGATCCAACACAATACATCAAATTATTAAAAAAGGGTACAACTTGGAATAATATTATAAAATTTTTAATTTTACAATGAGACACTTCTTAGTGAAATTTAATGCTTCTGATTTCTTACAGATATGAGAAAAGCTCTAAGTCGAGACGTTGAAAAGAAATCTGTAATTCCTTTAGCTAATCCAGTGAACCCCGAGGACGTTGATTAACAGCTACTAAGATTTATTAATTCTTGTATTTTAAAATTTATGTTTTTTGGCTTTAACATTATGGTAATACTTTTTTTAAGTACCTTAGACAAGTTTTTTCAGAGATAAAATTTTTGTCTTGGAATGTAGCCTCTTACAAGTGTAATTGGATTTATCTATCTGTTTTGACTTAATTTTAATATATTTGTATATATTATATCGTTTTATTTTAAACTATGACCTATTGAGCCAAAAAATTTACTTGTACAGTAGAGGCCGCTTAAAGTGATCACTTTGGGACCCAGAAAAAATGATAACATTAACCAACTGATACAAATAAGCAAATGGTACCATAGGAGGAAGTAAAACTGAAAACAAAACAAAATTATAAACAAGGCTGTGATTATTACGTACACTAAGTAATGTGATGACACATTAGAAAATAAAAATAAAATAATTTGAATTGCAATGCACATCATTTATTTTATTATTTTTTTTTTTTTTCGGGAACAATACAAAATAACTCTTTTGGGACAAAACTAATACATACATGTATATGTGCAAATGAATGTACATATGATCTCTAGGTTTCGCAGGGCTAATTCTTCGCTTAAAAATGAAACTTAAAAACAAACCAAATCATCTTTCAGATGATTTTTAGACCTCGAGATTTTGACATATGCAATAGTTGTTTAACCGAAAATTATAAAAAAGTCCAACAATTTCGACTTTGATCACAATAAACGGAATATTGATAATAATAAACAGAAAATGTTTATTGCATTGGCATTAAGTGGGCCCATTCCAAGCTGTTTTGATCACACTAAGTTGTTGATAACATTAAATGGATTATATTAAGCGGAACCTACTGTACATCATATTTTAATGTCATTAATTATGATTATTTGGCAACTTAAAGTACAATTAATTCTGAAATTAAAATTATTAGTATAATATTAAATAGTTCTTAAATGGATTGTTTAGATTAATTTGTTAATTGTATTACAAATATGAAATATTGTGATGGAAATAGGTGTTTGCAAACTGCTTGCCAATCAAGCTAGGACTACATTATTTGTTCATTTCATTTATGAATTAATAAATAATTGAAGAAAAATAAAAAGCATATTGAAATATGAAATAATTATTATGAATTAAAAATCTTGCTCTGACTAGGTCCGTAGATTTTTGTTTCATTTCCCTCTCTCAATTTAATAGAAAGAAAATCTGTACAGCGTGAGAAAACCAAAGGAGAGCCAATGAGACCTCGAGATTTTGACATATTATTACCCTTGATGTTAAAATCTGGAGCTCTCATTGGCTCTCTCTTCAACTTTCCCAAGCTGTCAGAGTAAACACTAATTTTAATATTAGTGTAGTGGGAAATCATAATTACTTTTGATTGATAATAAATTTTATATAATTTCTTTAATGTAAAAAAGAAGATATTTTTAAATGTACTTTTATTGATTTGAAATAAGTATTGTAGTCTAAAACATTATTTATAAGTTACATTATAATTGTAAAAATTAATTGTATAAAATTATTTGTAATTAAAAAAGGTTTCAAAAAATGTTTAAATTTATTATATAGTTCTGAAGTAAGTGATACATTTCAATCATAAAATACCTTATAGCTGTCTTAGTTTAGAAAAAAAAAATCTGTTGTATGGATGGGCTAAAAATTTCTTTGATCAGTATCAGAATATTTTTATCTTGTGTTGGTACATCTCTCATAAGAAATTTGTTATGTAGATAAAATATAAATCCCTGTGCCTCGTTTACATTCTGCCACTTCCACTGCTCCTCTTGCTGCTGTATTTACTCGCAAAAATACTTCTGTGGAAGCCTAAAGGGCAGTGAGTGTTAACATTCTCCCTTACTAGCTTCCTATTCTTCCTTGGACAATGTAGGACATTGAAGAAAATACAGCTTCAGTGACATATTGCATTTTGTCCTTTATGTTTCACACAATTTCTCTCTATACTTTATTTTTGAATATTGTCGTATTAGTTTTCAAAATTATTTAGCTAAGTTAAAGTTCTAAATGTCTATATTTTCAAAATAGCGGCAGACATCAAAATGAAATTCACTGGGAATGTTTGTCTTATAAAGAGATATAACTTCTGCAAATTTCAGCGCAATCAGAATATTTTTTAAAGAAATATTTGCTAACACAGCAAAATGGGTTTAGGCAAGTAAGTAGATGAGCAGAGTGTAAAAACAGATTCCACCTCAGACTCTTGTTGAGGTTATCGTGTACTTTTAGTCTTCTAACCTTTCCTCAAAGAATTGAACTTTGTTGTTTGTGTTTTTCATTTATTTACCATGCCTAAGGAGGATAGAAATAGCCGAGCTGCCCTGCTTCGTCATTGGATTATAAGGGGAGAACCAGCCCTGTACAACTAGCAGGGGTGGGGGAGTACCATCATTCCCAATGGTGCTGGTATCTGTCAAAAAGTGGGTAAACAAATCTAACTGCCTTTCTTATGACTTGTTACCCAATTTAACTATTTCTACATAATATGATGTCTGATGGTCAAGGGGTCTAAGGCGTATGTTGGAAATGAAATATAATAGGAGAAATACATTTTTAAAAATTATCTTCAGCAGGATTAGTTCCTCTTTTCCCTGAGTAGCCTGGGGACACTACTAACTATTCTCAACTAACCTCTGAAAACAAAAAGTTGTTTGCCACAGATCATTTCTGCTTTGAAATTCTTTTTTTTTTAGCATTGAAAACTTTTTTAAAATTCCTTAGGCCAACATCCATGTCCCAACTCTACCTTTTTGGGAGTTTAACCTACTTTCCTTCTATTATATATTAATGTGTTTTATTATATATTATAGTCAAGGAGAAAATACCGTAATTCTCTCTTGATACAGCGATTCCCTCTCCAAGACGACATATTGGCATGAGAGAGAGGGCTTAGATCCCCTTGGGGAAAAAAATTAAAACCCATAATCAGTCAGGTAGAGCAGTAAGGATGAGGGACTTAAGAGCCCCCCCATAACCCATATCCCATAATATTTCCCATGCTTATTTAGTTTTCAAAAACAGGTATATTAATAGTGAATGTAAATAGTATTCAGTGTCAATATGTGTATATTCAAATAATCCTCAAGGAAGGCGAGACTACAATAAAGAAACTTTTTCAGTTCCTGCAACATGCCAACGTCCTAAAAGATATAATATAGACTAATGCTAATAATACGGAATACCTACTATGAAACTATCTCAGCCATCTTTCTAACTAACATAACCTATTTAATCTATCTAAATCTATGATCTGTTTTTCATTTTATTTTCTTTTAGCGAATTTTCAAAGAAAATTACGCTATTGCAATGGCTTCAAAATTTTTGTAATGCGAATTTTTGAAAAATTTTTCCATGGAAATCCGTTTTAGACCATTCTGAATCGATTCCTAAAATTTAACACTTTTTTTTATGTATGTATGTATATATGTATGTATATATGTATGTATATATGTATGTATATATGTATATATGTATGTATATATGTATATATGTGTCACTCCAGACGATATCTCCCCTTAGGATGCACTTAAAAATTTCAAACAAATTGTAAAATGTCAATAATATCAAAAGAAAGGATGAGTTCGTTGGCCAGAATTTTTGGAGTCCATTTAGGGGTCAAATTTTGACCATATAGGGTCAAAAAACGTGTTTTTCCATTTTACCCCCCTTTTATGTGAAAATATGATAAGAGTGTAAATAACAACAATTACTGTACTCTTAAAGACCTTTCCAACGACATGCATCTTGAAGGGTAAATACTATTTTGACTTTTGTACCCCGTACCCTGTGCACCAATTTTTTTTTTTCACCCGAGCAAATTCTAAACCAAAATTTTCCTATATTATCATAAGCCAATAAAACGCAGATTTCTTTGAAAATTCGCTCATTAAGTCATGGTGCATGACTGGACTTTTATCTATATAATGCTTTTTATTTATTTTCTTTTTACTTTATTATCTTCATCCTTTTTTGTTTTATCAATTCAATGTCTGTATTATTTGATGCCTTGTATTGGGTTTATAAGACCTATTTGCCATAAAACAATAATTAAATAAATAAAAGTAATAAAGATTATTTAAAATGATATTTATTACAATATAATTTACATTATGTACAAAAATTAAATAAATGTTTATATTTTATTTTTCAAGAATGTTAAACAGCAGTGGTTGGTCCAAAATTTGGATTTAGTAACAGAATTTAAATGAATGTCCTTAAATTTGAACTTGGAAAATCAAATCTTGGGGCCTCCTATCTGTTGTCTCCTTCACCTCAGCTAATAGTGATTATATAGCTAACAGTAATTTAAAAGCAACATTGATAAAAAATAAAAAAAAAAAATAATAATTATCCAACTTCCAATTGTTTTGGTTTTTTTTTTTTTTTTTTTTTTTTTTTTTTTTTTTTTTTTTTAACAAAAAAACTCAATTTCTTTCTAGTATTCACTATGAGTAAGTTCCTCAAAATCTCAGTAAAAACAACTAATTTAGTCAGTTGTAAGGTCAAAGAAATCCCATTTATCATACTTATTAGTATAAGTATAATAAATTATGTTTCATCCTCTCCTGGTATTTAAAATGTATTAGATAAAGACTGATTCTTAATCTAAGGCTTATCCTCTTCTTGATTATTCAATCTAATTATCTTTAGTTAACTAACAACCATGCCCGTCATAAATAAACTCCTATGTTTTATTGGACCCTGCTCAAATTCAATTTTTCTGAGGATTTTAAGAGAAGCAATAAACAGAACTGTTCTTTTCTTCTGTGGATGATGCTTTGAAGACAAATAATTGCACTGCTGTAATTAAGGTTCTGAGTCTTGCTGTTGTTTCTTCCATGCTTTGGCTTTTTCAAGAAGCTTAAGATTTGGTTTAACAGCTTCATCCTCTGGGAATATGTAGTCCATAACTTCTTCCCAACCTTCTTCCGCCTGGACAATAATAATAACCACATTATTGTTTTAACAATAGAGTAATAGATACATTCGTGTAAGATAAAACATTTTAAAATGTAGGGAATGTAAGTAATACATTTTGAGAAAATACTTTATCCAAATATAATTATAGTTAAACTCTAAGCATGGATTTGCTCTCTTTAAGCGAATTTTCAAAGAAAATTAAACTATTGCAATGGCTTCAAAAAATTTTTAATGCAAATTTTTTCACATTTTCTCCATGGAAATCTGTTTTAAACTATTCTTAATCAATTCCTGAAATTTAACACTTTTTTTATGTATGTATGTATATGTATGAGTTACTCCAGACGATATCAAGACAAAAACATTTTTTCACCCATCCAAATTCTAAACCAAAATTTTCCTATATTATCATAAGCCAATAATACGCAGATTTCTTTAAAAATTCTTGACTGGTCTTTTATAAATTTAATTTATTGTAATTAGTGTTTTCTTTAGCTTAATAAATAGAGGTTGGGACAAAGACTAGACTGAGTGTACTAAGTCTAGATGTAAAAATTCAAGGAGCATATTTAGGAGGTCAAAACTAAACTCTTTTGTCCCATGAGTTTAGCCTCGGTGTGTTTTCATTATGGAGCTTTACTGAGGTTTTAGATTTTATTGACTTTACATGTTTTGAAGATGTATTATTGTTAGCCTATTTATTAATTTAAGAAGAGATAAGGACCACCTATACATTGAGCTCATTGTGTGAAAAGAACTTACTTCCATATTCATGAGCAATACTTAGCAAATAAAATCAATCAAGTAACAGAATGGATAACATTTAGGTCTGTAAACGCCAAACAACATAAGATATGTAAACGGCCGAGGCCTTGTATAAAAGCTCATAAAATACTCCAATTTCGGTGAGCTTTGCACTTCGCTGAAGCAATAAGGAGAGATGTACCATCAGACTAAATATTGTAATACAATTTTCAAAAAATCACAAGAATTAATTCTTCTGGGCCCAAAATATGTATTGACATCGTATACCTCATCTTAAATGAATTATTTTTAAAGGACAATTTATGCTCTTTCGAATGCTGTAAAGAGACTTTCTATCTTTATTGGTTTTGAAGTTATAAAGCATTCTAACAAGCAAAGCATGTGAAATCGAAATCATCAGTAAAGCTTGATAACCAAAACACATTGAAGCTATCCTTATAAGACAAAAAAAAGTTTTGATCCCCTAAATACGCTCCTTGAATTCCAACATCTAGACTTGTAAGCTTATTGTCACTCCATTAACTAAGTAACATAAGTATACGTTGACAGAGCATGATTTAGCACTTACAGCTGTTGTTACTGTTGTATGTTATTTATTACATAATATGAACATGATCATAGGAATGCATATTAAGTGTGACAGGTAATTTGATTATTGTAATTAACTAAATATTATAATCTTTGTGTGTAGATACTTTTTTTTTCATATCTAAGAACAAAATATTCTCTTATTAAAATTAATAAAATATGACTAATAAAAATATGCCAAGAATAACAGAATAACTTACTCCATCTGGTCCAACGATCCTTTGCCTCTTTTTGATTCTGTTAGGCATTTTAGCTTGGAGTTTCTCAATATGCTCAGCAGACCCATGAGATATCTCAAGCTGTTTCCATGCTTCAAGTAGAAGCACCCTCTCCTCTTTATCTCCTGATACACGGAGAGCAGCATTAGCTCTTTCATAGACTTTCCTAGCACATTCAACACCTGCCTCGTCCTCCTCTCCTTCCAGACTTACTTCAAACTGAGCATAACTCATCCAAACCTGTAATTACAAATCATTTATGTTAAAGAAAATAATTTTATTTTAATAAAATTGGTAAATATAGAACAAAAATTAGCAAATGGCTCGGATGAGACATGGAGACAATTTAAAAAGTCTTACCTCTTACTTAGACTTTCTCTTTCACATTTTTTAATCTTCTTAATACCATGGAAGACAACTTTTTTTTAGCTTAGCACACATAGAGACAGAATGCATTTATGTATACCTACCTTATTTTTGTTTTTTATTTTAGAATTATTGTGAAAATATTTATCTCATTATTGTGCTGAATGTTTGATAAATTATGTCTACAACCAACTGAAGTATCAAATAATTATAATTTATACTTTTAGTAATATTTAAGGAGGGTTTTAGTTTTAACTAAATTATTGTCCCAAAAACGAATTCTTCAAGCATAACAAAATAGATTATAAAAGAGGTGTAGTTTGAGGTATATGTTCAATGAGGTTAAGTTGTTGTTTTAATCAAACAACAACTTCACTCAGAATGTTGGAAACTTTGATGGAACTTTCTACTTGAAGACGTTGCTTTGTTATTGAACTACACCTCTTTTATGATGGGTCGCTATCACACACTGATGAGGATCTTAACAATATAGAAGTTAAAAGTAATAACAAAAAAGTAGATTGGGTATGTTATTAGATAAATTAAAGTAAAAGCAGTAACAGAGAACAATTATAGAAGTAAAAACCTTCACATGATGAGTCCTTTCAAGCAGTCTCTCATAAAGATTTCTGGCTTTGTCTATTTCCCCTAAATTGACTTCAAAGTCTATGTAAGCTTTCCATAAGATTTCTGGCATGTCCAGGCGAGGCTGGGAAACAGCTAGCTCGTACAGAGCCCTAGCTCTATCAACATCTCCCAATAGTGTCTCAAGCTCTGCAAACTAATATCCATTTTTATTAGAACAAAAATTAGAAAAAAAATAAAATGTTATGTATATTTTATAATTGAAGCAAATAGTTACTTACCCTCATCCAAGTAATACAATTTTCTGGTCCATGTTCTAAAAATTTTGTGTACAATATCCTGCATCTGTCAAATTCTCTAAGCTGAATCTCTAAATCAATATATCCTCTGAAAAGTTTATCCTTGGGACACATTCCTAAAGCCATACCCTATAAAAAAAATAAAACATATATATATATATATATACATAAATACCCCCCAATATAAACCAGATCAACTTGGCTTTAAAACAATTTTTTTTTATTTAAGAAGTAATTTTTATAGATATGTTTTACTTTTAAAAACTCAAATGATTAAAATTAGAATTGGTTGGTGAATACCAACCATATTAAGTTGATACAGGAACTGAGATTTTTTATGATATTTCCTTCAGATTAAGCATAATAAAAAGTCCTTATTTTGATTCTCTAAAAATTAAAAAATATTAGCGGGGCAAAGATTGTGATAACTACTGTAGATTATGATTACAGACTGCACCTTTGCAGACTGTTTATATATGTGCGAGCCCTTAGGCCTGTGGCAACGGGATTAATTTTATACTTAGGAAAAAAGTTAAACTAAGTAGATTAATTTAGAAAAGTTATTAATCTAAAGACTAACAAATCAAAACAAACATCTATTTTTATTGGAATAAATGTGGTTGGCTTAGCTTGTCAATAACAAATAATTTCAAGGTGAGTCGTCGTGACACTACTCAATTATATAAAAATTAGTTACTGTATTCCAGCAAAGACCATGTCTTAAGGAATGTTAAGTTCTTGTTCATCATTGAGATTCACTACACAATTAAAAATATTATAATATCTCGTTAATTACACTATTGTAGTTATTCATTATATTCACAATCTTAAAATTGGGTACACTAACATCAAAAGTATTTTAATTGAGATACATTTTAAACTGTTTCTATAAGAGAAATAGGCACTTCTTTAGACTGTTACTCTCCTTATAAAAACTGAAGTGTGATATTCCTTTGTCCCAAAGTATATTGGACAAAACATCCCTTTGTCTTAATAGTTATGTAGTCAGTCATTTGTATCCTAAAAAAAAAACATATGGGAGAGACAAGAAATAAATATATAATGCAACATACCAAAGTTTTACGAGCTACTGTAAGATTTTTGTGTCTAATTTCAAAATGGGCGTAAAGCAACCAAATCTTGGTAAAAGTGAATATTTTGTGAGGAATGAGTTCAATACAGCCTCTGTATACCATTCGAGTTCTCTCTTCATCCTCAGCTTCCAACTCTTCATATAGAGCATAATTAATCCAAAGATAAATGTATCGTCGCCACATTGACTTTTCCTAAACAACAGAGAGAAGTTAGATAAATGCAATTGTATTAAATACAATTTGATTGTTTTTTTTTCTCTTCAATTTATCAAACTAACAACAATATTTTTTATATAAAATTATTTAAGTATAATTGTCAAATAATTGGAAAGTACAGGACTGGTTTTATTTTTTTATCTCTTCAACCGTGCTTAAACTATCAGTAAAAATAACGAATTTGTTGTGACTGGATGTCAACAGAGATTTAAGAGCTGCTAAAATTGCTATTAATTCAGCTGTAACACTCAAGCAAAGAGAATAAATCTTTAGACCAAAACACTGTCTCGTACAAAAAATAGGCACTTCCAATGTTTTCGGATATTGACCAAGACGAAGGCCAAAACTTTTCCACGCCATCCCAAACATATTGTTTCAGATATTTATGGGGTGTTTATTGTAATCATCAAGTTTCACTGTAATAACATCAGAGAACAAATCATAGTAGCTAAGCAAAAAGTGAAATGAGTCAGGATAAATGTAAAAATCCTGTCTTAGATTTCAGTCTTTTATAATAAAACTAATATCAACGGAGGCAATTGGCGTAGGAACAATTCCTTAAAAGAAACCTACAAGATAATAAATCTCTTCTGACAAATAAAGGGGGGAGCAATCCGAGACATATTCGTAAACAAATATTTTAAATCTTCTGAAGTAAATTTAGTAATTGACTGTTCCGGCATTGTCCGTAAAATATGCAACCGAAATCTAACTCTGATCAAACTGTAGCCCTGTACAATTATTCGTTATTCCCCCAGTGGGAATGACAAATCTCATTCCCACCAAATCTCGAGCTCTCATTGGCTCCCCTCCTGTTTTTTTATTTATTTGTTTTTTTTTCCCCCGCTGACATAATAACAAAATGTATTGGCATAAGTATAGAAGAGATTGTAAGATCTACTTATCTTAGTAATAAGTGCATCTCATTTCTGATCCTAAGATAGCAATGATTTACTCATATTAAATAAAAATACTTAACAAGAAAAATATATATGCCATGTCAGGATGACATGACAGTTAACTATATACATTGCTCCCATCCCATGGAGGCACAGAGCTGTGTTACAGCTGGTCAGTATGTCGCTTTACATGTTTACCACAGAGTTAAACTAAGTAAGAAAGTGGGCCTGTTACTTTAGTTATTATTAGTTCTTCACATCCTCTATCAGGTGGCTTGTCTACCCAAACTTCCTCGCCTTTTCTAAATTTCTTCCCTTTATTGTAGTGCAATTTTTGGTTAGTTGAGGCTGCTTCAGTATCAGTTGTCATATCTGGTCTTAAGAGCGATGGTTTAGTTTTTAACTGTGATCCCAGTAATAGATCTGTTAATTGTTTTGAGCATTGCCGATTGGAAAGTCATGAGAAATTTTGAGTCTTATGGCTGTTACGTTTTTTTTGTTATCTTCCTAGCGTGTGTGTGTGTGTGAGTGTACTTGTGTTTGTGTATGACACACACAAACTATGTTGTGTGTATATTATAATAGGAGGTTATTATAATCCTATGGTGGGGTTATTGTCCGTGAAGGGCTCCTCCCCTCCTTATGCTTCTCCTTCCTCTACCTACAGTCAGTCTGTGTGTCTCTCCTCTCCAAGCCGTATTCACCTTGCCTTCCTTCTATATCTATGACATGTTTTGTACAAATGTTTTAATTTTATTATACACGATTCATTTTAACTTACTCCGCTACTCCATTGTTTTGTTATTCAATTATCCTAAACTCCTAACAATGGCTAAATCATCTTTATTAAATTTTGAAACACTGAATCTTTTTTAAATGACCAAACTGCTCGTTCAGCTAATCTGTTTATTTGTGGGTGTTAAGTAGATGTTATGTGTACTATAATATTTTCTTTGCAGAAAGACAAACGAAATTAAAGTAAATTGAGGACCATAATCGGAGACAAGGTTGTTTTGGGAATCCAAACCTTGCAAAAATGTCCGACAAAATATTAATAGTTTTCTTAGTTGTAATTTGAGTCATGGGAACTACCTCAAGCCATTTAGTTGTAGGATCGACTAAAACTAGCCAATAGTTTCTATCAAAGTATCCAGCGAAGTCTATACGCAATCTAGTCCAAGGTTCTGCTGGTATCATGGTATATCCACAAGTTAAGCAGTAGATTCTGTTCACTGGCCCGATTTTTTTGACAAAGTTTACAATATTTAACGTGATTTTCAATTTCTTCATCCATGTTAGGCCACCACATGTGGAAACAGAATGCAGAATGCATAGCTGTAATTCCATTCGTCAGATTGCAACAATTGGAGAGGCATAACATTGTTGTCAATCCCAGGCAAAGGATAAGAGATATAATGGAAGTTAAGGAGTAACCCCAGGGATCTTGCAGGCCTGGGAGGCCCAAGGAAGCCTGGAGAAGAACCATAGAGAGAGAGAATAGTTGGTATAAGTTATAGTCGGGGCATAAATTACATTTTTAACATGATAATTAATCAAAGCAATATTAATAAATTAATAAATTAAAGTAGTTAAGCCTCAATTTAAGCCAATTTTGTAATTATTAATCTAAAAAGATGAGTACACACTAGAGTTACAAATTAACAAATTCAAGGGCCAATGGAACCTCATTAGAACTATACCTTTGATGGCGGAACATTTCGGATTGCTTTCTCATATGTTTCCCTCACGGTATCGACATTGCCTTCTTCTTCAACTAATCTAAGAAGATCAAACCAAGCATCATAGTTATTTGGATTTGCTTTCAACTCCTGAAACAATATAAGCAAATATATGTGCTCAAGTTCCAAAAATAAAATGTTTAATTGCTATTCTCAACAAATTGATTTACCATTTTAATAGTTTCTCTGCTGATTAGTGAGAGCGGAATAAATTGCCACGAGCGAGGGATGTGGCCATAGTTACGTTATATTTTATTGTGTAGTTTTTTATTTTCTCACATACAAAATGATAAAACAAGTATTAGAAGGATCAACAATTTGATTTTTATAGATTTAAAAGTCATTATGCACACAGGAAAATTGGTTCTTCTTTAGAATGTTACTCCTATGTTTTTTTGTTTTTTTTTTTAGAATATAAATGACTTTGACTAAATAACTATTAAGCCAAAGAGATGTTAAGTCCAATGTATTTTCGGAGAAAGGATATCACACTTCTGTTTTTATAAGGGGAGTAACAGACTAAAGAAGAACATTTCTACTATTTTGTTAATTAGTTTGTTTTTCCTTAATATAAGGCTCAGTAGTTTAAAGAAACCTAACAACTCATTATTATAGCAAAAACCTTACCTGTTCATACTGAATTTTCCTTTTGCTAACTATAACATCTTCAATGCCAGTACGATCACCAAATTTTTTCTCATGAATCGTATATGCCTTGTAAACTTCAGCAGTCTTCTCTTTTGGGAGCTTATCCAAAGCAAATTTGTAAATAGCCCGAGCTCTGTCATGCTGAAATAAATACAATTTATTCATAATTGTGAATACTCTTGCACTAAGAAACTCCGAGAATATTTATATTAATTTTACAAAAAAAATTAGTAAGTAATACTGATAGACAACATAATAACAGTACATAAGAATTCATACTTCTCTCTGGCCTTCTTCAAATTTTGCAAACGATATAAATAATCGCTCATCTAGATCTTCTTCTCCAAAAAATTCAGTAGCTCTTTCATAAACCTTTCTAGACCCAGATATAAAGCCATTTCTTTCTTCAAACCTAAAATATACATTTATAAAATTAATATTAATATTCAATGTTATTATATGACCTACCCAAATAAAATTACTTTACAATGCATTAGTAAGATCTAAGATGGAATTTGCTGCCACGGTGTGGACACCTTACCAGACTAAACCCATTAAACAGTTGGAGGTGGACCAGGTTTCTTAGATACTTATATTTTAAAAATCATAATAGAGCATGTCTTAGGGATACCCCTACACTAGAATTGAGGCAAGAGTTTGTTTATTTGAAGTTGGAAAAAAGAAGAAAATCTAGTCTTTTGGTGCTTCTCCATAAAATATTAAACGGGGTTGTAGACTCTCCAGAACTACTCTCCCAGATAAACTTTTATGTCCCTGGGAGATGTATGAGAAATAAAGCATTGTTTGGTGTACCTAGATCCCAAACTCATCATCACATAAACTCGCCTCTACATAGCATGATAAGTTTATATAACTCTCTAGTCGACCACCTCGACATTTAGTCCAGGCAAATTAGTAAAAAAAAACAGCAAATGGAGGAAATAATTTATAAAGTTTTGAAACTTTGTGAAAACACTTTTAAGGGGTGTAGTAGTAAGAAACAGTAAAGTTCCCCCCCCCCTTGAGGGGGCGCTTCCCCCCCCCCCCTTAAAGTCCAAAATTTACTTATTTTTCACTTTTTACGTCAAACGGTTTATTTTTTGAAAAGAAGTGTTATTACCAAAATTATTCCTCACATAATTCTGCACTAAAAAGGTCCTATGCATGTTTGAAGTGGGACATACCGTTTTCGAGATATTGTAGTTGGAAAGAGATAAAACGTATTTTTGCGAACCAAGATATCTAAAAAAAAAACACTTCCAATTTTAATGAAATTGGGATGGTAGGTTATACTTAGCCCATTGTTGATCCCATATAAGTTTAAATCTTCTGTGCCCATTATTTTATCCTCCACAAGCGCACAAACATACATTTATTTAGACCTATACCTTCAAAAGTACTCAACTGATTATTATGAAATTTGAATGGTTTTTCGAAAGTAGCCCGCAGATAGCCTCAAATTAATTTCAACCGTCTGCGCTCTTTACTTTTTCTAAATTGGTTCCCTTTCTGTCTGTCTATTGATCAATTTTTTGTCTGTCTGTTGTGAATTAAAGTATCAATTTATCAAAATGTAAAGAGCGCAGACGGTTGAAATTAATTTGGGGATATCTGCGGACTACTTTCGACAAACCATCCAAATTTCATAATAATCAGTAGAGTACTTTTGAAGATATAGGTGTAAATAAATGTATGTTTGTGCGCATGTGGAGGATAAAATAATGGGGGCAGAAGGTTAAAACTTATATGGGATCAACAATGGGCTAAGTATAACCTACCATCCCAATTTCATTAAAATCGGAAGTGTTGTTTTTTTAGATATCTTGGTTCGCAAAAATATGTTTCATCTCTATCCAACTACAATATCTCGAAAACGGTATGTCTCACTTCAAACATGCATAGAACCTTTTTTGTGCAGGATTATGTGAGAAATAATTTTGGTAATAACACTTATCTTAAAAAAATGAACTGTTTTGCGTAAAAAGTGAAAAATAAGTAAATTTTGGACTTTAAGGAGGGGGAGGCGCCCCCTCAGGAGGGGGGAACTTTACTGTTTCTTACTACTACACCCCTTAAAAGTTTTTTCACAAAGTTTCAAAACTTCATAAATTATTTCCCCTATTATTCCTTATTTGCCTGGACTAATTTTCCACATGTCTCTTCCTAACTATAAGACCACTATTTTTAAACATATTTAGATAATATTAATTAATACAAGAAATTATATACAAAAATTTAAATACTAATAAGCAATGACACAATTTTTTTTTTTTTTTTTTTTCATTTTATTGTATTTTTCTATTCTTCTTCTTCTTGTTTATTTAAAGTTCTTAGGCCAATGAGACAAAATAAGTTTTATAGCACTCTCTGCTCTTTTTGTATTCTGAGTTATAGCCTTTAACAAACCCAACTGTATTTCTGAATCAATGTTTTTATGTTATATAAAGTATGTATTACAATATGCTGTTTTGGGCGAAAGCCTGTAGCATTACTTTTGAAATAAATAATTTAAAAAAAAAAAAAAATAGTTTGAAATAAATTACTTTATTAATTATCATAGAAGCAAAAATAACAACCAAAGGTACATTATTCCATTACAGCTTATGATAATTCAATTAGACTTCTAAGATGACAAACATAGTTTTAAAATAAAAAACTCATTTTAGAGTATATAGGCTATCATGTATATTATTAAATCAGAAATAAAATTCACAATTAACTTCTTTTCATGCTAGTTAAGAGGAATTCACACTATAATTTTTTACCTTTTACTTTCCTCACATAGAAATACATAATAAATAGTAGCGTTGGGACAACCGACTAGAAAAAACAACTGAATGAATAAGTCGATTCGGGAAAAAACAGTCGATTGAATTCAATCGACTTAAAACAGTCTCATAGCGGGTACAGGATATATGAATAAAGATATTATAGACCGAGACTGAATCCGCAAGTCGAATGTTTCAATCGAATGGTTTTTTTTATATAGGAGTAGTACGGTGGAGGGCGTAAAGGCCTCAGAGCTGAGGGGGGATGAGAGTGAGAAGGCGCTTGACACTCGTTATCTCGTCCCAAACTACAGCCTGCTACGAAATCGTTTTCATTCGAATGAAAAAATATAGACTGAGACTGAATCCAGCCGAATTTTTCATTCAAATGTTTCATTCGGATGTTTTTTGGTTTTGATTTTAGGGGAAAGGAACGACGGTGAAGGGCTCAGAGCGGAGGAGGAGTGAGAAGGCGCATGACAATAGTTATCTCGTTATACACACGTCCGAATTACAACTAATACAACTCCAAACTATAGACTGATATCAATCGAATGAAAACTAGATACCCACAACCGAATGAATGAATATTTTAAAACAACCGTTTAGTCGACTGTTTTCAATCGATTGGTTCCCAACGCTAATAAATAGTAATATTCTAAATGAATATAGGAAATATAATAAAAATATCCATCATAAAATCTCCTATTGTTGTCAAAATACTTAGCAAGATAAAATGTTTACTCTAATGTGCAAAATAATAAAGAAAAATACTCACTTGGCGTATTTTATCCAATTAGGAACAGCAGGATGAACCATAACAAATCTATTGTATATATGCCTTGCTCTTTCCAACTCTTTATATCGAAGTTCAAATTTTATAAAAGTGAGCCAAGCTTGCTCATCAGGTTCCCATTCCATCCATCTCTCAAAAACCTGCCGAGCACCTAAAAAAAAAAAAAATTATATATTTTAACTTAAAAAGAAATAATAAAAAACTAGAGATCTGGTAGAGCATTGTTAAAATATTGTTTTTCCTTGCTAGTCAAAATTCTCTGACAGGAGGAGGGGTCCCTTAAAACCATAAAGAGAAATAATTATATATTAAAAATATAAAAAGTATGGTATTTAATTTAGCTGTGAGCATTATTATAATTTAATAATGCTCACAGCTATCAAAAATTATAAATTGTTGTTATTAATATTTGTTGATAGAAAGTCAGCACACTGATGATTGTTTAGTAATAATGCTATAAGAAATGTTATACATCGTATTACTTTGAATTCAAGCCGCCCTCGAATTAGAGCCACACTTAAGTTTTAACAATAAAAAACTTGAAACAAAGATTACATACACACCACATTTAAACAGTGTTTCTCAAGTTCAAAATAATATGGTACTTTGTCTGTGCCACAATAAAGACTTGACAAACTAAGTCTGATATAATTGGGTATATTTTTGATCAAATCTATACAAGGTACTCTATTAATTATATAGATTACCTTAAATTAATAATTTAAATTTTCCTGTCTCAAAATACAGAAATCAACTGAAGACATTGTCTCCTGAATAAGAAAAAAATAGCAGGAAATAAAGGGAAATTTAAAATAAACAGTTCACATATTACAAAATTATATTAATAAATAATTTGTGTGTGGAAAATATACAAATAAAACTAACCTGCAACATTAGACAACATTTCTTCCATATAGGTATACTTGTACCAAAATTGATTTGCCCTGGGTAGAAGAGTAACAGCACGATCCCATAAATTTCTGGCATGATTTACTTGCCTGTTTCTCATTTCTAATTCGGCATATTTTAGCCATAAAGTGATATTTCTGTGATCGACATCTAATGCCCGCTCGTATATGGATCGAGATCTTGATATTTCCTTCTGACTTTCTTCCCATTGTGCGTATTTAATCCAATTGCTTATAACAGTCCTATTTTTCCTTATGTTATCTTCAAATGTTTTTCTCTTCCTCTGCTGGTAATCAGCAAGTTCTTCAGGATCAGAGATTTTTTGTTTGGGAGGCTAAAAAATACCATAATAACAAATAAAAATTAATATATCATTATTTAAACTAATAGTAAAAATAGAAATTATCTTGCTGGTATAACTATCTTGATGTTTCGTTTATATCACTTGCTTAAAGAAATAAAACACTAAAATTTATAATATAAGTTTATTGGTCTACAACAATTTAAATAGAAAATTGTGGTAGGCCAATAAACTTATAGGTATTTTCAATTTTACAGAGCTTTATTTCTTTAAGCAAGTGATATAAATGAATTCACAAAATCTCAGTCAATACAATCAACTATCTTGATATTTTTGGATAAATTTTAATAGAGACACATTTTAACACTCAAAACATATTTTAAATATAACTACTACTACAACTATATATTTTTGGGGGGATTTTCCTGGTCCTCATCACCTTTTTCATGTATTTAAAACTGAAAGAGCAAATCAAGCCAATCACTGATCAATTGATCAGTTTATATCACTAAAGGCCGACCAAGAAGTGATGGCAATCTGAGGAGTCCACTAGTGTTTTTTGTCTTTTCAGGAAAATTTTCACTGCATTGGTATTGGGTGGGCCCTTTCCAAGCTATTTTGATCACACTAATCATTTGATAACATTAACCGTGATTGTGATTACATTTGATGATGAGATTAATTTTAAGTCGCTATCCTGTCCCTTGATACATCAAGTTGAAATCATCCTTCTTGACCATTTCAACTCTCTATAATTCTAAATATTTTGAGGTCTCTAGGGTTTCATATTATCAAGAGAGTAGACTGCATATTAATACTTTTTAATGGGGACAAAGAGTACATATGGCAGGGGGATTTTTTTAAGTGCTTTGTGGTCTCTAGGTAGAGGCCGGCGGTGTCTGGCGGACCTGCAGACCATCATATTTTTTCCAAGGAAAGCCCTTTGCCTCAAGGTCAACGTCAAGCTGATGGAAAGAAAATATAATAGAGGTTAAAAAGGGGAAAGGATGGGCAATCCAGGGGGGCCTTCAAAGACAGGTCTTTTTGGGAGGCAGGACAATCCTAGAGGCAAGGGTGATACTAAGCTTAGTAAGAACCAATAACTGTATTGGTCGTAACTAAGCTAAATTTGTGCACTAAGTAGGATAAAGAGCAGGGTAAAACGGTGTTCCTACGGATTTAACAAACTTCCAGAAAAAAAGAGCCTTCAGACTCTAATCACAATTTATAAAAACGAACGTATGAACAGTACAAAGTTATTCAAATTGTGTACCTCATTGCAGTGTGCAAAAACACGGTATTACATTGCTGATATGTTTTGCCAGCCAAGCAAGAATGGCGGTGTGAGAGCACACTCGTCTCTGATAAAGCCATATATCTGAGCTTCTTGATCTGGTGTAGGTCCAGAGTTAGATGGGCATCGTCGGGCCCCTGATGAGTCGGACACGACGAAACGATGTAGGACATGGCGTAATGCCGAGCCAACATCTTTTTGACGTAACATCTGATATTGGTCAGTTCCTATGTGTCACGCTTGCGTGGCACATTCCTAGTTGTCTCTCACTAACACAAATTGTGTACCTCATTGCAGTGTGCAAAAAAACTGTATTACATTGCTGTTATTCAAACAAGTTGACTGTTTTCCTGCAGTCAACTTATGAGCATTTTGTTTCCCATTATCGACTAAAGAAGGTTTAGGTGGTAGCATCGCCGAAATATAAATATATATATATATATATATATATATATATATATATATATATATATATATATATATATTCTACCTGAGTTTTGTTTGTTTTCTATATATATATATATATATATATATATATATATATATATATATATATATATATATATATATATATATATATATATATATATTCTACCTGAGTTTTGTTTGTTTTCTATATATATATATATATATATATATATATATATATATATATATATATATATATATATATATATATATATATATATATATATATATATATATATATATATATATATATATATATATATATAATTAAATAAATATATACGGGTTTACCTAACACCGAGACTACAATAATTGTACTGTTCACATAGTGTTCAATCACTCGATTAGTGATTACAATAATAACTATTATGAATTAATAAATTAAAAACTAGTCTACTAGAAGAAACGAATAAGCTATAAACTATATACAAGTGCACAAAAGATAAAAAGGCAAAGAGTAAAGGAATTATTTTAAAAATATGAGGAAATTTAACAAACAATAATAACTTACGGGAGGAACAATTTCTAAATCTCTTTCTTTTGCTTCACGAAGTAACTGCTCGGCGGTGATCTGGATCTCAGCAGGTGCTTTATTTTTCACCTGAAAGCATTTAAGAAGACAATATAAAAATAAAAAATACAATTGCACAACACACTTTAAACTACAATAATTACTCAGGTATTAAAACAAACCTTTGCCACTTTAGGCATCTTTTGAGGTTTCTCCATTTTTAGAAGAATGTATTTAACCGATAATTCTAAAAACTATAATTTTTAAAAGGTTTTTCGAACATAAAAATCTTAACCTGAGGCATGCCTCAGCTCAGATCCTCAGATTTCAGATATAAACAAACAAAGAAAGTTAAAGATAATCCAGGCTTATTCATCACCAATTCTCAAACGAGCTTTGTAAGGCGGTTACTCATTTATTATTTTTATTTATAAATCAAAGTTTACTTTTAATTTTAATTAATAAAATATTTATTAGAATAAATTAGATTATTAAATTTTTATTTTATTTCAAGTGGAAAGAATAAAAGCAATTGAAATATGTAACATTATGTAAAAAACTGATTATAAGCTATGTAAACCCGACAAACAAAAGTACGTTTAATGTTTATAAAAAACTGTATGATTTACTCTGGGAAAGTTTTATTTTTATTTCCTATTTCCTCAATTGCTATTTGCTATGCTACTTTTGTGTTTTGAGTTTGAGCTTAGTTAGTTAAGGATTTCTTATTTTATAGAATAAAAGTTGTTTCATAAGTTTGGTGGTGTCATGTGTCTTCTTTTTAATATAAACTTATATTAAGGATTGATTTAAAATTGGAAGTTCAAGAGTCAGTACCTGTCAACTCTTCCATTCAAGTATTTTTTTTTTTTAAATCTATTGTTTTATTTTTGATTTACATAATTTGGTTGCAGTAAAACTAAGGTTTTGAGTGTAGTTTTATGTTGTATTTTGGTAATGTCTACCCTTTTGGAAGATTCACTTAGTGGTTGGTATAGCAACTTAATCACTTAATGTTTTGCAATTTATGCCTGGTAAAAAGTGTATCTGTTGTTTTTCAGAACAATCGTTTGAATTTAACTCTGTATTGTATGAATAAATATTGCTAGGAGTAGTCAGTCTAATTTTCAGTTGATAAGACATTTTTTTCTACTAAAATAATGTCTGTTGTGTAATGCAAGAGCATTCCCTATTTTTAAATTTCAAGTGTAAAACATAAAACTCCAAAATTAATTTTAACTGTTGTTTTACATAATATATTTGGGTGAATCTTGATTTGACAGTGCCCCTCTAGTAGTGCTATATTTCATTGCTGGGCTCGTGTAATAAACTGTTAAGACAAAGAGATGTTAAAAATGTATATAAAGTTCCTACAGTGATAAAATCCCTTTGTTGAACAGTTCTTTAGAAAAGGAATATCTCCGTTGCATTTAAGGGATAATAGATAATATCCATTTGATTTAACAACCTTTTGATGGATTGAATGAGAGCCGGATTCCCGGTTTTCATATATTATAAAGAGCCACACTATAGTTAAAGAAGTGGTAAAAAAAATTGGAATTTGATGCGATAAGACTTAAATGCTTCACTTACTTAATCAATTTAACAAGTTTTGTAAAAACAAGTTTGAAAATAATTTGGTCGTGGACACCTTAGCGTGGCCCGCTCTTAGACGTCCGTTTTAGAGGCTTTTTCGGGGCGTGTATCTTTTTTCCTATTCACTTTAAAAAAAACAACAAAAAAACTATTTTTTCCCTTTACGCAAGGCCTACAAAAAAAGCCCTTTGCGTCGGACTGCTGCGGTCGACCGTATTCGAGTTATGCGGAAAAAAACGGTTTTTCGGGGGAAAAGAAATAGTTTTTTCTGCATAACTCGAATACGGTCCGACTCAAAGGACCTTTTTTGTAGGCCTTGCGTAAAGGGAGAAAATAGTTTTTTTTTTTTTTTTTTTTTTTTATAAAGTGAATAGGAAAAAAGATAGATGCCCCCGAAAAAGCCTCTAAAACGGACGTCTAAGAGCGGGCCACGCTAAGGTGTCCATGACCAATAATTTAAAAAAAAAATGGATTTCCATTTTCAATGGGAGCCATACTTAACTCAACAAAGAGCTACGTGCGGCTCTGGGAGCGTATTTGCTCTCCCCTGGTCTAGGTGATCAACCTATTTTTGTTTCACACCAAAAAAAATTTTGTTTGGTACTATAGGCACCGTGTGAGAGGGGAAATAGAGAGTAGTGCAGGGTTTTGGCAAGCGCAAGTTTCACCAGTCCTTGAATTACTAATCAAACTACCGAATTTCCTCTTAGTTTTTTTAATTAAGTTTTTTATTTATGTTTTCTTTACACTAATACACAAAATACCTGATATATTGACAAGATTATAATTATTAAACTTTAAATTTTCCTATGTTGTAGAGGGATTATAAAGTAAAAAATTATCCTAAGATTTAAATTACTTAGCTAAAAATTAGTTTAACGAAAAAATTAATTGGACAGCTAACCAATAAGCATACAAATACATTGGGTATTATTATTACACAGTATCTTTCTTATTATTAAGTTTTATTTTATTATTCAATAGTACCCATAAATATTGCAGACAAAATAAATCTAATAGAAAATAATTATTCATAAAAACCACATATTTTTAATGTAAATAAGTAAGAACAACTTTCATCTCTCTATTTTCTTACCCCTTTTTTTTGGGGGGGGGGGGGGTGGTTATGGTTTGGCCAAAGGACACACCTTTTGACACCTATAATCCAGAGGAAATGTCTTATCTATTTCTCTATCTTGTAGTTCTTCTTATTAACCTATACATTTATCTTTTTCTCATTACAATTAATACAAAATTGTATAAAGAAATCAAATTTCAGCTTGGTGTAGTTAGGGTGTAACTTTTTATCACCTTAATTATCTCTCATAAAATAATCTCTTAATAATCTTTATCATAATAATCATCCTTAATAATCTATTATCATCTTTAATTTTTATATTTATTAGCATAAATAATATACAGGGTGTCCTAAAATTTCTGGAAGTTTTATTTTTAATTTATTTTTTATCTCAGTTTTACCAACAAAAAAAAAAAATAATAGTAAGTAGAGTAGTTGGTTCCTTGCTTTGTTTAATCTAATTGATGTTTGATCTTTTTTCAATTTTAATTCAAAGATTTCAATCTAAACTTGGTGCGTAGGCTTCCGCGGGTAGATTCGTCATAAACAGCTTGGATTTCCGGTGAAATCCGCGTCACGAAGGGGTTGAAAGAAATAACGAAGGGATTTCAACCCCTTCGTGGCACGGATTTCACCGGAAACCCAAGCTGTTTATGATTTCAATCTAGTGTAATCTTCTAGTCAGTCAGCTTAAAAATGACCCAAGGAGGGGTCGAAATATCTTCAAAGGGAGTGTTTTATTGTTCCTTAAGACCAAACAACAATTTAAAAAATTAAATACCGTATTGCTTCGAATATAAGACGCACTTTTTTCCGTTTTTGCATGGCGAAAATCGGGGTGCGTCTTATAATCGATGAATTCAAGTGTAACAGATTGATAGCATTTCCTTAGTAAGCAATGTTGCGTGATCTAACAACCAACAATCAAACACGATCTTAACAAAGTTAAGATCATGTTTTTACTTTTTATTTCCAATTCTCTGATTTTGCCGGGATATTATTGTTGTCTTATACCTAGTCCCAAATTAGTTTCAAATTTTTCTACAAGTCTAGAAGTCAACATTAACGACAATAGAACTAGACCGAGAAATAACACTTGATATATGTGCAGTAAGTATGATGAGCTGAGACTTAACTATAACTAGTCTAGGGTCCAATCTAATCCAGACTAGATGGACTAGATGTCCCAGTTTTAAATTTTGGAAATATGGCAAACCTAGCTCATAGAATATATATCATTAGGTACAGTGAGGGGGTGGCAACACAACACAAGTCCAAGGTATGGGGGCATTAAGTACTGGTACATATGTGATCAAATCTACCATTGCAGCTTTTCTATCTTACTAGTAAGTAAATTTAGAGAGAGCTAATTTTGTATGGGTCATATTTACCTTCTATATATGTAAATATCAATGTACAGAGAAAAACAAACTTATGGGTTTGCTGATGTCAGCATCAGTATTACAGTAGAACCTCGCTTACACGACCCTCAATAACACGACAACCTCAATTACAAGTGCAATTTTCAAATCCCCTTGAGATTGCCATAACACATAATGTTAAATTAACCTCTATAATTATTACCTAAACAACCTCAATAACACGGATTTTTTCCAATTCACGACGTAACTTAGAACCTCTATAACATGTTGTTTTGAGATGTCAACATATTACACGACTCTATACAGGAATGGGTCGACCTTGAACAAGTCTAGACTTAAATACCTCGCCCATTAACCTCGATAACACGACTGATAGCCAAAATAACTTTGTTAACACGACCCTCAACAAAAAGAGCCCCTCGATAACAAGACTGTTTCCCTAATCCCCTTGAGACACTTCTTATTGAGGTTCTACTGTATTTTAAAATTATACTTAAGGTATAAGTTCTGAGTCAATTATAGATTTTTTTTTTTTTTAATTTTATACACACACTTTAATATTTTTCTTTTCAAATAATAATTTACTGGTTGACATCATATACTCTTAAATAAAGATCTCTCTGGTCCAGTCTGTGCTTCCGGTGGTTTTAACAAAGTTTGTCTAATGGAATATCTTGAATTTGTATCTATACTTTATAAGCTACCCCAACAAACATTTTTCTGTGAATAATAATTAAATTTGATTAACTACCTTGTTTCAGGAGAATGATGGGTGGGTTTTGCAGAGATGTTGTCATATGGGAATATGCTATGAGAAGAGAAATGCAGGAGATAGTACCGGGATTATACCTTGGTCCTTATTCCTGTGCCACAAGGACCAAGCTTGATTTTCTACTGAGTTATGGTATCACCCATGTGATCTGCATCAGGCATTCTTGTGAAACAGCTTTTGTAAGAACCAACTTTCCTGATAACTTAAAGTAAGCCAAATTTTACATTTTTCAACATTTATTTTCTTTTTTAGAACTTATTTAAAAGTTTTTCTTGGGCTCAAAAAAATGTACATATTGCCTAGATTTTATTCGATACATTTTGGCAGGCCTAAGCCATCCTTGGGCCACCGATTATTTATTGGATATCTATATATATATATTTAGTGGTTTAGATATATACCACAATTTTTTCATATCTAGTGTCTATTCTTTAATGTGACAAATTATACATTAAATATAAATATTTCGCCAGAGTTTGACCTAATATTTTTTTTCTTATACAGCAAACATATTTATACTAGCTTAAAATATTTTGATAATTCTAATACAGTAGTGTCTATTATTCAAACTAATGCTGTGTTGGGTGGTTCGGATAATCAAAAATTTGGTTAATCAAAATTCACCAAAAAAAAAAAAAAAAAAAAAAAAAATGTAAGATGTAAAATAAATTAGTAATGTTTGTACAACAAGGTTTATTAATCTATTGTACATAGTGAAAAATATATTAAACAGCTAACAACGCTCTTTTTAAGAATTAATTTAGCAGTGGCTTTTGATTTTTTCCCATGAAGCCTGTTTGGATTACTGAACGTTCTGATGATCAACGTTCTACTTTATATATTAAAAAATTGTGTCACAATTTACCATCTTATCCTTTTTAAAGAAATATACTTTTACTTACTCTTAAAACAGCATCCATCCATTCTCTCATTAGTTTTTTATACTTATTGTAAAATACATTATATAATTAAAAAAAAAAAAATGTTACTGTTTTTAGGTATTTAGTGTTAGAAATTGCAAATAAAAGTGATGAAAATATATTAAGATTATTTCCAAAAGTCAATCAGTTCATAAGTAAAGCCCTTGAAGAAGGAGGCAAAGTTTTAATTCATGGGAATGCTGGTATTTCAAGATGTGCTGCTATTACTATTGCATACCTTATGGAAACTTTTGGATTAGGCACCAAGTAAGTATTCTTTTTTTATTTTTCTCCCTTCTTTTAAATTTGATTAAGGTCATTATCATATTTTATGCCAATGCCACATTCTTTATAGATATTATGGTATAAAAAGGCCTTACCTTTTTATTACGTGTTTTAAAAGTTTTAGTGGAAAGTTGAGTGGGTTAGGTTAAATAGTGGTGTTACATAGAGCAGCACGATGTCTAACCTTAACCAACCAAGTGAAGAACTAGGCATTTTGAGAGAAGTTCTTTCTAAAGTTGGTAAATTGGACACTATGGAAAACAAAATAAATGAAATAGACAGAAAAATGTCAACTGGTATGGCTGCTTTATGAGACAAGATAAAAGTGGTAAGAGAAGAATGGATACAGGTGAAACAGGATCTGGAAAGCGAACTACAGAAAATGAAAGACGAAGTTAAAGGGCCGAAGGAACAAAGATATAAAAGATCCAGAAATGAATTAGAAAATCAAGATATTATTACGGAAGAAAAAGAAAGAAATGACAGGCTACACCGGAGGTTCAACCTGATAGTTCTTGGGCTTAATAGTGGAAGAAAAAAACGAAATTTACGAGGATTTCACCAGTATATGTAACGAAATAGGCATTTAAAATCAACAGATACGTAATAAAAAATGCATACAATATCAACGAAGAAGTGAACAGTCCAATTAAGCTAACCTTAACATCATTAGCTCTGAAAAACGATATAATGAAAAATAAATCTAAACTAGCTAATACATCACGATTCAGACACATAATTATGAAAGAGGATTTTAATAAAGAAAGCAGACAAACTCTTGATTGAAGGCCAGCTGTACAGCCTGGATGAGCTGAAGTCAGGAGTAGAAATAACTCGACAGAAGAGAAAGAAAAGTTTGAGTAGCTCGCCGGAAGTTAAGACCACAAAAACTAGTCCACAAAGAGTGGCAAATGAGACAGGTGATACAAGAGAAAAGAACAAAATTCCAAAAAACAAACCTAGAGGCAAAAGGTGGAAAGGAAATAACAATAATAATATAGAAAAATACTATCCTAAAGTAAATAGTAAGGAAACAGAACAACCCAGCATTAACGTGAATTTTGGAAATCTTCTTTCGAAAGATGCTAATAAGCAACAAAATACAAGTACAAGTAATCAGGACTCAGAATTGGAGAGCAGTAAGAGTAAGGGGACGGAGGCAATATGACTAGCGGCAAGTAAGAGGAAGACAAGGGACAAAAATAAACGGCTTCACATTGGAACGCTAAATGTAAGAACGCTATTGGGTAACGATAGACTGGTGGAATTAGAGGAGCTTCTAGACGAATCCTGGGACATTATTGGCCTTGCAGAAATTAAACGGAAAGAGGATAGGATAAGTGAAACTCTAGAAGGTAATATTTTAATGCATTCTGCTGCAATAAATGGCAAGCTTGGTACAGGCTTCTTTATCAAAGGCACCTGGAAAGACCACATTTTAAATTTTAAACCCATTTCACCTAGATTGGTTGCTCTCACAATGAAGGTAAAAAACATTAAAATAGGATTGATTCAAGCGCACGCACCCACATCAGCTAGTTCAGAAGAGGAAATAGAAGAATTCTATGAGGATCTTGACGAAGAGGTTAGATGTATGGAGTCCTTTAACAGGTTATGGGTCATAGGAGATTTAATGCGAAGGTTGGCTCAAGGAAGGAAGGGGATATGTCAATGGGCCCATTTGGTATGGGTAAAAGAAACAAGAGAGGAGATATGCTAATAAGTTTTACAATCAAACACAATTTAAAAATTTTAAACAGTTACTGCAATGTACCTTTTGAAGACAAATGGACTTGGAAATCACCTAGTGATGAGAAACATGAAATTGATTACATAATGCCTAGGAGCAACTTAATCACTAACTCTGTCAAGTCAATTAGGACCTTAGGTTTCAACTCGGACCATAGGCTTGTTCAAGGCATCTTTAGCATTCCATGGAGAAGAATGTTCTGTACAGGAGTAAACAAATGCACGACCTCGGGCCTTGACAAAAACCAATACCAAGAAGCACTACAAAGAGCATTGGACGACTACAATATTCTTTTTGTTTTTTCTTTTTGTTTGGTCGGTTCAAGAGGAGTATAATAAAATTGAGGAAGCTATAAAAGGAACAGTCACGTTATTAAAGAAAGATTGCAAAGCAGGAAAGCCTAAACAAAGAAAAAAAATCTCGGCGAAACTAAAAAGTTAATAGAAAAAAGAGAAGAACTAAACAGGATTGTAAATAAAACTTTAAGGCAGAAAATTGAACACTATGAAATAAGAAATCAAGCGAGACAAGAAATCAGAAACGACATTAGGAAATATGAAGAAAATCTCATTTCAAAATATACTGAAATTAATTGTTCCACTAGAGCCATTGAAAAAGGAATTGGAGACACAAAAAATGTTTGGATCCACAAAATTAAGGATGAGGAAGGAAATATTCTCACAGAGCGGGAAGAGATTGTTGAAAGGGTAACAAGACTCTACGAGAATCTATATAAAGGTAATACAACCGTAGATAGAGAAAGGAATATTGCAAATAGAACAAATTTTAACAGTAAAATAAGTACCATACTGGAAAGTGAAGTAGAAAATGCAATAAAACAAAGTAAAAAAGGTACTGCCCCGGGAACAGATAGCATATGCAATGAAGCAATTATGGATGACATGCTAGCTTTAATAAAACCATTAACTAGGATGTTTAATAGAATAATCGAAGAAACATATGTTCCAAGACAATGGTACCAAAATAAAATAATTTTACTGCATAAAAAAGGTGATAGGTGCAATATAGATAATTATCGGCAAATCACATTAACACCATGTCTGTATAAGCTGTTTGCAGCCAAAATTAAAAATAGAATTATAGGAAAAATCTATGAAAATCATCCAATAGAGCCAGCAGGCTTCAGACCTTCTTTCTCAGCTATCGATCATTTGCAAACTGTTCAGCAAATTATAGAAAAAAGCACAGAATACAAGCTACCCACCTACTTTGCACTGATTGATTTCAAGAAAGCTTTTGACTCCTTAGAATATCCAAGTATATGGCAGGCATTAAAAGAATACGGCGTAGAAGAAAATTACATAGAAATCGTCAAAGTAATCTACAAGGAAAACCAGGTTGCTATTGCACTTGAGAAAATGGGACGATCGTTTCATACAAGAAGAGGTTTAAAACAAGGTTGTCCACTGTCGCCAATCATCTTTAATTGTGCACTAAATTATGCATTTGGCAAACTGGAATGGGATGAAAAGGGAATATCTGTATTGGGCACAAAACTAAACAACTTACGTTTTGCAGACAATGTATTGCTGGTATCATCATCGGCAAGTGAGCTAGAGGTAATTTTAAACCAACTTATTAAAGCATGCCAGTCAATAGTTCTAGAAATAAATATATCCAAAACCAAGGTTATGACAAACTCAGTTCAAGCCCCAGTGAGGGTACAAAAAGATTTTAAAATAGAATACGTTCAAGAATACACATACTTAGGACGAACAATATCTTTCGAAAATCAAAGAGAAAAGGAAGTTTGCAGAAGAATCGATTTAGGTTGGAGAAAATATTTGTCACTAAAAAAGATTTTTAAAAGTCAAATAGACAAAAGGCTGAAAGCGAAAATAATGTCTGTATGTATATACCCAACCATTTTGTACGGTGCCCAAACATGGACTCTCTCAGAGAAGATGGGAAATAAACTTCTATCATCGCAAATGAGTATGGCAAGGAGCATGTGCAACATAAGAAGAGTAGATAGAACAAGCAACAAAGAAATAATAAAAACAACAAGGCTAAAGAATCTACAGAAAGAGGCTCACCACACGAAGTGGAGATGGGCACCTGGCTAGATTGGAAGATAATAGATGGGCCAAATTATCAACGGAATGGATCCCTAGAGGAAACAAAAGAAGGAAAGGAAGACCTATCTTAAGATGGAGAGAAGAAATAGTTACTAGAGTGGGGGAAAATTGGGGTAGAGTGGCTAGGGACCGCGGGTTTTGGGACAAGGTAGTGAAAAGACTTTTCTAACCTCAAAACTGACTCCTTCCTCCTTAAGGAGAGGCTTCTGTCCTGAAAAGGATGTCCATGAAGCTTATTATTATTTTAAGGTCTTACCTGTCTTCAAAAATGATTTCTAGTTATAATATTTGAAAGGAATCTCATAGTTTCCCCAAAAGTTGGTAAATAGGATTTTATTGTTTAGTTCTTTGAAATTGTATTGTTTTTCTTATTTTATTTGTGTACATTGGTAAATATTCATCACATTTCACTCTGTAAATGATTAATATATGTATGTAATACAGAAATTTTGAGCTAAAAGATTACTGATTGGTGAAAAACTGACTTCAGTTTTAAGGAGTCAAAATTAATCAATTTTTGCTTCCGAGTATACAGAGGGTAGCAAAAGTTTTGTCATCGTTCTTAAGAATGAAACTTTTTTTTTCAAACTAATCTTTTTAATTTTAGAGTTGTAATGTATAAAACTCCCTAAAAAAAGATAAACTCACCCTGAATATGAAATTATATATTTGCTGACATTAACAAAATATATGTTAAAACCTATTGTTTGACATCACTGAACTCAATGTAGAAATTTAATTGTTGATACTAATTTAATCCAGGGTCGAAATGTCTTGAATGAAATAGTGATCCATGTTTTATTACACCTCTTCAGCCATCCAAAATGTATGTTATCCCTAAACACATGTAATATCCAAGGTGGCTATATGCCCAGTTAAAAAAGAAGACCCAATTGCTTCTGTCGAATCTGCCCCTTTTTAATTTTTTAAAAATTTCATGTTTATCATCTAGGAACATCCCCCTCCCTCTCTCCACCCTAATTCCTTTCTTCTCAATCTGAATCTCCTCTTTTAAGTTAGTCTTAGTCAGTTTTACCCCGTTGCACTAGAAATGTTGTTTTCTGTGGTTTCATTCCTGGTGGCAGGGTGATTTTTACCTGCCTTTCCTTTTCAATGATAAAGTGCGTTGATTACTAGTTACTTTAATTTGTATGTTTAATATTTTGTTTTAGCGAAGCTTTCAGTTATGTACAACAAAGAAGAATGTGCATCAATCCTAATGAAGGCTTCATGTCTCAGCTGAGGGAATTTGAGCCAATATACAGAGCTAATCAAATGTTCAGAGGCACTCAAATTTCACAACAAAATCTCAAACGACCTTTAGGCATATTTCTAGAAGAAGATAGGCTTACATAAATCCCCCTTGTAAAAAATGAAATTATTATTGTGACATTGAATTCTTGTAATATAATTGGTATTAATTTTAATCATTCTTTATATGAAGTGTAATTATATTGTAAAATACATTTTTATATTTTATGACTATATTTTTTTTTATTTGCTCTGTCAAGATTTTGTAATTATATAGAGTTGAACCTCACTATAACGGACGTTACTTTTAGGGACTAAAACTGTAGATTTGTATATAGAACATACACATATTTATATATACATGGCCACCATCTTGAATCAAAACGCCCGATTGGTAAACCAATTATAAAAAGTTTCTACTTTCATTAAAGGAAGCTAACTTCTAAATTTCAAGGTTCTAGTGCAATTGGTTCCGGAGATATCGTCTAATTTTTTTATATAAATAGCCGCCATCTTGATTCAAGATGGCTAAGATGGCGAAGATTAGCGAGCACCTACGAGGTAAGAGGAACTCACCTACAAAATTTCATGGTCATAGGCCCAGTGGTTTTAGAGATATTGTGATGTGTCAGTCAGTGAGTGGTATTTGGATTTTATATATATGGGTGATTCCAAGTTAAAGTGCTATTTGGGAACCTAAAAATGGATTTAGACTGAAAATTTTGACTTTTTTAAAAAATTCAGGAAAAATTATGGAATGTTCTCAGACTAATTTCAGATATATTACAGCATGCGGGACAGATGGGAAATAATGTTTTAAATTTTTAGGCCGGAATTAAGTTTATTTAAACCATGGTAATTAAGCTCCGGGAATTACACACTTTCGTGCACGGTTGTTACATTTCACACTTTAAGAAAATATTTTGGTCAGTTGTTTAAAATAAAAATCCAATTTTAATACACCATTAAATAGCACTCTTAAAAGCCTAAACAATGAACTATAACTTAACCTAAAAAGTTTTGGAAAATAGACTTTAATAACATGCACGGTAATTACGTTTAAAAGGGTACGTAACTGGAAGAACAATCGGAATTAGCGCTAGCTCCCAACTGAATGGTTCAGCTCTTCCCCTATCAACTGTTGCTAGAAAACCAGTGTTGCGGCATTGCAAAAATCTCTCGCCACTTAAAATCTCCCTGCCACAACCAGAGTAGGGGTCACATATATATAATGCCATGGTAATTACATTTTTTTAAAGGTCAAACTTTAACTTGAAGTTCCGTTTAGTAATAATTTATTATTTTTAATAACTAACACATATTTTAATCCTGGTAGGACCCTACTTCAAAATTATCCAATAAGGTTTTTAAATAAAATTATTAATGTATGAGCTAGAGTGAAGTGAATAAGAAAAACTGACTTTAGGACAGCCACGGTTGTTACAAAATCGCCTTTTGAAAATGTTTGTAGCGATTAAAATTAAGCGGCGCATTATTTTTTTGCTTGGTTGTAGTTCTGATAGCTTAACTGAGTTACCATGAAGAAAAATCCTGTCAATTATGTGAAAAACGCTCCAGTTATTCATCTAGGACATGAAAATTGCACTTTAAATTGGAATCACCCATATAGATAAATATAGATGAATAAAAACTAATTTAGGGTATTTACATATTGATAGACTAACAGTGATGCAATGTTCTCAGGAGAGAAAAAAAAAAAACTTTTGTATTAGTTATTTTGAATTATTTATTAAATAAAAAATGTATTATTTACTTAATAAATTATTATTTGATAAAATAAAATAAAAATAGTTTTTTTATTACTCTGAAATACCTTCAAATATGTGGGATCACTGCTTGTTGATCAATATTACAAAGACATACTAAAAAATAAACATTTCACAGTTAACAATTTATTTCTATAAATTAACAAATCGATACTTCTTTTTCATTTCAATTATTACAATTATACAGTACACTTATTAATTAATTAAAGAAACAGTGATTAAAGTTAATTTGGCACATAACAATACAACAGACAATCACGTGAATGTACAGACGACACTTAAAATAAAGCAAGGGAATAAAACAAACTAGGGTGCCATTCTTCAAGCAAAAACATCATTCATGATCATGAGACTTTTAATAAGTTTACAAAATAATAACAACCAAAAATAAAAAATTTAACAACTCTTTGGTTTCAATTAAAATTATGCTTCTTTCCTTAAAGCTCTTATCATAACAATAAAAAGGTAATTATTACATAAAGAATGTCTTATTCAAAATGACTACTGAAGCATAGTCAATTGATTAACATAATTTAAGCTATGAATCCATCATGTAAGTAAGGAGTACCAAAAATGATAAATTAAAAGTTCATTAAAAAAGTTTGTTTTTTTTCACAAAAACAAATGATAAAACTTAAATGGAATTTTTAGTAAACTTGTAATAAATAAATTAATAGTAAAAATAAATAAGCTTTTATGCTAACCATGCATTGTCATCCAAACTAAAGGTGCAATCGGTTGAGGATAACTGGTTTAAAATTCAATTGCAAGATTTGACCCGTGCCCGTACATACATACAAACATTGCAAGTTAAATAAAAGCTGGTAAAAAGTTCAGAAATGCTTGGAGTTATATCTCTTTGTTCTTAGCAAGGATTTTGTGAAATCTCTCTCTCTCTCTCTTTTGTAAATCTCTTTTTATACACAGTTAGTTTTTATTTGTTAAAACATACAATACTAAGATTTCAGTCTGTAATAACTTGAAAGTTTTAGTAAAAAATCTAGACTAGAGGTGGGTAAATGCAGCTCTTCGTTGAGTTAATGTTCCTTACAGACAAGCTAGAACCTTAGCTAACATATTTCATAAAATGTATTCCGTTTTGAAGCTAAATTTCGGCTTTTTGTGTATGATCTTAAGGACAATATATTTAATTATTTTCCATAGTAAAAGCAAATATAATTAATATCACAGAAGAAAAGTTAAAGGAATCCAAAGAAAAATTGGGAGAATTACAAGCAGCATAGGTCAATTCAAAAATAGATTTGACAATTTTTAAATCTGCATTTGCATATTTTGTGAGCCCATTTATTTATAATATCATTGAAGATAGATTTACAATTTCTAAAATAATAGTTGGAAAAAGCAGCTGGGGGAATTGAAGTAATTAGAGATGAACGAGGATCAAGCATAAATATTTAAAGATAAAGATTTTCCTAAAGGTCTTTGATAAAGGTAATACTTTTTATCAATACATTAACATTTTCAAATAATTATTTGTTTTTCTTTCTCTTAACATTATTTTCTTTTATCTACGATTTATACGAAATATAAACATTGTATCTCTGTTTAGATGTGCAGAAAGTGATTCTTAACGTACTTGTATTCATTGTGCATGCGCATCTCATAGTTCTGAAGAATTCCTCTTCTTTACTGTCCTAGGGTGGTAAAGAAGAGGAATTCTTCAGCTTTACGCACGATTAGGGAGTTTGCTTACATTTAACAAAACTAATTTGCTGTTCTTTTATTAAAGTAACTGTTTATATCGAGTTTTTAGTGAAAAACAATGAGTGAATCAAGTGACTTTGACGAAAATGTGAAGAATAATACTCCTCCAGATATAATTAATTCGGCAAAAAATACAACTAAAAAATGAATGCCATCTTTATCAAGAGAGAGATACGAACTTACATACAGCAAGTTTATTTTTTTCTGTATTTATTATTTAAATCTAACAATCGTAGATAAAGTACAGTACGCAACTCGTGCGAAAACAGCATTTTGCATTGCTCGTGTGGTTTTACTACCCTCGCTGACCCTCGGGTGCAAACTCCACACTCGCATGCAAAATGCTACTTTCCGCACTCGATGCGTAATGTACTATTACATAGTACTTAGATGTGTAGAATGTGTTACCATATTACTAAATAAATTAAATTTGAATTTGTATATTTAATACAAACTAACGATGCTGCTGGATGACATTGAACTGGAATTGGGAGCCCACCCCTGCTATAGACTTAAGTTTACTGTAAGTTTGTGGGTATTTATTTTTAAAAATATATAAATAAAATGTTGATGTATTCAATTAATATTAGATAACTTATAACAGAGGATCAAACTTGTGATAAATGAAATGTATGCACATTTCTGGCAACAATCAGTTTCTTACCATTACTTTTCAATGAATATCGTAACAAGTCTTACTAAAGTGGTTCCTTAACCAATTACAAGGTTTGAACTATCCCAACCAGGTCATTTGCTTCATTCATCTAAAAATTTAACATTTTATTCACAGACAGTTTAAGATATATGTACAATAATAGCAATGACAGTATATCAAGGAAATTTAGATGATAGACATTAAAGAACAAGAAGCATTATTATATTTAGTTATGAGATATTATATGATAAATTTGATTAAATAACCAAACTGCCTCACAATTTTAACAAAATTAGTCTTACATTCATTCGACACATTAATAAAAGGGAAAAAATTATCGTTGAATTATTAATGTATCTACTAGTTAAATTAAAAAATAAGTTTTCTTTGTAAATATATGCTTAACATGATTAACGTATATCTTTTTCAAAATAATTTTCTTAAAAAATTTCTGTTTTTTAAGTTAATTCAGGTTTAAAATATAAAAAAGGTTTTTTATTTAAAAAAAAAAAAATCAAGGAAACTTTGAAGAAATCAAGTTAAGGTATAAAGAGTTCCTTAGCAGTCATTTTGATTAAAAAAAAAAATCACAGGTAAGTACTTGCATACAAGTACTTTTTAGTTAAGAGTTTTAAAGGTTATTAAGCTTATACATTATTTTATTATGAAACTACATTTTTTTTATTTCCCCACCCTATATGATAGTAAAAAATAAATTGATTGAAGGCCCCTTTACTTCACTTGGTTTATGTTTTTGTTTGAACCATGGATCCCTTTGGTTCGATCCCCCAGATGGTCACAATGTTTTTTTATTGGTAAAAACGACAAGGTAAATTAAATTTTTCAGGAAATTTTCTTCTTTTCTTAATTTAACTTGATCAACTAAAAAAATCCTTTATTTCCAAGTTCCTATGTTATCATAAAATTAGATGTCATGTAGAATCTTCTACTGCTGCATTCTTACTTTGTTAACAGGTTATGGGCCCAGGTTTTGAACACTCAGAAGAAATAATTCTTTAAATATAAATTGAAGTATAGTTTTGACAGATTTAAAGGGGGGAAAGAAACTGAGTTCAAATCTATAACAAATTGAAAAAGAAAATTAAGAAGGTTGGAAATTACAGATGAAGATGGTCTTAATACATTCAGAACTTTGGGAATATGTCAATGGATATATTCCTAATCCAGATTTCCATTACGATTATTTCACTGTATCGTCAAAAAAAGACCAAATGGCCCTTGCTATAATCATATATCCATCCTCAAGAGGATTCAAGTTAGACTTTGTAAGCATGCTGCAGAAACATGGTCTACATTAGAAAAAAATTATCAACCTAGGGGACCTAGTTGACATAACATGCAAGATCATTTTAACCTTATTGAAAACCTTAATGACATTGATGCAACTCCTCCAAATGATTTCCTTCCATTCCAGTTCTTTTAACATGTAGTCTACCTGAAGATTATGATAATTTTATTATGTAATATGTAGTATATTTTTGAATGTAGGGACGAAGTTCCAAATTTAGAATCACTTAAAATTAAAATGTTAATAGAAGAGACCAAAAGAAATGACAGGAATCATCCTCACGCATCTGATGCTCTATTCTCTTCCAATAGACAAACAAACAACTTTTAAACTAAATTTGATAAACCTAGAGGTAATCCTGAGGCATTTCAAAACACTAATAGGTTCAAAGGCAACAATAGCAGTTATAATGCCAATCAAAAACAAAAGAAAAAACCATTTAAATCACAATAAAATAATAATTACAGTGATAGAGCCCATTTATCAAGAAGTCTAACTACTGTAGGGACTGCACTCAGTATTAATAAAAATAATTCTAAATTAAAAAAAAAAATACATTGATAGTGGTGCAACCAGTCATATGTCATGTTTGAAAAACTTTTGCTTTTCAACCAATAAAAGATAGTAGTATGATAAAAAAAAACTTAAAGTAAACGGTACACGAACAGTAATTTTTGCAAATATGAACAACTCCCCAGTTAAGTTATTACTAAAAGATAAACTATATGTTCATAATTTAAAACCAAATTTAATTTAGTTTATAAGACATCAAATCCCTCTATAAAATTGAATTTTGAATGTGACAAATGTAATGTACTATTATATGATAAAAAATTCAGAGAAGCCAAAAAGGATGAAAATCTTTACCGTGTAACTATAAATAAAAATTCCATTAATATTGATGATATCTCAAGGAAAATATTTGCATATTTCATGAAAAACAAAAGTGAAATAATTGATCACTTCAAACATTTAAAACCCTTGTAGAAAATAAAACTAATAAAAAAAATATTAAGAACTGATAACAAATTGGAATACTGCAACAAAAATCTTAGTAGTAATCTTACAAAGCATGGAATTGTATTTGCATCAACCAACAGTAGGTTGAGTACAACCCTCATCAAAATGGTTTAGCAGAAAGAGACAATCAAACTCGAGAGGAAATGACACGTGGTATCATGTTACATGCTAAATTACCAAATGGTCGGTAGTCAGCAGCATACATTCAAAATCGATGTCCATCCAAGGCAGTTGATATTACACCCGAAGAAATATGGACATATACAAAACAAAATTGTCCACTTTAGGGGTTTAAAGCTTTAGACTAAAAAATCTACTCTTCAGCAGCTTTTTTTGTTACCCCACTCAAAATTTAAAAAAAAATTAAGTTCACTGCACATGTGCACACACAAAATTGCAATTTATAAAAAGACAAATTCCAACTTTTTTTTGAATTTTTAATTTCACTTTCATGGGAATTTTTTTCGGGAAATTTTCATGGCCCCATCATAAGGTATTAGCATGAATTATTTCAAAAATTTTGGAGTAGCCATTATAGGGTGGTTGGGGAGGAAACTTTTTTTGGGAAATTTTGTAGCTAAAAACATAATATTGGCAGTAAAAAGCACAATACTCAAAAATGATATATATATTTGTAATCTATTCTTCAGTAGCTTTCATTTGATATCCCACTCAAAAATGTATAAAAAAAGTTTGAGTTAACCACATTTGTGCGAATTGCGTTAGCTCATATTTAATTTTTAACTTCTCTACATTATTCCTTTGTGTGGGTCAAAAAGTCGTGCCCGTAAAATGTCTACTCTCGGTTGGGGAGATATGAACCAAAGTGCGATAGACGGACAGACACATCACCCTCGGCATAAGGCTTTCTAGGAGGATCTACGAAACCCTAAAAATTACAGCTAATAAAAAATAAAATTAATGCTTGAAGGCACGTATTTATTTTAGCACCCCCTTGGTTCTAAACAATAGTCTGCTCAACAAAAGTCTTCAAGGTTTGTGGATTTGTCTCCCAAAGACATTGAGCCTCCTGGAGCAGTTTTATTACGCTATTTTAAGATAGAGTTTTATCATGTGTAAGAGAAAATCTTATACAGAAAACTGTAGGAAAATGAGTTCTACAGTTTTCTTAGCGTATATTTAATATTAATAGTTAAATAGACTAAGGGATATTATCACATTTATACACACAATTGTGATTTTCCTTTGTCCCAAGGTACATTGGACTAAATATCCCTTCGTCTTAAAAGTAATTTAGACTAAGGGATATATACTAATCTGTATATGTTTCTTGGTCTAAATAACTATTAAGACAAAGGGATATAGGGGGGTGCTTTAGTAAAAATGTACCCATTAGGATTCTCAAGGAGTCAATATTTACCTTGTACAGTTTAATTTGTTCGGCTTTGAACCCAACAGCCAACTTCATTCACAATATCAACTAATAGCTTTAAGAAACCATACATATATATATTATATTAATTTGAAAAGGGTATGCGTAAATTGTGCTGAGCAATGTATAAATAATGTATTCTTCTAGGTGTAATAACATAAACAAACCCAGACTTCAGAAGGCTTTACAATAAGTAACACTATTAGTTGAGGATAAAATTGGTAAAACATCATGTCTGATCGATGTATTCACTGTTCTTCCTACAAAAGTAAACTACAGCAGTCAAAATGTGCTCCATTCTGACAAATAGACTTACTGATAATTAGATATCAGAGAAAAAATAGATATTAAGCAAGTACTACTTGCTGGTTGTGCTTTAAGAGTTGATAATAGTTAGGTTCATTGTTGCTATTTGATGAAACCCATTGAATGCAGTTGGATCCATGACGGGCTAAGGCTACTATAGGTTGGATCCCCAGTGTATTCAAGCTCACCCTATTGGCACACGTCAGCTTTTTTCCTCGTACCTCAGGTGGAACCCTCTTACAAGGCTCGCCAGGTCCGCTGGCGTATCCATAGAGGATCCCAACTAATTTTTTTTTTAAATCATGTAATCATTTAGTATATTTTATTCCGTCAGAGAGGTATGTTCCTGAATTGGATGATGCATACGCATGGAATGGGTTAACACTGAAAGTTGTACAGCAACATGAAAATGCAATTAAATTAGCTTTCGAATCGTGACACTAATTGTATTTCTATGGCTAATCGTTGCATCTGAAGACTGCTGAAGACATTCTACATTATTAAAGTCAACATAAACATCACAAATATATAAAACTGAACAGTTTTTAATTAAAATATTTTTTGAAAATAAAGAGGCAAATGTGTTAATACAAGTTTTTTTTTTTAAAGATCAAATATACAATAACTATTCATTAACACTGCACTCAATGAATGGTAATATTAAAATATTAATAGAATCTTTCACTCATATATTATATAAAATATTTTTGTTTTAAACAACTTTAAACTTTAAACGACCACAATTACATAATTAAAACACATTAATTAGGCAATTAACTTACAATCTAATAATTAACAAGATATAATAACAATAAATTATAAACATTTAATTGAACTAATATATATATATATATATATATATATATATATATATATATATATATATATATATATATATATATATATATATATATATAAAATTAGTTTTTTGTGACATATTTTACATAGTACATTATGAAAATATAACTTTTCCTCATTTATAAAAATACCAGTAAGAGACAACTTACTGATTCACAACATAAATTTAAATACCAAATTTTTCAATTAAAGTACATACATTGCACTTTATTTATTTATTTATTTCTTTTGTTTTAATAATGAGGAATTAAATGAGATCTAGTTCACAATAACAATAAAAAAAACAAAACAAAAAAACCAACAAGAAATGTAAATTTGTAAATCAGATAATAATATCACCAGAGATTATTTAACAATGTGTAATTTACATTTTTTTTCCACTACCACATACTATCGTATAAATTTAGCTTAAGATTAGAACATTCAATAATATGAAGTAGAGAATAAATTAAGCTATAATCTAACTGAATATAACACATTATTGTAAGTAATATACATTGACTATCCTTACATTTGTCTTATATATTTAGACGCTTTGTTAAATAAAATTACAATTCCTGTATTATAATGATCAAATCCCAAAAATAGTTTTGTCTTAAGCAGTGTTCTAAGAAAACCACCAAATGCCTTAAACTAATTTGAGTACTTAAGGCCTTATTATCTAATAAGTTAAAAATAACAAACGCACCTTTATTATATTGCTTAATTATTTAATTTTGGAGTTACTAATAGGCAAAGAAAGAAATATAGCTCATCTCATAATGCTAACATTTATCATCATACATTCTTTATCTAGGAGCATTCACATTACAATTGGTGAAGTTTTTTATTCCAAGATACAGAATTGAGCAGAGTATTGATCGGCTAAAATTTAGCTTATTGGAAAAGAAAAAAAATTAAGTCTTTTCTTTTAAAAAGCAACAAGTCTTTAACTGCTGTTCTTATTCACTGTCTCTCACAGATAATGGTTCTGGTATAAACGGCTTATTGAGCTTTAAATGAGAAGGCTATGTCGCCTCACAGTATTATTTTAAATTAAATAGTACACAATATAACTGCTTAAGTTAAAACTACTTTCCTAAATAGCCAAAATAATATATCATAATTTTAAAACTCATTCTCAACTCTTAATACTTTCAAGATATCCTTGTTAATAAGGCTACTGCAAGGATCAAATTCTATCGTTTGGGAACTACAATAGTGCTTAATTTATATAAATAAACTATAATGGCACTATTTTAAATAAAATGTTTTTTTCCTCAAATGATAAACAGACCTAAGCTCCGATAAATAACAATATTATTATAAGAACGTATTTTCTATCAAATATGCTTTGTAAAAACTAAATAACTATAAGGTAACAATACGTTTAATGGCCAAGGGTTGTTAATATTTAAATAATCCTTACGTAAATCAATGAGCAAAGTAATTTTCCTAAATTACAACAACTTAAATTCCAGTTTAGAGATTACTAATTTAAACACTATTTTGTTTGTAGGGTGTACAAATAATTTATTTTTCGTTATTGATACATTTGAACTCTCTTAAAGTCAAAACAATGAAAACAATGATAAGTTATTACTTGTGAATGAAACCTTAAGTTAACTATGTAATGTATAATGAAAAACTAAGACAATATTACAGATTTTTTTCTTTTTAAAAATAAAATAAGTATTAGGAAAGAATTCATTTCTATAACTCATTCTAAAATTGCTTTTACCCAATACAAACATTCTTACTCTCTTTATTTTCATTGAGGTCAGTATAAACTAAGACTAAAATTTCTAAACAATCAATTTCTTTGAAATTTAAAATATATTGATATAACAAATTGTGTTATGGATTTTTTATTCAGATTAAAATCACAATAAACATAATAGGGCATTATTACCCTGCATTGCAAGCCTCTCCCCTAAATTCACTTAATCCAGTCAGGTAATTGTTCAGAGTCTTGGTAAAGGTATAACAAAATTCTAATTTCACCTATGAAGGGCGAGTCTTCTGAAACCTTTCTTATCAAGTGGTTAAGTACCAAGAGTGGTTTCAGAAAGATGCAAAAGCAGCTGCGGGTGTGATACCACAATTATCAAGAGTTGTTAAGGAGCAACAATGTTGATTCATAGATATAAATGTCAACAGTGTTATCAGTTTAACCCTGACAGTAACACGTTGTTTTTTAGCGCCTTTTAAACACCCTAGGCTTCCAAGACCTATAAAATATATGAGGCAGGGGATAGGTTTCTTCGCTTAATAAATAAGTATTTAATGCAAAAATACAATGTACGGGAAAAATAATAATATTAAAAAAAAAAATCTTTTACAGAAATAATTTAAATTTTTAAAAAATATACATACAGAAATTTTACAGGTAAGTAACATTCGGCTCGAGGGGCCAACAAAACCTTACATTTAAACCTGTTTTTTTTTTAGTTTTTTGTAAAATACTGACATTGCAAAAGGCGTGTAGATCCGAATTGAGTGAAATTGCTTTCATGACAAAATTTTAAGAATACCAGAGTTGTTGACCTTGAAAAATTAAAATCGACAAATAGGAGGGGGGATTGAAGCAGCTTGCGGGCTCCTGAGACCCAACTTTAATGAAGTTATAGAATCATCATCATTCTGATCAAATAATCAATGAGAATAATTCTGATCCCTATAAGAGAAATACTCAGTTAAGACAAAGATGGGGTGGAGGCTAACCCTCTACTAGGTAAGGAGCTAATATAGGGTACAAACAATTTTGGCGACCTTATGAAGATATAATATTTTTGAAAACTTAACTAATAAAACAAAATAAAAAATACCCTCCCAGATCCATCACTTATTTTCTTCATTTTTTAAATGTAAAAAATAAATATTAAAAAAAGTTACATGCCACAAAGTTTAAACTATATTCTGAAATGTTACGCCTTTTTAAAATTTATTATTAATTTCTTTTAAATATCCTGCTTATTTTTTTCTAATTCACCTTTACTAATATTATACTAATTAACATTGAATACAAATTTTGTTCAATTAAAATTCAAAAATAGTTCAGCATTTTGTCCTGAGATTAGTAAGCAAATATCGGAATTTTAAATTTATATATAACACATAGAGCAAATAGTATAATCATAAATTATCCGGCATGATTTCGGTGCTTCCCTCAAGATTGCAAAAGTGATGAAGTAGATATAAATATTACCTCGCTTGTCAAAGAGCTAGCGATGACTAGTATACTTATAATTTTCAGAACATTTAAAATTATTTTAAAACAGTTTTATACAAACAAAATATACAAAAATAAACTCTTTACAAAATAAAATAAGACATAATTAAAACTAATATAAAAAAGAGAGTTGAGTTTAAATATGTGGCAATTATATGCTGGCCTCAAACAAATAAGGATGTTTTCCTAAGACATCCAAAAAAAAATAAAAAATAAATAAATAAATTTATGATTCAAAGTTAAGAAGATAATCCTTGAGTATGTTAGGCAAGGGAAGTTTGGGTACATAGAGGCCAGGTTTTCTATCCATAGAACGGTAGATAACTCCACGTGCGATTTGTTTAAGACTTAGAGGAGAGGATGCAAGACGAGCAATGATTGATGTAAGTGAGGGAGCAAGAGGGAGTACGTGTGACTGCAGAGCAATCAAAGCCTGCTTGAGAGGACCAGAAGATGTAGCTAAAGCATAGAGCATTATGAGGGCACTTCCAGCAGTTCCTTCAGAATCCTTGCGACATACAGCACACACAACATGATAAAGAGCAGGCTGGGGTCTTGACCAGCTCTCACCACTAGGCCATACAACACTTGCATCTGGATCTGCTCCATACTGCAACAAGTAAAAATAATTATTTATTTCATACATTTAATGCAATAAGAAAAGTATATGGTACTAAAATTATTATTTAAATGAGCAAGGAACCAGCAGAATATGTGTACTCTTTCATCTTCAATTAAATTTGTGTTCTAAATTTTAATCCAATAGTAGTCAGCCAACTAAATGTACTTGTTGAGCGTGTTAAATGCGTGCATCTTCCTGTCTATACAGTCAACTTTCAATCCGGGAGAGAGAATTTTGTCAGTTCATATTTTACTTTTTGGAATAAGTACACCATATTTATAATGAAAGTAAACATTCAAAGCCAGTTAAAAAGCTACCACTATTACTAGTTCAATTAATCAGTATATTGTCAAAGCACAAATAAAATGTATAAAAAATATAAACCTGTTTCACCAACACAGTCATTGTAAGTGCACTAATACATCAGTGGGGTTTGACGATATACTGTTTAATTGAACTATTAGTGTTAGCTTCTTAAAAACCTTACTTCTTTAGCTTCATTGTGAATTAATACCATATAATCTCAATACAAAAGCTTCTTAAAAACCTTACTTCTTTAGCTTCATTGTGAATTAATACCATATAATCTCAATACAAAAGCTTCTTAAAAACCTTACTTCTTTAGCTTCATTGTGAATTAATACCATATAATCTCAATACAAAAGCTTCTTAAAAACCTTACTTCTTTAGCTTCATTGTGAATTAATACCATATAATCTCAATACAAAAGCTTCTTAAAAACCTTACTTCTTTAGCTTCATTGTGAATTAATACCATATAATCTCAATACAAAAGCTTCTTAAAAACCTTACTTCTTTAGCTTCATTGTGAATTAATACCATATAATCTCAATACAAATAGATCACACGATTATAGTCTATATTATGTGGGGGTATGGAACCTAGCAACTACCTCCTTTCACTTTATACTTACTATGGATCCTCTTCCTCTTTGGTTGTCTTTATTATTTAAATGAGCAAGGAACCAGCAGAATATTTGTACTCTATATTTGTAGCTTGGACATTTGTTGGATATATGTAGCTTCCACCTCTTTTCTCCTGATGTGACTAAATTTAGATGACACTGCTCCCTAAGAGCTTCTCTTAAGGGGCTGCTCAACCATTAATTAGTTGTATAATATATTAAAGGGGTCCTATTAAATTACTGGATAAAAAAGGACTGTTAACTGTTGAGGATGCGCACACCCCTGATAGGACTTAAATCTGTTTTAGATGACAGCACAACAGGTAAAATAAATATAAACATGAAAACATCTTAACAAAGTATTATAAAACATATTTAAATTGGTTTAATTATTTGATTATTTTTTAAATGATAAAAAATAGTTTATTATTCTCATAATTTGCAAGCACAAAATCAGTTGGTCCCAACATTAATTTTCAAACTATTTTTTTTTTTCTTTATATTTTTAAAAAATACAGGCACCATATAATTTTTTTTTGTATTAAGGGTATAACTTTCACTTTGAATTTTAGTTCACTATAAATTTAAGTGGCGTGGGTCCCCAGGACAATATGGGCTCAGCATTGAAGTATACTCACTCACAATTACAGCAAGCGACTGGTTCATCTGATATTAGCAAAATATGTAGCTAGAAAAATCCCCATCTTCCATTTCTATTTAAATTTCACAGTTTTATCTAAAATTTGGGCCAAACAAGACAGTGTGTTCCCCAGGGTTAAAATCTTAAGGTAGAGATAATTTGAATAAAGCGTACCTGAGGTACTGAATGGGCCAGGCACTTTTATAAAAAGTAATAAGGTACATCTCACTAAAAAACCCAAATAGTTATGTAGGGTCACTTACATCATGTTAATAGAGAGGGGGAAAACATACATTTTATGCTAAACATTAAATAAGATGCCTCTAAAGTAAAACAAATTTCCTAAATAATGAGCAAAAAACATTTTAGTTATCATTATTATTATTTTATCAGAATAATAAGTACATTTTAAGTTTGAGTAAAAATTACCTGAAAGAAAGTTAGAGTTAAGTGGTAGACATGGGTTAGGTCTGCAGGAGTACGAGAGGCTGTGACTAGATCTAAAAGAGCATGAAGAATGTGAGGTTTTCTTGATGAAATCCTAAAAAAATAAAAATAAATAAAAAGTAAAAAAACAGAAGTGTAATTAAGTTGGATAATCTACTAAATTTGTATATTATTATATTTGATAAAACTCTGAACTGAATTACTTGATATTGATTTCTAGGCCATGCTGTAATAAAAGTACAAGTAAAGATCTAATAAACTCCATATTTGGCTCCAAATCTCTTCCAAGTGTTAATGTTTCTCTAGCGCTGAACATAAGTACATGAAGAGGAGTTAGATTAGATCTGCTAGAGCAGTTAGGGTTAGCTCCATGCTTCAACAAGATGCGAACACAATTCAGGTAACAAACCTGAAAGAAAAAAAAGGACAAAATATGTGTCTAAGTAACCAAGAAATAGTCAAATAAGGAAAATTACATTGTTTTTAAAATGTGACCAATTTATATTAATTTTCTTAGAATAGAAATAGTGTAGGTCACTTATATGAGTAAAGATCATTTGACAGCTATAACTACCTCTCTCTCAAAAGAGTATAATACATTCAATTTATAAAAAAAATTGTTTTGTTTGACAAATAGAATGTGAGAGAAACCCTTAGATATTAATATTCACTTTGTTCAAGTTTTACAAGTAAGACTTCTTTGTTAATGCATGCATTCACACACACATTTATAAATGTTTAAAACAATTACAAAATTATTTACTTTCTTGCTAAAAAAATGTTTTGAACCATGCTACATAAAATATAAAAGAATATAAATAAAATAAAATTATAGTTCTTCTTAAGTTTTGATCCATTCAGGGTAAAATAATAAACTTTCTTATTTTTTATTGGTGTGTTCATAACATAATAATGATTAACTAAGCATATTTGTTGTAAGTTGCACAAGAAGGCTAGTTTTAAAAATTAATTCAAGGTAAATCAAAAAAAAATTTTGTTCACCTTCATGGTGTGAGTAAAATGGTGAAGAGGGTCCTTGTTAATAAGAGGAACAAGGCAGACTATGAGTGGCACTGAGCCATCCCTTCCAGCAACATTAGGATCACCACCTTCCTGTAGAAGCATATGAAGTAACTCGTAACGGAACTCCCAGTCTCGAACATGGCGAAGAACACATGCTAGTGCACTGTTACCTGGCTGATTAATAGAAGGGCGAGCTCCATTCTGGAGTAAATATCTCGTCTGAAATTAAAAATGAATAGACTGTTAATAAAAAAATAAATGTAAAAAATTATATTCTTAAGGATATCAGGCAAAGCTTCTAGTAGCTACATTTTTATTAAGCAAAGAAAAAAAACGAATACTATTAATAAATAGTCAATATTTTTTTCAAAATAAATAATTGATAAATGAGCTAACCAAATGGAGAACATCCCATTTGTTCCAAGGTTGATCTTCAGAATCATAACCGTACCTGACTTCTTCAAGCGCATATCTAAAAATGAATAGATCATTTTTTGAATGAGCAGAGAGGAAGTATAATATGTATATAAAGTTATTATACATTAAAATATTATATAAGTTAAAATATTACATACAGTAAGATTTAAAAATTATCAATCAACTCCAGTATTGAACCATCATAAATGATTTAAATTCATTTACATAAATACTAGGTGCAGTATACAAGTAATTAAAAAAAATAATTAGAGAATATTCTTGTGAAAGGCATTAAACGTAGATTCTCTAATAGATATGATAAAAATATAAGCATAAATTAGATCTATCTCACTGGATAATGATTCATAGATTAAAGGACCTAACTTTAATGTCTGTTACAAGTAAAGGCAAAGGTAATTTTAATTACATATTGAGATTAGGCAGTAAAGCAAATAATCATTTATAAGTGGTTAGAGCACTGAACCAGATTTGCATGAATGAGTGGTTAAATTCCCGACGGTGGATTAAATATATAAGATAAAGATATTATTAAAATACTTCTTGTACATTGCTAGTGAGCTGCAAAGCTGTGAAAATCTCATTTGAAAACTTGTAAGCATTATGATTTTAATATACCTATTTACTTTTCTATATATGTAGTACATATGGAGAGAGAAGGTATTGTGTAGGGAAAATTTGATGTTGATAGTTTTACACGATTTAATACCCCCTGTGTCCAAAAAGAGGTTATTAAAAGATGCCTGTCTGTTGTGCCTCGACAGTTTTTTTCATGTATGCCAAATTTCAGGGGACCCAAAACGTGTAAATCTATCAAAATCACATTTTCGCACCATTAAAAATAGGTAAAAATATCATAATTCATCTTTTAGTAAGGCACTATCTAATAAGTACAAGTGTTTACTTATCTATTAATACCAGCAATAATAATAAAAATAACATTTTAATGGTAGCTCATACCTAACTATAAGGCCATGTAAAGGAGTGTAGCCAAGCGAATCTGGTTGATTGATCTTATCACGGAGACCATGATCTAAAAGAAGTTTACAAGTCTGTAGGGTTTCTTCAGCAGATTTACGTCCAACAAGAAATACTAGGTGCAGAACAGTCATCTGCTGAGTAGAAGTGCAAACGCTGGTGGTGGCCCCACATCTTTAAGAACAACCAAACAAATTAGAAAAACATTGTAGAAAACTATGAATTAAACATTAACACTTTGAGGACCGGATGACATTAACAATTTGAGATGTAAATTTACCTACTCTTATAAAATAATATAAATTTATGATTGGACATCCAAAAATTCCAACCTAGTGTTTTTTAATATTTTTTTGCTTCTCATGATATATTATAAGTTCAGAAAGAATTTAACCTATTTTTTCCCCCTCTACTTAAGTGTGTCACTATCGCAGCACTTGCATACGACGAAAAGACAAAAAACCTTACTTCTTATAGAATCCAAAGTGTGACTATAGTGGGACATAACTAGTAATTTTTTATTGCAGTGTAATTGCTGTTAAGAGTTCAAGTAACTTTCAACATGATTTTAATTATTATCTTTCATATTACTCTATACAGTAGAGCGTCGACTATCCGAACTTTAGTTATCCGAATGTTCAATTATCCAAACTGGCTTCAAGGAAAAAAAAAAAAATCAAAAGCCACTGCTAATTGAATTCCTAGAAAGAGCGGTGTTATCTGTATAAAGGGATACCAGATTTCGATGAATTCAGTTTGGCAGGGCAGACATTAACATTTGTTTACTAAGAACTAACTTTTGTTTGTCTATTTAATTTGTGGAATCATTTGCTGCATTTTTCCACCTGCTCTCAGTTTCAAATCATTCATTGAATTAGTTTGTGGTCAGATATTTTAAGTAAAACTTACAACATGACAACAAAAAGTAAACGAGTAGTGCTTTCATTAAAAGATCAAATGGAAATTATTACGCAGATGAAGAAAGGTAAAATGGGTCAGGCTATCAAGTTGGTAAATCAACGATATACGGGAATAAAAAATAAATCTGACTGAATCACTAGGTGTGCACATAACCTTGACAGTGAGAAGGGCAGTTTGTATCGTAAAACTATGAAAAAACCGAAATCTAAATTGTTGGAAGATGCTGCATTCACTCGGTTTTTGCAAAAACGGGCCTCTGGACAGCCCAGAGGCCCGAATATTTTGGATATCTGGACCCACATTGTGTGAAAAAGCAGTGGAATTAAACATGAAGCTTGGTGGTTCTGGGTGGCTGAAAAATTTAAAATTACGACATGGGATTCGGCAAATTGAGATTCATGGTGAAAAATTAAGTAAATAAAATAAGCAGACGAGTACTTCAACTTTCATTATGCCAAATTTTTCTAGGTGATACAATTTATATTGTTTTTCACTATGTACTAGATTATTAGATAAATAAAACAAAGATGCTTTTTGCATAAACATGGTTGATTATTTTTACATCTTCCCTTTTAATTGATATTTAATGAATTTTGATTATCCGAACCACCCCGAAAAACATTAGTTCGGAAAATCGACGCTCTACTGTATTTATATTTGATTTTGTAATAAAATAGAAGGGAGAATATCAAAATATTTTAAATAACTAAACATTATATTTACAAATAATGTATTCTTAGAGATCTATCTCCATTAATTATACAAAAAATGAAATCACAGTATTATTTTAAAAATACACATTAATGAAACAAAATAAAATTAAATATCACAATTAAAGGAATTAAGAAAATGTCACTTAATTTTAGGCAGTTTTAACTAAAATAACAACAAAATATTGTAAAACTAACTTATGTATAGCAATCCTTCACCACTTTATCATTGCTACATCTATCACAATCAACAACTAAATTAGTTGTTGGAGAAGATGTCCCTGCACTTCTTCAAGATCTCTCATCTGGGGACTCCGACCTTTCAGAGTTAAAAGATTCCAGGAGGAACAGTGTGAATGTGATGTATCTTTGAAGAAACGATAAAGTGATAAAGAATTGCAATATATAAGTCAGTTCTACAATATTTATTTTATAATTGTGTACCTGCAGTATTCTCACAACTAGAATTAGTGTGTTGACAGCGCAAAAATTGAGTGACACAGATTGGCCAACCTCTTGGGGGGAAAAAATAAAGCCACTACGAAGCCTTCTTATACGGTTATCCAGAGGGCCTCTCCCCTCCACTAGAGACATTTATCATTGCCTAGTTGGCCCGACCTTTTGTCCGGGAAAATCTCAAGCTCTCATTGGCTCGTCACCCCATTTGCTAGTTTTTCCCTCGCTGTCAACGCACTAATTCTAGTTGTGAGAATACTGTACACTTATATTATACATAAATCTGGTTTAGCGAATTAATCTATTGTTTTATGTTTAGCAAATTTATCTATTTTACTACGTTTTCATTAGCTTGCTTACTTGTTTGTTTGTTTGTTTGTCCGGTACAAATCTGGCAATCGATTTCTAACTAACTTCCCGAATAGCTAGACATTTGAAACTTTTAGCATAGCTCAGAACACGATGACAATGCATTATTTTAATACTTTTAGCCATCTTTCAGCAGAATTTAATTGGTTTTCAGCAAATTTTGCTGTATGGAAAGTTAGTACGGAAAAAATCTGCAAGTTATTTTATTTGTTTTGCCATGTCCCACACAATCTTCATTTTGACGGGTTTCAAATTTGTGATTTTTATAAATAAGAGATAAACATTGAATGACGATGAAAAGTAATCGATGGGACGGTTTAGATCTGGTGTTGGGGAGATCTGTTGTACAAAGATTTGCCCTTTTATAGGTTTAAGATCAGCTCTCTAGATGGTTGTCATTTATGTGAAGTAAATAAATTTGGAACTATTTTTTCATTTTCACTAACATTATATATTATATAACAATAACAATTATACTAGTAGTTCTGTGAACAGTAGACCTCGCGAAAATTAGAAAAAAAAAATTAAACGCAGACAGAGGATCCATTTAAATACGAATCTAAAGGTATAATATGTTGATTTCCCGAGAAAAATCTAGTTTTTGTGAAAATAATTTTTAACGCGGACAGTGAAAGGTGGGGTACAATTCCCCACTGGGGCGAAGTTATTTTTATGGTATTTGTAAAAATTTAATTAAAAAATAAACCATAAAAATCGATTTCAATTACTTAAAGGATAAATGATAACCCGAGGTGAAATCGATAAATTAATTTAAGCTATACATTTAGGGGCACTCCCCCTCAAAAACTCTGAAAAAACATTATTTCTCGAAAACTATTCTGACGATTTTTATTTATTTTTTTTTTAAATGTAGTCCATTTAAATACGAATCTAACGGTATAAGTAGTTTTCCCGGGAAAATCTAGCTTCTGAGAAAATAAGTTTAAACGGGGACAGTGAGAGTCCGGGTTCGATTCCCTGCTGGGAAGGTTATTTTTATGGTAATTCTAAACATTTTTTAATGAAATAAACCATATACATCGATTTTAATGTCTTAAAGGAACATCTATTAAAAATTTCAAGAAAAAATAAAACTTTTGAAAAAAAGTCTAAAAAACATTTTTTTAAAATTAATAACTATTATTTTTTATAAAAAAAAACAACTATATATACTTATTTTCCCAACTTGAAGTGTAACATTCATGCCAAATTTCAAGATAAACCAAAAATAAATAATTTTTTTTTTTTGTTTTATTTTTTTTAAAAATTTAAAAATGAAATTCATTAAATATAAAACTCATACATTGTTTTTTATGACTTCAAAGAACATCTATGCCAAATTTGAAGAAAATCTAATAAAGCGTTTGGTCTTAAGGCTCTACCGCCCTTTGAGGTTAGGAAAATCAGTAAAATTAAAATTATACTGGTTCTAAGCAATATATCAAAAATCTAATCACAGGCTTTATTCCTAATTTTAATTCTGCACAATTTGAGCCTTATTTCAACTTCCTATGATAAATTAGGAATTAAAATTAGGAATGAAGCCTGTGATTAGATTTTTGATATCTTGCTTAGAACCAATAACATTTTCAATTTAATGATTTTTCTAACCTCAAAGAGCGGTAGCGCCTTAAGCGCGTAACAAACATTTTCAGATGAAATGCAAAACGGTCTAGTACCTGGGGAAGACTGGAAAACCAAAAAGTTAAAACATAGACCTCGCTTCGCTCGGTCAATTATCAACATAACATACGATTCAACAGAAATTTAAACACGTAGTATATAAATAGTTCTTTTTATCTTGAAATTATTTATATTATAAGAAAATTTGTTTTATATACATATATAAATCTCATTGTATATTAATTTTTAGTTTTTATTGATTGTGATAGACATAGCAATGATAAAGTGATAAAGGGTTGCATTATAAAAGTTAATTTTACAATATTTTATAATTGTTTTAATTTTAAACCATAATGCATATACTGTAACAAAGTCTGTCTCATGTCACCTTAAATTCTTGTAAAAGGAAATCCTACATTTGACCATTTTTTTGGTCCTTAGTATAAAAGCCCAAAAAAATTAGTCAGGAAGTGGCACTTAGTCCACAAATTAATAGAATAAAAAGTTGAATTTTAAAACGGCAGAGGGCTACCAAGTGAAACACCAGGTAATGAAAACCAAGATCAGTAACAGATAAACATAACTAGACCAAATGAAAGGTTAAACATATTTACCCAATAAGAAGTTCAAGAAACTTGATGGGTCTAAGTGCTGCCTGGTGTATAGGATAGTATTCATCGTAACATTGGTTGATTTCATCAGATCTTTCGCTTACTAAGTATTTCAAACAGTTCCAAGCTCCCCTTTCACAAGCTAAGTGAAGTAATGGCCTTTTTTGCTGCCATGGTAACCAATGGTCTTCAGTCTGCTGCATTAATACTTCCAGTATTTCAACCTGTAAAACAAAGGTAGTTAATTTAACTGGATTTTCTGTAATTTTTTTTTATAAATTATATTCATCATAATGTATAAAGTTAAAGTGTAAGTGGGCTTTAATATATAAAAAATATATACATGCTAATTTGGATTAGCTGAATTTGGGGGTTGAGCATTGAAAGATAACATAATTTTGCTTATCAATTTAACAAATGAAGAGATATAGCAAAGAACAAACCTGATCTCCATCTATTGCATAACAAATAGCACTCTGCAACTTATCACTTGATCTATCAGCAGGTGTATCATCAATAACTCCTGTAAAACAAAAAAAATATTATAAGAGAATCAATAAATTCAAAAATCTATGGTGCAAAAGTGTACAGGCGGCTTGGAGCCCACCAAGTGGCTTCTTACTACTACTGCAGTGATAAGCTACAAGGGGTTAGCATGTTGACTCCCATCAGCCACATTCCATGGTTTCCATGACCAATGAACACCACTTCAATTATGTGACTATCCTTTTACTTCTTAGGGTGAACACTGATGATGGGTCCCCTGATCGTAGTCGGTACTGAACCAATATCTGTGTCATAAGCAGATACAGAGGCAATGCAATCAGGGGCTATTGTAGAAAGTCACTACTGCTAGTATATTTATTAATTAATATTCTACGATTTTGGTAGTATTCATACTATGGAAAGATTAAATTTTAATTTAAATCAAATTATAATTATTATTAATTACGGGAAACAGACAGAGAAAAGTACACTCCTGTACTGGAGTGTATTTTTCTCTGTCTGTTTCCCGTAATTAATAATAATTATAATTTGATTTATATTTATTATCTCTAACAAATGAAATTATTCTAGGCATTTTAGTGAACATTTTTGAAACTCAATGAATATTTTATGTGTTTTAAAATTTGATGTCAGTTTCTTTAAATTATGATAATCTTTTCCATGATTTATATTCAAATAGCATTAAATACACTTGTAATAAATAAGGGCACTGACAACGATGTATCCAAAACCATCATGTTTTTATTTGATTTCAATCTAATTAAGAAATTACAAACAATTCTGGCTCACTTCTTAGAGTCATAAATTTCATTTTAAGCTTAAATATTTTATTAATAAACAATGTAGAAAGATGCAGTAAGAAAATTATACGTTGAATTATGCAAAACAAAATAAGGAATGAGAATAATTGACATCTGTTAATAGTTTTCATTAAATAATCGATGCATGACTGTATGACTCGAGCAATTATTTATTATTTTTACATAATATATAAATAATAATGTAAAGTGTCAAGATTTGTTGACAATGTATCGATGTCATTGTATTAGTTTATAGTTATCTGTCTGATGTGTTCAAGGATTATATGTTCAATTATAGTTAACATTCTTGTGTCTTAAATACGTTACAGTGGTGTCAGAAGTGGGATCTAATCAGCCAAGAGAAGGTATTTAAGTTTACAATTTAATTTTTTTATTATTAGTTACGTAATAATGTCGAAAAGGGGTAGAAAGAAAAGGTCTTTAACTCCTGTAGATGAGGATTCGCACGGTGATTTGAGAAATGATCTCAAAGTAATGTACCAGGAGATGGTACAGCAATGTCAAGAGATTAAATTTAGTTTAGAAAATAAAATTAAAGAAGAAATTAAAATTATCTGTGAAGAAATGTCGTCCAGCTGTAACCCTGAAATTAAATCCATCCCTGTAAATGAAACAAGGAATTTAATTCTCAGCGGTGACAAGACAGATGAAAAGATGATTACAACTAGTGAAACAAAATTTTTGAAATTAAAAGTTAGCCCCTACGATGGTGCAGTACTGTGGGAGGACTTTGAGGCCCAGTTTACGACCATAGCAGAATTAAGTGGCTGGTCAGAGAAAGAGAAGTTGGGTTGTCTCGTTGGTGCTCTGAGGGGTGTTGCACTCACAGTTTTAAGTAATCTCTTACAAGAAGAGAGAATGGAACTATCTGTTGTAATAGGAGCTCTCAAAGCACGGTTCGGAAATAGCGAAAACTCACAGATTTATCGAGTTCAGCTTAAATTGCGAGTCCAAGAAAAAGGAGAAAACTTGGTTGAATATGCTGCACAAATAGAAAGGCTAGTGAAGTTATCGTACCCTGACCTACCTAAGGAGACGTTGGATGTTTTGCAGCTGCAGTCATTTGTAGATGGATTGAAAGATAAGACTTTAAGAAGGGAAATTGCTTTAGCAAGACCTAAGGCACTCAAAGCAGCTCTGGCTAGAGCATTGGAGGTAGATGCAATTGATAAAGCGCTTCATCACGACAACATTTGTAGTGTCAACAAAGTTGAGGAGGTAGCAGGCCAAGATAATAGACACCCTCGCCAAGCTGAAGGGATGTTGTTTAGAGACTCCTACTCAGGTGCTATGACAGTTGCCGCAATGAAGACTCAAAATGTGGCAAAAGATGTCATCTGCTGGAATTGTCATCAGCCGGGCCATTTCCAAAGGGGGTGCTCTAGGGCGGATAAAAGAAGGGGCTGGAAGGAGAGGCAAGGAGAATCCAAGAGGGAAACCGGTAAGCTCTGGAATGAAGGGGTCCAGGGAAACGCCAAGTGGTCAGGTGCAAAGGGCGGCAACTGACTTTAGAGCCAGGCAGCCCTAAAGAAAAAGGACCGTCTAGGTCAGTGCATGCTACTCAAGAAGAACATACCGTAGGGAAAACTTCAACTTGTTTTTATGTAGCTGGTAAGATAGAAGGTAAAAATTGCAAGTTCCTGGTAGATACTGGTGCAGCCATTACACTGATCAGACCTGGTATTCTAACCCAGAGTGGAGGGAAGCTTCAGCCAAACAATGGAGTGAGAATTAAATCAGTATTAGGTGAGACATCAAACGTGTTAGAAGTCCGGAGAGTGAGCTTTAAAATTGGTGGCCTGGAATTGGAACATGACGTGTTTGTGGCAAATGTAACAGAAGATTGCATATTGGGGATTGATTTTCTGGCCCATTACGATTGTGTCTTAAACTTCAGAAAAGAAGAGTTTTCAATCAAGGGTGTAGACATCAAGATCCTTGGATTTACTGCTATGTGCGACGAAGAAAAAGCTCATGGAGAAGTGCAAGGTAAGAGACACGGGCCTATAGAAGAAGGAAAACTGCCGGAACATCTTAGGCAGCTGTATGAGGGTACAGTCAAACAACTGAGAAAAGAGGAGGCTACACTGGTTTATTCCTTGGTTATGGAGTTCCAGGATGTATTCTCACGAGATGATAGTGACATTGGTAGAACTCACTTGACTCGGCACGAGATCCACCTAACGGACGAACACCCAATTAAACAACAGCCACGCAGGGTTCCGTTTGCCAGGAAAAAAGAGGTCGACGAGATAATCCAAACTATGGTGGGAAACAAAATTATTGAGCCATTGTATGATCCTTGGGCGTCCCCTATAGTACTCGTAAAGAAGAAGGATGGGTCAACACGCTTTTGCATAGACTACAGGAAATGAAATGCAGTTACCAAGAAGGACGCCCAACCAATACCAAGGATAGATGACATCTTAGATGATTTGGAAGGGTCTAATTGGTTCAGCACATTAGACCTAAAGAGTGGATACTGGCAAGTTGTCATGAACATGGAGGATCGACAGAAAACAGCTTTTGCAGTAGGATCGGAAGTTTGGCAATTCCAGGTGCTACCATTTGGATTATGCAATGCACCAGCTACGTTTGTAAGGTGCATGACACAAGTGCTGAAGGGGCTTCCAAACGGGGTTGCAAGAGTACCTCGATGATGTCGTCGTCATGGGAAAGACCTTTCAGGAACAGCTGAGAAACTTACGCCAAGTATTCCTTCGAATTAGAGCTGCTGGGATGAAACTAAATGCCAAAAAGTGTTGTTTATTAAAACGTGAAGTTGCTTACTTAGGGCATGTAGTTTCTGCGGCAGGTATAAATGTTGATGCAGCGAAAATTGAAGCTATCAGCAAGTGGCCACAGCCTACGAAGAGGTCTGAGGTCTTAAGCTTTTTGGGCCTTTGTTCATACTATAGGCGGTTCATTAAAGATTTTGCTGCAGTTGTTGCTCCATTACATCAGGTTAAAGAACGCCCTTTTACTTGGAATTCTGAATGTCAAAGGGCATTTGAAAATATTAAACAGGCTTTAACATCAAGCCCAATCCTAGGGTTCCCCAAGGAAACAGGAGTGTTTATTTTGGACACAGATGCCAGAGGAAGTGCAATTGGAGCAGTTTTATTGCAAGAGCAAGGAGGGAATGAGGTTGTTCTCGCTTACTTTAGCAAATCATTGAGTAAATGTGAACGCAACTAATGCGTAAAACGGCGTGAACTTCTGGCAATAGTTAAGTCTCTGATTCAGTTTAGACATTACCTAATAGGAAGACGGTTTATAATCAGGTCTGATCATGCTTTAAGAACCCAGAAGGCCAGGTTGCAAGGTGGCTGGAAAGAATTCAGGACTGTGATTTCGAAATTCAGTACAGAGCAGGGAGGCAACAGGGAAATGCAGATTCCCTGTCTCGCAGACCTTGCGAAGGATGTAAGCAGTGTGGTAGGGAAGAGAGAGGAAACGGAACAGATGATTCCTCTTTCAGAGAAGAGGAACCTGCTAATATCTTTTTGACCCATATTTCCCAGGCGGAAGGTGTTGGTGGAGACCCAAAGGAGCTGGGGAAAGCTCAGAAAGAGGATGCTGTCTTAGGGAGAATTATGAACTGGCTGCAGGAGGGTAGAAGGCCACAATGGGAAGAAATTTCAGGACTCGGCCCTGAAATAAAATGTCTGTGGGCACAATGGGACTCAGTGGTTCTCAGAGAAGGAGTTGTCTATCGGCGATGGGAGGACCCTGGTAAGGACAGTGAGAACTTAAAGCTGGTAATACCAAAGAAACTACAGCCAGAGGCCCTTGAATGGGCTCATGATTCAGCGTTAAGTGGACACTTTGGTGTAAAGAAGATGTTGGAGAGGTTAAGAAGCCAACTATATTGGGTGAACATGAGAGACAGCGTTGAAGACTGGTGTCGAACATGTAAAATCTGCTCAGCTAGGAAAGGTCCCCAGACTCGAAGCAGAGGTAGGTTGCAAAGGTACTTGTCAGACGCACCATGGGAAAGATTAGCAATCGACATCCTTGGCCCCCTACCTAAAACTAACCGAGGTAATGCTTATATTGTGGTGATTATGGACTATTTTACTAAGTGGCCGGAATCTTTCGCTCTTCCCAATCAGGAGGCAGAAACAGTGGCTAGAGTTTTCGTTAATGAAGTTGTGGCACGCTTCAAGGTTCCGCTTGAACTCCACTCGGATCAGGGTCGAAATTTTGAAAGTAGACTCTTTGGAAAGGTTTGTGAACTGATAGGAGTAAAGAAAACTCGTACGACGCCGCTGCATCCACAGAGCGACGGGATGGTGGAACGTTTTAATAGAACACTTCTAAGCTATCTGGCCAAATTCGTGCAAGAGCGTCAGCGGGACTGGGATGAACACCTCCCTCTTTGTATGCTGGCATTCCGATCTTCTGTCAGCGAAAGCACCGGTCACACTCCAGCGATGTTAATGCTTGGGCGTGAGCTGAGAGGACCATTGGAGTTGCTGTACGGGCGACCACCAGATAGAGTACCCGAGGACGTTCCCCAATATGTTTCAGATTTACGGAAACAACTAGCTACTGTCCATGAGCACTCTCGCAAATCACTTGAGGTTGCAGGAGAGCGAATGAAGACAAGATATGACCGCTCTGCTGTGGCAAGGATTTTTAACCCCGAGGATAAGGTATGGTTGTACAATCCCAGTCGTAAGAAAGGTGTATGCCCAAAGTTAACATCTAACTGGAAGGGACCATATACTATACAGAAAAGGATAAACGACGTTGTTTATCACGTACAAGAAAAACCTAGGTCTAAACCGCGGATTGTTCACCTGACCGAATAGCACCATTCTACAATCGGGACCAAAGTAATGTTGCCGGGTCGTCAACAGCTGAGAAGGGAGTAGTGTAACGTGTCAAGATTTGTTGACAATGTGTCGATGTCATTGTATTAGTTTATAGTTATCTGTCTGATGTGTTCAAGGATTATATGTTCAATTATAGTTAACATTCTTGTGTCTTAAATACGTAACAATAATAAATATTAAATACAGACACCATGGTATGAGTGTTAAAATAAAAAAAATGTCATGTGTAAAAGTTCAAATGATTTTTAAGGTCTTTAGTTGGAGAGGCTAATATAGGAACGTTAGGATGCGTTCGGAAGCACTAACCAGGTCAACAGAGAAGTAACCAGTGTGTCTAGAAAGACCAACTGACCAACCAACTTCGTTCGTAATCCTGCGGTTGATTTAGCGGTCGACCAAGAGCAGTTTGACTACTTTGACCGAGTCCAGACCTCGGTTAATTCTAGAAAATAAACTTATAACATTAAAAAAAAATGTGAGCACTCACAATAGCACCAAACACAAGCCAAACCCAGTTTATATTTATAATGTAGTCAACCCCTGCTTTCCACAAGAAGAACAAGAATTATTTGAAGCTGCCACAACGCTAACCACTACAAAATGCAGGTTGACCTAGTCAGTGATTCGAAACACACACATACAAATTACTGTGGACATTATTTTTTTTATACACAAATCTTCACCGTAACACATTTCAGTTTTGAATGATGTCATTCATGGGCAGTGCTGCTACTGTGATCAAGAACACTATTTCCTAATTAGATTGAAATCAATTAAAAACATTATGGTTTTGCATATATCAATGTCAGTGCCCTTACTTATAATAACAAGTATATTTAATGTTATTTTAGTTATTTGTGCAACTAGTGCGGAAAGTGGCACTTTGCTGCACTCGAGAGAAATAAGGCGAGGGCGGAAAGGTTTCTCGAGTGCAGCAGTCACTTTAAGCTCGAGTTGCACATTAAATTTTGGCTAAACTCGGCAATACTGTACCCCTTCCGTGTAATCGATGTCTTTCGAAGTCTTACAGTTGGCTTCGATATATCAATTCATCCCTTCCATTCGTATATAATAATATATGCATATAATAATTATATATGCATGGTTTGTTCATAGGAGAGTTGATATCCCTTTGTCAAAAAATACGTTGGAGTGAGAAGGGGTACGCTATTGCCGATATTTACCTAAATTTTTCCTACAGTTAGTTTTAATCTGTAAAAAAAAAAATAAAATAAAAAAGAGTGGGCACTTTTATAGAAAAGGGCCCCCCACTTTTTTTTAATCTAATATACCTTCTGACAACCGGATACACACTTTTTTTGTGCAAAAGTGTGATATTCCTTTGTCCCAAAGCATATTGGACTGAATATCCCTTTGTCTTAATGGGTAGTTAGACTAAGGGATATAAACTCTTCTGTATGAAAAACAAAAAGGGGGGCCCTTTTCTATAAGAGTACCAAAGAGTGTTCATCAACATGTAAAAAAAACTTTATTTTCATTCAAATTAATGTACAAAAAAGAAGAAAAACATTTTTTGCTTGGATTGTTGCATTGAGCATTGAATAAATACTCCAGAGAGATGAAGATTTCATAACTTTTGATAGTTCTGAGAAATATGCAATTAAAATATTTTCAGACAGTTTTCTTACCTTCTTATTGTTACCAAGAACTAAAACTTTCTTATCTGCATTCGTATTTTTGTTTGGACTTGTCTGGAAGTAAATTTAGTGTTACATTTTTCGCTATTGTAGCCAACTCTTCTGGAGTATTACTAAATTCAAAATCACTTTCGCTACAACTATCCATTTTCAGACAACTGTTTCTAAAAGGAATAATGAAAGGTTTTTCAATATTTACTAAACCAGCTGTTCTGTTTATAGTCAGTGTTGCCTTTTTTTTTTTTTTCGAGATTCAGCAAACCTGACCAAGCGCTGTTATTATTTTTTATTATAACACTTACTCATAACATTTAATTCTTTTCTTTTTTTTTTTAGATTGTCTATCTTTAGTTTTTTATATTTTATATTTGATATATAGTGTAAATCATGTATTTAGTTAAAAAAGTAACATTAGTTGCCATTGTTGTTTTTATTATAATTTGGATTATCTAATCTTTGTTTAGATTTAAGTTGTTTATGTTCTTAAGTTGGAACACTGGAGTGCGGTAAACTAAAATGAGTGCGGTAAAGTAAAACGAGTGCGGTAAAGTAGAAAGTGCAGGAATGTGCTGTTTTGCGTACTATTTTGAGTGCGATAATAACCACTTTATCGGTCAACTGTAGGAAAAAATATATATCATGGAATAGATTATAAATTTAAAGAAACTATATTAAAGAACTTTGTTTAAGGAGAAGTGATTGTATAGTAATATATGTTAGAAATTACTTATTTGTAAGCATAACATTTATCCCTATTTAATTGTTATGTTTACTTCCAATTTACATCAGAACAAGACCCTCCTAAAAATCAAAAATATTTCCTTGAATTTTAAAGCTTAAAATTTAATGTAATTACTGAATTTCCCTCTTTCTTCGCAGGTAGGGTTGTGAGATCCAGGCCAGCACATCCTTGCTTCAACATCCACTCTAGCTCCATGCTTTAACAACATCTCAACACAGTCTTCATACCTGTAATAACACAACAAATAAGTTTTAAAAAAAGTTTATAAGTTAACAGTGATAAGCCAAAATTAGATACTTTACATATTTATATATCAACACCATTAAATATTTTACAATTAGGTCAACTTTTTTTACAAGTTACCCCTTGAGACAAGCGATGTGAAGAGGAAACGAGCATGGCCCTCGGTTTAAGTCTATGTTTCTTGAAAGAATCCATCGCACCAAGTCAACATTGTTAATACTGACACAGCGTTGTAACAAATTATATCCTTCTTCATCATGGACACAGAGGATGTTTTCTCCCTGAACAAATCATTTTAATTTGAGACAGTTTTTATTTACTAGATAATCAAGATTTTCTTTTCTAACAAAAAGTTAGATTTTAAAAAAAAAAAAAAAAAAAAAAAAAAAAAAAAATATATATATATATATATATATATATATATATATATATATATATATATAAATACTTAGGCATGCTAGAATATTATACAAATATAAATATTTTTAGAACTAATCACAACAAATAAATTAATTGTAAAATAATCTTTAAATACTAAATTCGAGTAGTCTGTTTTTTTTTTGTTTTGTTTTTTTTAACCAAAACCACATAAAAAGTGTAGAGCGATCGTTGTGGTCATAATGCCCTTTAAAATTAATCAAGTTAATTTATAGTTACAAAAATTAACAGAAGTTGTAGAGCCAAATTAAAAATGTTGTAGAAAAGACAATAGTAATCGTGAATAAAGAAGAAAGTGGAAAAATTATTAGTTTATTGTTAAACAGCCAAAGCAACTGTTTTTAATAAAGTTGAAGCAATTTAAATTTAAGTGATTTTTTAAGAACTACATAATGGTAGATTTTATTGACCTTGGGTATTTGTGAGAGTAATCCATCAAGACGATGAGCAGTTACTTTAGGATTAGCTCTTAAAGCATCAAAGACTATCCTGATTTTAGTCCTGGTTAGCTCAGTGCAACCCCTGTGGTTACCTGTCGACAGTAATGCACTTCCTGACTGGAAACAGTCACTCACTACGCTTCCCATCGCAAACTAGCCATCACAAAACCTGCAAACATAAAATTAAACAATAATAGGTAATCATAATATTCATAATCCTACATTTTTTAACTGTGAGAAGTTCCTACCTTTCACTTAAGAAAATAAATGACAAGAAAATATTATTTGAATTTTAAAAATATGTTACCACCACCTAATATTGACTGAAAATTTCTCCTATTTAAAAACTTGGATACAGTAGTTTAGAGATTGTAAATGATTTAGATAAAAGAACCTAGGACAAGGAATATAATACATTCTTTGCTGAAGGGAAATATTTTTAACTTTAATTTCAAATTCTTCAAGAAATGTTTACCACTCAATAATTATAATATGTAATTAGAAAATAATAGCTATTCACAGAATTTATGCATACCATTTTTTCACTAATGACAAATGGCTTCACCAAATGGTTAACTAACTTCTTACCATTTAGTTGAGGCTATTCCAGCATTGTTTTAATAAAATAATAAAAACATAGTTTATGCTCATATTTAGGTTGTTACATCTATTTTTTTTTAAAGAGCATTGGACTATTAGACTTGAATGACACAGATAATGATAATGTCAAAAGATCTTTAACTTGGGCAAGTTAAACATCTGACAAATAAAGGTGGTTCCTTGGCTTCTGAATACAACACAGGTTGCAATGGAGTAGAGGGAAGCAATCTAAGACATTTTCGTAAACAAAATTTTTGAATCTTCTGAAGTGTATCCACCAATTGACTGCTCCGGCATTGTCCGTACAATATGCAACCAAAATCCAACACCGATAGAACTGTAGGCCCCCTAGTGGAAATGAAAAATAATTTTAATTTTACCTGGTTTTGGAATAGGTACAACTTTTTCAAAAAAAAAAAAACCTCTGAGAGGGAAGCTCCCATTCCTCACTAAACAATTTGATAAAAATGAAGAGAAGTTGTAGTTCACCAGAATGGGGGAGATTGGCCAGCATTGTATAGTGTACTTCATCTAATCCAGGACTAGAATTATTATTCTTTTTTAGTGGTGCATATAATTCACTCATAGTAAAATAATCTAACAACCGGTTCACTTTTTTGTCCCTTCCAGCTCCAACTACTTCAGGAAAAAGAGTTCCATTAGATAAGTATTCCCCACTAATGGCCATAGCTGCTGAAGCGAAGGGGGGGGGGGGGGGGGGGGGAAAGTAATCTGGACAAATGTTTTTAACAAAGTTTGCCCTTCCGTTACATCAAGTTGCATGTTGTTATTTACTCCTCTATTTTTTTAATTTCCAGATTGTACTCCTAACCTTACTATTATTCCTGTCTGACTATTTATATTTGAGCAAATATTTTTCCATGAATCTCTTTTAGCTTGTTTAGTGCCTACTGGACTAAATATCCCTTTGTCTTAATAGTAATTTAGACGAAGGAATATATACTACTCTGTATATGTAGGGATATAGGGGGAGTCCTTAAGTAAAAAAGTTAGTCTGGGTTGTCCCAAACCAATTTTTTCTTTTGGGAATAGTTTTTTTGTAAGCACTTAGTATATTATTGAAAAATTGCTCATAACTCCAATCATCAACATTTCCATTTATTGCCAATGTAAACATATCCCAATTGGCCCGTTTAATTTCTCACCTTCCATCAATAATTGTTTTCCATTTCTAATCGTTTACTTGAGAGTAAAAAAAATAATTGTTTTTTTAGACCATGTGGGGTATCATAATATGAAAGGGTACGTCAAGCTGATTACAAAAATATATACTTTTTGGTTATAAGCTTTGATAGGGCGAAAGTAAGCGAAAAAATTCCTGAACATTCTTCGACCAAAAGTAAAGGTACCACTTTTTGGAAATTTTCAAAAAAATATATATATATTTTTGATTTTATTGACAAAATATTTTTTTTTATAAAAAAAAAGGGTCAATGGCAAAAAATACTTAATCAGAAGTTTGTTTATGTGTTTTGAGAATATCAGACCCATAGGATAGTTCAAAGTAGGTTTTCTAGCATTTTAAAAAGCACCATCAATAGGTACTACTTGAACAATACTGTGTTGCCTACGGGCCCTCACTGTGTGCTGACTAGCACAGACTTGACCTATTTATTACAGATTTATTACTAAGGAATCAATCTGAAGGTTCCAGGTAAAAATGGGAGCCAAGGTTGGAGAGCAAAAGGTCAAATCTACAGCTGAATTTCTACGATGAGAAGTTTCTTCCACTAGAGTTGGTGTACCATCTTTAAATATACCAAATCAGCCATTTCAAGGGATCTGTCCAGTTCTTTGAAAAATTGATCATTATATTCACAACCCCATGCCATATTGAAGTCTATTGAAGATATTTCATTTGCCTTTATTCGATATTAGGAGTTTATTCAATATAAATAATAATCCAGCAGAGTTATAAAATCTAAGAAAACCATGAGTAGTGATAATTGTTTTGCGCCAAGAGATATATTCGTAAAAAAAGACAATAGACCTCAAGATTTCATTGGCTCCAAATGAAAATCAAAGTATTTTTTTCTTGAAACTCATAACTAATTCACAAAACTACTGAGAAGTTCACATTAACATTCTAGTTAAATACTGATGTGTTGCAATAGTCGCTGAAGATATTAGGAGGAAAACTTCATTATAATGTTATGCCAGAGACTATTGCTCAGCCTCTATTGCTGGAGTCGCTAAGACTAAGGGATATTGCCACTTTTATATACAGAAGTATGATATTCCTTCGTCCCAAAGTACATAAGATTAAACAGCCCTTTGTCCTAATAGTTAAGTTATTTTGACAAAGGAGTGTAAACTCTCCAGTGCATATGGAAATGGAAACAGCCACCCTCTCCAATCAACACCAGATTCATCCGTTTACCCATACATGTAACTCTTAAAGGAGTTCATTAACAGGAGTTATTTGCAGACCAAAGTAATCATGCTGTAATACAGTAAAATGTTTACATGTTACTAATATATATAAACCAAGAGAATGCAATAGGGAAAATATCCCCTCCCTAAAAAATAAAATAATAAGAACTTTGAGGAATTAACAATTTAAAGTGATGCTGTTATGCAGTAGTACATTCAAATCTTGTTCAGTTTCTACAAATTGATAAAGGTGTTTTGAACAGAACCTACTTGAGGGGGGCAAAAGAGAAATTTAGTTTTAGAATATGTTTAGGGAAAAAGGGAAAACTAATAAATAAGTATAACTTTTGAGTAATTCATTGTAAATTAAATAAAATATAGTTAGATCGTAGAAATTGGCATAACTAACAAAAGCCAAATACTTTGACGTACATTTCAAATTTGTGAAAAGGTCAGAGGACCTAATTTCCCCTTTTTGTTTGTCAAAGGTCAGTCTCAAGTATGTTCTAACTTTAAGTAATTAATCTTAAACAATAAATACATTAAAATATACAATATTATGTAAATAACATACAATTGCAGTTTCTTTTCCACAATATCTGTTTTCTTTACCTTTTACAAACTCATATTCTTCTTCATCGCACGGCTATTCGTTCTTTGCGCTGTACAAAACAACTATTATTCTAAGATTTTTAAGTGAAAAAATCTATTGCTTTGATTGGGAAATTAAAATAATTAAATTTGTAGGTGATAGTAGCCTTAAGTTAGTAATATTATTAAAATTAAAACACGAACTTAGACTTCCATTATACAGAGAAATGCGAATCGGGGAGAACTATGACTTCAATTAACATTCAGAAAGGAAACAACCTGTATGAAGTCACACGATTTTGAAAGTATAAAAAATAAAATCAATACACGAATTAAAAAAAAATCCAGAAGAATACATCTAACTAATGATTAAAATTTACTAAAATACTAAAAATCCAAAACACGAAATCTTATGTCAAACTTGCCAGTGCTGTCCCAATCAAGTACGAAAATCAAACATTTTACTTTCGAATACTTCACAGGAGAATAATTTTTTAACAACTGTATAAAACCAATTTTTTAAAAAACAACAACTTAGTTTGAAACCAGACAATGTTTTAATAACAATGTTTATTTTTTTAAATAAAATTTAAGAAATTATTACCCCTTAAACAGTCAATTAGACTAAATAGTTTTCTTCTAGATTACTTCCCCAAAAAATTATAAGCGTGTTATCTCTTTGTTATTTTACCGGGAAAACATATTTTCTGTAAATTAAATATTATCTGACATTAAGCTACTACTACTAAACATTTGGTATTGTAAATTTTATTTTATATTGTAGCATTTAATAAGGAAGCAGGAGATTTACTTTTCCTGTACATCGGCAATCGGTCTTATCAAGGTTTTACAGTCACAGAGTCAACACTGATTCTTTTTTTTTTATTTTACAAAAAAAACATGTAGCTTTTTGATAAGATTATAATTATTGTTTAAATTTGTGTTTTTTAATGGGTTATTTTATGAAATTTTTATTATGTATGAATAATTATTGTTATATTTAGCATTTTATTAAAGTTACTGGTTTTTCTTTTGGTGTCTATTTCAGTGTTTAAATGCTTTTAAATTTTATTTTAATAATATCTTGAGGTGCCTATTTATTAAATGCTTTCTGTGATGACATTCGTCGGCTGCGCCCATTTATTATCTCTCACCGTATTATTCATTTTGTAAAATTAATTGTAAGCCTGTTTTTATATTTTTACCCATTAAGTATTTCTATACCCTTCGCCTAAGACTTAAAATTGTGCTGTATATCTGGTCAACATATTTTATTTTGTCGATGGGGCCAATTAAAGTGCAAGTTTTATACGATTTTACTGGGGAGCCTGGATCCGATGAGCTTAGTATTAATCAAGGCGAGATTTTAACAGTGACAAGACAAGATGTAGGCGAAGGTTGGTGGGAAGGAAAGAACAGCTCTGGCCAGACAGGATTGTTTCCTGCTGCTTACGTTGTCAATTATAATACTGCTGATTATTGGGGTGACGAGGAATGGGATGATGAAGAGAGTGTATCAAGCACAATAGACAGTAATCCACCTCCATCATACCAGCCTCCAGCATTACCACCCTCGATTACTCCTGCTGTTCCACCGCCCCCTCAACAGCCTCTGTCAACCTCTTCTTCAACTTCTAGGGTCCTACCTCCTCCTACTGCCAAGGGAACCAAATACAGTAATTTTGCTAAAGCTGGTGGTGAAAATTTTATTTTGGGTTCAACTTCTATTGAAGTCCCGGAGGAGGATAAAGTCAAAATTGTGGAAAAAGATGGTTTCATAATCTGGAGTCCAGCTTTTGACCCATATTCATGCATAGTTGCATCCCCAAAAAAGGAGAGCAAATTAAAAGGCTTGAAGAGTTACATCACCTATCAGTTGACACCTTCATTTAACAACATTCAAGTTTCTCGGAGATACAAACATTTTGACTGGCTTCATGAAAGATTAGAAGAAAAATACTGTTATATTCCTATACCTCCATTGCCTGAAAAACAGATTTCAGGCAGGTACGAGGAACATTTTATTGAACACAGGAAGCATCAGTTACAGGCATTTGTAGATTGTGTATGTAGGCACCCTATTCTGTCTAGGTCTGCTGTTTGGCTTCACTTCATTACCTGTACAGATGATAAACTTTGGAAGATTGGTAAGCGTAAGGCTGAAAGGGATGAACTTGTCGGTGATATTTTTTTCCATAGTGTGGAAGCTCCTAGTCAGCCTGTCAATCAGTTTGCTTTAGAACAGGATACTATGAGTTGCTCCAAATTTGTCCATAACATGGATGCTTCTGTGAAGCATCTAATGGATGTTTCTGTAGATCAAACAAAAAAATGCCAAGGTCCTCTCAAGAGGGAGTTCCAGAAAGTTGGCCATGCCTTTTATACTTTTGGTCAAGGCTTAAATAGTGATATTCCACTGATATGTAACAATTCTAACCTTACAGATGCTGTAAAGAAAGTTGGTGATGCATACAATGATATTGGCAAAATGTTTGAAGAGCAACCTAAATCAGATTGGGAACCTCTTTCAGATATGTTGCATGTTTACAAAGGGATTCTGGCCTCTATGCCAGAAATATTAAACTTTCACAAGAAGTCTCTTGCTACAAAGCGTGATTGCGAAAAATTGGCTTTTGAGCAGAAAATGACCACTGAAAATTTGGATGAAGTTGTTAAACGCACAGATGTATTATCGTATGCAGTTCTTGCTGAAATTAACCATTTTCATGAGGATGCTGCCCAGGAAGTTAATAAAACAGTGAGATCTTTTATAAGTGAACAAATAAAATTTTATCAAAAAGTTGTAGATAAATTACAACAAGCTTACAATGCCTTTGATGATTAATTACCTCTAATCAAATATTAACTGTATTATCATTATTATTGTTTTTACATTTTTGTTGCAATTTGGATGGTCTATGAAATATTTATATTATTCTTTGCATGATCAATTATTGTAATATTAAATTTTATTTTATTGCAACTCTATGATTGTTTCTCTACCCTGCGTTAAATATAAAAATTATTGATCTTATAGTAAACACATTATACTTTTTAACTCTTACAGCTTGGGAAGTAAACGCTAGACGTTCCATAGGTGTTATTGTCTCCTTAAAATTTGACATTTTGGTGATCGATGACTCTATATTATTCAAAATGTAGTGAAACGTCTCTGGACGCATCCTGTAATAATCGGAAAACTTTTGGGGGTTATTCGGCAAATTGCCGTGCAGATGATGGAATTCTCTCATTGACTTCCTCCTTTCTAATATTGGGTTAATCCAACACTGATTTCTTCTACAGGTTTGTAACCAACGCCTCGTGAGATAGGGGTTCTCCAAAATGTACATTAAGTCCAGATCATCCATTTAAAATATGCACCCGAGAACTTACAGGAAGAGCAATAGCCCATCCTTCTGCAGTGCTTGCACTGGTTGATAGCATACCTGCCAGTGTACCAGTAGAAGTCCTTTTGAGCACACACCTGTTTTTTTGTAAATTCCCGCCAAAACTACTTTGTTGATTCAACTAACATTTAGTTATCAACGTAATTAATTGGTCGTCGAAATGACGAAGACTTAGGAATAAGTGTCATGTGATTGTTTGTCGATTTGACGGATGTTTAGCAATAAGTGGAGTAACTTACTTTATTATAATCTTCATCCAAGTACTAGATAATGAATTGTAAAAGATTCTCAGATCCAGAAGAGATCTTCTTCATGAAAGAAATGAATTTGGCAAAGAGATTAATTTTTCTAATTCCAATATGGCATTAGAAATGTGATGACTACCTAAAGTGGCCTTAATTTTACTTAATTTCAGATGTATTCTGTGTTCCGACTAACTTATTTTGCTTCAAATCTTTGTATAGATCTTTCAAAAAATGTAATAATAATAAGTTCCTAACAGTTTTATGTATATAACAGTTCAGTTTCAACCCAAAAAATTTCTTTCTGCATATGTTAGTCGAATTGATGAAGGTTTAGTAATACCAGCCATTCAATTAACATTAGCATTCCAGGGTTAAATTAGTGACAGATATTTTTCTTCTAAATCTCAACCTACCGATTATATTAATTAAATAGGTTAATATTATTGTCACAGGAATATTGTATTCGCTCATAGGAAAATGAAAAATAATATATTTGTACGTTTGTATATAATTGTACGTTTGTTTACATTTTGTATTTTAAAGCAGTAATAAATGTGAGGACTCTTGGATATTTATCATATAAAATATTTATAATGGATAATTTAATATGAAAATTATTTAATAGGATTATTATAAAAGAAAATAGTCTGCCAATTAGTGTGACACATAACTCCCTCGTATAAATTAGTAATTTTATGCTTTTACAACCCCCATTTTTAGGGTTTCGAGGTCGTCCTAGAAACCCTTATGCTTTTGGTAGTTCGTCCGTCCGTCGCATCTTGGAATATATCACCCGACCTACTGAAGCTATAGACTTGAAATTTAGTATATAAGTTAAACTTTTTTGCCCAAAAACAGAAAACCTATTGCGAACTTAAACACTCCAATTTTCTGCGATCTGCAATCAATTGCGAATAGATCGCAAAATTTTATATTTTTTTGTAATTTTCATGTTGGGTTTAATTTCAAAGGTATTGAAATGTAGATTATAAATATGTATTGCGTTTCAAAAATGGCGGCCATTTTACCCCCCAAAAAATTAAATCAAACCCAAAATGTACCCCCCCTCCTGCACTACCCCATTAGGATAGGTCCTAAAATAAGGCAAAAAGACATAAATATATATCTCTGTGGTCCAATAAAATTTCCGAGAGTTGATCTAAAATAAGTGAAATTTTAGAATTTTTAGGGGGCCGTAACTAGGGGCCCCAGAATTTTTGTGATTTGAAAAATCGAAGTTGGGTATCATTATAAAGGTATTAAAATTTGTTTCACAAAATTGTATCGTGTTTCCGAAATGGAGGCCATTTTACCCCCCAAAAAATTAAAACAAAACGCAAAAAAATGCCCCCCCCCCCCCCCACGCTACCCCATTAGGACAGGTCCTACAAATAAGGCAAAAATAAAAATATACATCTCTCTGGACCAATGATATTTCCGGGAGTTGATATAAAAATGTCAAATTTTAAAAAATTTAGGGGACCGTTACTAGGAGGCCCCAAAATTTTTGTGATTTGAAAAATCGAAGTTGGGTATCATTTTGAAGGTATTGAAATTTGGTTCACAAAAATGTATCGTGTTTCCTAAATGGAGGCCATTTTACTCCTAAAATAATTTAATAAGTGCATATCGAAGATAGTAAAGGATAATATATGCAAACCTTGTTTCTTAAAAGTGAAAAATACTTATTTTTGTTTAAAAAAATAAATAATAATAGTAATGAATTCTTATGACCGAAGAAACCCTTTTAGTAACTTGCTGGCAAGTACTTGACTGATTTTTTAAATCTGTCCAACTTGTTTTGATTCTGCTTCCAAGCTTACCGAAGGTAGCAGAAGCTATGTGATAGTTCTGAAGAGAAAAAAAAATTCCAAGACAAATCCTTTTCAGACATCAGGTGGAACATTTTTGGTTCCATGTCTGTCTGTCTTTCGGTCTGTCGCTCAATTTTTGCGAACCCAACATATCTAACAGATTTTAATGACATTTTTATAATTAGCTCATTGTTGGTCCCATATAAGTTTCGCCCTCCTTCGCTCATTTGTTTCTTTTCCACATACGTACAAACATACATTTATTTATTTTCAGCTATAGCTTCAAACGTACTTATCTGATTTGTATGAAACATTTATAGTTTACTAGCTGATCCGGCAAACGTTGTTTTCCGTATAAAATATTTCTAGTGAATATTTTGGTAGTTAAATGAAAAATAATTAACTTATTGTAAGTGTGTGGGGACGTGATCTATGACTGAAAAAGGAATGGAGCGCTGTGGACAATGGTAGCCTATGAAATAAAAGTACACCAAGTATATATTTCTTAATTCATTGTACTGTATTAACTTAAGTAATATATCGTCGAGTTAATGCAAAAAGTCACTAAGTTACATTTGGCATGTTTGAAATTTCAAATTTTAAACTTGAAACTTTGTAAACAAATATTTATTTCAAAATGATTACTGTGTTTTTATATAGAATTAGGAAAAATATATTGTATTTTACATTATAACAATTAAGAAAATCTAAGAAAAAATAAAAATTTAAAAAAAAAAAAATGTAACTTAGTGACTTTTTGTACTAACCCGACGATATATTTAAAATTATATCTCTTAAAAGTTATATATACATTAAAAAATGTTATCCATATTTGCTATCACTAATCATGACAATTAAAACAAATCTATGTCAATCTCTAAGTGCAATGGATTGTACGATATTAAATTTAATAATATTAATAATTTAATAATTTATACATTTAAAATGTAATCCCGATACTCAGTGCTGTTTGCTGGGTGAGCAGTGACACAGGTAGACGCCTGGCGAGGATAACTGATCGATTGATAATTGATCAGTCATCGTCATCAACCACTGAGAGTTAAAGTTTATTACAGTAATAATATTGCTATTAAAAAATAGGGGTTGGTTTAGTGGTAGAAGGGTGAAAATTAAGGGTTATATGTATTTTTAATCCACTGAGTGTTGAAGATTATTACAGTACTGATATCGCTATTAAAAATAGGGGTGGGTGGTAAAAGGGTAAAAATTTAGGGCTATAAGTATTTTTTAATGCCAAATCATAAAAAAAATAAAATTGAAAAAAAAAAAAAAAATTGGGGGCCACCCTTATCACTTAGGGGTGGTATAAAGGTAAACATTTAGGATTATAAGTATTTTTAAAGCCAAATTATAAAAAAAAATAAATTAAATTAAAAAAATACATGTGGTGTCACGGGACATCCGGTAGGAACGAAGTTCCTTACGTTTTTCATTAAGTATAAATTATAAAATCACACTGCTAAGTACGTATGCGTTGCTAACTACTTACACATGATGGAGTTAGAAAAGAGACAAAATTAGAAGTAACTAACAGTTTGTACTTAGCAGAGTTAAGACAAAATTAAAAGAAAAGCATTTATTTATCATTGAAGCGAGTGCCATGCAATAAATAATGTATTGTATATTGAGAAGAAAGTTAATCATGATGAGTTTATAGTTAGAGAAGATGCTTGTAGAGACGGAACACGACTGTTTCCTCATTTAAAATATTTAAATATTATAAAATATATCTCATCAGGTTGAAAATTTACATGCCTGTTTCAATTGGACTTTCGACCACGATGTGTAAGAAGTTTTATTAAAATCGTTACGTTAGAACGTAAGATATCGGTAAAAGCGTTGTTTTCTTTATTTTAAACGTTTAGGTCCCGCTTTAATAAATTTAGCGATCTTTATCACTTAATAGCAGCGACGGTGTTCGTTTTACTAAAAAATGTATTTACGAACAGTGGCGTAGCTAGGGCATTGGGGGACCCCCGCAAGAACTTTTTGGAGGCCCTCGCCAAACAAAATTGATAAGCAAAAAAAAAGAATCTCTTGCGTTTAGAGCTGGGGGCTCCCCTCGTCGTTTATTTGAGGGCCCCCTTAGCCCCTTATGGTGTGGGCCCTCCCGCAATGTGAGCCCATAGTTACGCCACTGTTTACAAAAAATGTTTATCTCATTAAATAGACGAATTTAGGGTTTTTTCCCGTCCTAAAATTTCAATTTTAAATTTGAAGCTTACGTTTACACGAGCAGTCTGCGTGAACGTTTGGGCGGATATCGAACTTATCCTGGAAATTGGTAGAATCAACATGTGTACCAAATTTCAACTAACTCGGTCATCTTTTACTCTAGTCTTTTAATCTTTATCAGTAGATTTCGTGACGCTTGGTTTTGACGGTGATTTTGGTCGTTTTTATTCGGATTTACTTTCTTTTTTTTGGGGGGGGGGGGGGGGGGGAGGGGTCACGTAGGGGTGGTAAACATTTAGGGTTATAAGTATTTTTGATTGCCCAATCATAAAAAAATTAAAATTAAAAATGTTGTTAAAAAAATCATGGAATAAAAAATTAAGGGGGGCCTCCCTTATCACTTACGGTTGGTAAAAATTTAGGGTTATAAGTATTTTTAATGTCAAATCATAAAAAATCAAAAAATACAATTTTTGGAGGGCCTCCCTTATCACTTAGAGGTGGTAAAAAGGTAAAAATTTAGGGTTATAAGTATTTTTTAATGCCTAATCATAAAAAAATAAAATTAAAAAAGTTTGTCCAAATAATAAAATTTTGGTGGGACCTCCCTTATCACTTATTGGTAAAAAAATAGTTTACGACCTATTCTCAGAACTACCGAACATACACAAAAAATTTCATTAATATCGGTCAAGCCGTTTCGGAGGAGTTTGGAATCAATCACTGTGACACGAAAATTTTTTGTATTATATAGATTGAAAGTAACCCACAGATAGCTCCAGATTAATATGAACCGCCTGTGCTCTTTAACTTTTGCTTAATTGATACTTTAATTCATGTAAAAAATCAAAACAATTTTGACAGATTTAAAAAACAGTGTAAACAATTAAACAAATTAGACAATAATAACTTGTAAAATCATAAAATCAATAAAGGACTTGACAGGATGCGAGGAAGCTATGTGCCACACCAATTGGCAGTCTAACATGAATTAAAGTGTTAATATAGCAACATTTTAAGAGTGCAGACCGTTGAAATTAATCTGGGGTCATCTGCAGGCTGCTTTCAACACACCATCAAAATTTCATAAAATCTTAAAATACTTTTGAAGATATAGGTGTAAACTAGCCGGATCAGTGCGCTTCGCGCACCTTACCCGCATGGGCGTAGCCAGGGTTGCCTTTAGGGGGGGGCTAATTTTTTTGGATATATATATATATATATATATATATATATATATATATATATAGGTGCCTAAACTACAACCTACCCTCTACCCCTCCCCCCCCCCCCCCCCCCTATAGAAGGGGGGTCCGGGGGTCCTCCTCCGGGAAAAATTTGAAAAATAAACGTTCAAAAACAGCATTTTTACTACGTTTTTATTTCGATTTCTAACTAACTTCCCGAATAGCTAGACATTTGAAACTTTTAGCATAGCTCAGAACACGATGACAATGCATTATATACTTGTCCAATACTTTTAGCCATCTTTCAGCAGAATTTTATTGGTTTTCAGCAAATTTTGCTGTACGAAAAGTCTAAAAAATCCGCAAGTTAATTTATTTGTTTTGCCATGTCCCATATTTACGTAATCTTCATTTTGACAGGTCTCAAATTTGTGATAGATAAACATTGAATGACTGCAAAACAGGAAATATCGATTATATTATTTATCGATTATATTATTTATATTATTTCAAATATATCGATGGCACGCTTTAGATTTGGTGTTGGGAAGACCATTGTACAAAGATTTGTCCTTTTATAGGTTTAAGATCAGCTATCTAGATGGTTGTCATTTATGTAAAGTAAATAAATTTGGAACTATTTTTTTTTCACTAACATTATATATTATATAACAATAACAATTATATTACATATTAACATTACATACGATCATGGGCGTAGCCAGGGGGGGGGGGCAGGGGGGGGGGGCCATGGCCCCCCCCTAGGCCGGCTCAACTCTAAAAAAAAAATACGATTATTATGCATATACAGGTTAAAATAAAAAATAAATAAATAAAAAGTAAAAATAATGCTGTATAATAATAATAATAATATATATATATATTATTATTATACAAATTTATTTTATGGCTAGAGGGGGTCTTCAGGTAAAAAAATGTAAATCTCGTTTTAGTTGTCAAGTTACTACAGCTGTGGCGTGGCTGCACTGGTTTGGTTAGCATTGCTTTGATAAGAAAGATGCCTATGATAAGAAAAGAAGCTGGACAATAATTATGTTTTCCTTCTCTCAGCCAGTGGCGTACCCAGTGGGGGGGGGGGGGGGGGGGGGCACAGGGGGCCCGGGGCCTCCCCCCAAAGCTAAAGACCTGAAATTTAAGCAATTGCAGTTTCACAGCAGATTTTAAAGTAATAGCGTTGTGATAGTAAAAAAAAAAAAATAAATATAATAAATAATTATATACCTAGTTTTGCCCGACATTGTTTTGTTATTTGGCGTTAAAAACACGTCCCCCCCCCCTCCAAAGCCAAAGACCTGAAATTTAAGTATGCAATTATGCAGCACATGTTCAAGTAATAGTGTTGTGATAGTCAAAAAAATAAATAAATATAATAAGCAGAGACGGGAAAAAGTCATAAACGTCATAGTCATATGATTTTGTCATAAAATAGCCATTTTACGCATAAACGTCATAAAATAGGGATTTCTTGGAATAAACGTCATAAAATGACTTTTTTTGCCAAATGTTTAGCAAAAAGGGTTTTTTTTTGTTAAAGAAAATGTTTAAATTGAAAATTTGTGGTCCGGTTCCAGGTAAAAGTGCAGTTCGAACAAAAAACCCTTACATCAGCTTAGTGAAAGGCCTGGGCTCTTAATTCCCTGACCACTTTCGGACTTAACTAATGCGCTTGCTTATGCATACCTACAACCAGGGAGGCACCGACGGTCATCCCTAATTCCAAAATAGGGCTCCTGATCGGCTCCTTCTTGGAACAACTCCTCCGATTAGAATCCAGGAAGTTCAAGATAGATTTTCCAGTCAGCCAATAGTAAACTCATTGGATTGGGCAGTCTCCTGATGGTAAGGGAGTAGAATGTTTAATTGCTCATTTGATGACAAGTAACACGAATAAGAAACTCGTGTTACTTTTTTCTTGATTAATTTTACTAGTGTAACTAGTTTCTTAATAGATTCTACTCGTGTCAGAATGCCGAAAACTCCTGCAAACAAATTAACGCTTAAGCGTAAGTGGGTGTCAGTCAGAGGAGGTGGACTTTTCTTTGGAGGGTGAAACATTCTTCTGTAAACCATGTGATAAACAGGTAAGTTCTACACCTACTTTGTATCTGGAGTCTTCAAGGTCTTAGCTTCATTGGATGCTGGTGAGGTGCCGTCAATTCGCAATGCAAAAGAAGCCCTAAAGGCTCCAGGACTGGAAACCCACCTGAACAACATCAACGACAACTTTGGGACATTTCCTGACATAATAGAAGGTCTGCAAAAACAGGATATTATGCTTATTTCCAAACGGCGTCGAAAAAATCAAGACCCTTTGCGGTACCGATTGGGTTGGAAGAGTGGGGGAAATGGTGAAAGAAAAGTTCACTGCTGTTCTCTCAAGGAATCCTGGGTGGAAACACGCCCAGGCCAAAGCTGCCCGGTTGAAGGGCATGCAAAAGCAAAAGCAAATGACGTGTCATGCATGAAATTTGCTCCCACCTCATCTGCCGACGTCGAAAGGTCTTTTTCCAAGTTTAAAATTCTACTGACGGACAAAAGAACCAATTTAACGCTGGAGAATATAGAATAACACATGATTACTTTTTACTATGTTGAGGCATTCTGCTAATTATTATCATTTATTACATATTGTGGTGGCCTGGATCCACCAATTTAGTTTATTTTGATTTACTTTTCGTATTTTTTTGTATTGACATTTATTTGTTTTTTTGTTTCTATATGTCAAATGAGTAGTGTTAGAATTTATATAAACCAATTAAAAGGAAGTGTTTTTCAAGTCTCAAAAAGTTGCATACTTTTATATTCGTAATATTACATACATTATATTGAAGAACCGAGCCAACAAAAGTGGTGACCTCCGAGTTTTAAAGAATACACGCAGTAAGTTGAAGCAAAAATTTGTAACTTTTTAATTATTTGGTTTTGAACTGTCAAAAAAATTTTTTTTTATAAAAATGCAAGATTTATTAAGTATTGACCAAGATTACGAAAATTACGGGAATATTAACGCTGTTAGTATTAAACTACCTCCATTTTGGACCGCCAGTCCCGCTGTGTGGTTTATCACAGTTGAAGCCCAGTTTAGTTCACGTAATATTACAGTCGAGAAAACGAAGTACGATCATGTTGTTGGCTCACTCCCACAAGAAGTCGCAATAACCGTTTATGATATTTTACAAAATCCTCCACAAGATAATCCGTACACTGTATTAAAAAAGGCTCTGATTGAACGACATACGATAACCGAAAGCAAAAGAATAGAACAGCTATTGTCAGGTCAGGATATGGGCGATAAGAATCCATCAACTTTTTATCGTTCACTAAAATTGTTAGCGGGTTCTTCTGCTTTAGTTACAGAGGAATTAATAACTAAATTATGGTTAAGAAAATTACCAACTATGGTACAAACAGCTGTCACAGCTAGTGGAAAAAATAATATTCAAGATATATTACCTCTAGCTGACAGGGTTTATGAAGTATGTCAACAACAACGTCAACCTCAAACTGTTTTTTCTGTTGCTTCCCCACATGCCTCTTCTCTATCATCCAACCTATTAGTAACTGAAAATGCTATACACGAACTAACCTTACAAAATTTAAAACTTCAAAATGAAATTACCGAAATTAAGCAACTCCTATCCAAAATGAATTTTAACCACCCTGATAACAGAAGGTTTAGATCAAGATCGTCTTCTTTCAGTAGAAGGCACTCACGTTCAAAATCTCACGAGTCTGGCGTATGTTGGTACCACCATAAATTCGGCGCAGGAGCTTACAAGTGTACCAAACCTTGCTCATACAAACCTTCCACTTCGGAAAACTAGATAAGTCTGTTGCCGAAGCGACGGGTAACAGAACTTGCTTCACCTCTAGTCGCTTATTTATTCAGGACCTAAATACAAAAAGAAGGTTTCTGATTGACAGTGGTGCAGATGTTTCTGTCATACCGATTTCACTAACAAGAATGAACAACAAGAACCCTATATTTTCTCTTTCGGCGGCAAATAATTCAAATATCAATGTTTATGGCTCAAAATTAATAAGTCTCAATTTAGGTCTCAGAAAAGATTTTAAACATTCATTTTTGGTAGCTTGTGTAAATCGACCGATAATAGGAGCAGATTTCTTAGATAAATTCGGACTTATTATAGATATTAAAAATCGTGCTCTAATCGATCCACAAACAAATATCATATCCAAAGGCACAATTCATGATGTTGAAACCGTTAGTCCAAAATTTTTTGAAATAAAGAAAAATGAATATGCTACGCTATTACAAGATTTTCCAAACATAATAAAAGAACCAGATTTCGGCGCTCCAGTAAAACATACAATAGTTCACCGTATCATTACCAATGGACACCTACCAGTTTCCCGTGCTCGAAGATTAGATCATGTTAGACTCAAAGCTGCAAAAGAAGAATTTGACTACATGTGCCAAATCGGTATATGTAGACCATCATCATCACCATACTCATCTCCGCTTCACATGGTACCCAAGCGTGATTCGACAGACTGGCGTCCATGCGGCGATTACAGAAGATTGAATGCGGTAACAGTTCCAGATAGGTATCCTATTCCACATATTCAGGACTTTTCAGTAAATCTTTCGGGATGCAAAATTTTTTCAAAAATTGATTTAGTGCGAGCCTACCATAATATACCAATAGACCCTGAAGACATCCATAAGACAGCAGTTATCACCCCATTTGGCCTTTATGAATTTACACGTATGCCCTTTGGATTACGGGACGCTGCTCAAAGTTTTCAGCGTTTTATGCACCAAGTTGTAAGAGGTCTGGAGTTCGTCTTCGTATATCTTGACGATATCCTCATATTTAGTAAAACCGAAGAAGAACATAAACAACACTTACGCAAACTTCTAGAACGACTAGATGAACACGATCTAAAAATCAAAGCATCTAAATGTATCTTCGGTGTGTCAACTTTAGAATTTTTAAGCCATGAGGTATCATCTGAAGGTATACGACCATCAAGAAATAGGATCACTGCAATATCAGAATTTCCAGAACCCCAATCCATCAAACAAGTTCAGAGGTTTGTAGGTATGGTTCAATACTACCACAGATTTGTACCTAACCTCGCACATAAAATCGCTCCAATTCATTCACATTTGGCTCAATTACAAAAAGCACATAAGAAAACTAGTACAAAATTCGTTTGGCCAGATAATTGTAAAATTGCTTTTCAAGAAATTAAACAAGCTTTAGCTAATGCAACACTGTTGACTTACGCAAGAGAAAACCCTTCTCTCAGCATTGTAGCTGACGCATCAAATACAGCAGTTGGTGCCGTCCTTCAGCAAAAAGGGAATAAAGGATGGGAGCCGTTAGGTTTTTTTAGCCGAAAATTAACGCCTACCCAGTCTCGATATTCAGCGTTTGATAGGGAACTCCTGGCAATCTATTTAGCCATCAAACATTTCCGATACATGGTTGAAGGTCGGGCATTTTTTATAATGACCGACCATAAACCACTAACCACAGCACTATATACAAAGACGGAAAGATCGCCCAGACAAGCTAGACATCTGGATTATATATCGCAGTTCACATCAGATATCCGTTACATCACGGGAAGTGAAAATGTGGTGGCGGATGCATTGTCCAGAATTGAAGCATTCGATTTTACTCCTGATTGGGAACTACTAATGAAACTACAAGAAAAAGACGGAGAGCTGAAACAGAGGTTAGCTAACCGAAAAGAAAAGTCTACTATTAAGCTCGAAAAACTAAAGATTCCAGCTACAGCTTATGAAATTTGGTGTGAGACATCAACAGGAACAAACCGGCCTTACATACCAAAAGACATGAGAAGAACTATTTTTGAACAATTCCATGGGTTGTCCCATCCAGGCATAAGGTCTACTAGGATAAAAACATGCTCAAAATACTTTTGGCCTGGCATTAACAAAGACATAAATTTATGGTGTCGAAGTTGCCTAGAATGCCAGCGTCAAAAAGTAAACCGTCACATAAAGTCCCCCACACATGCAATAGCCATCCCTCCAGGACGGTTTCAACACATCCATATGGACCTAGTAGGACCATTACCTCCATCCAATAACTTTCGGTACCTGTTAACAATTATAGACCGATTCTCTAGGTGCCCTGAGGCCTACCCTATCAAAGATATTACTGCTCAAACTGTAGCGAGAACCTTTGTCTCACAATATGTATCCAGGTTTGGCGTTCCAGTCCAAATTACAACGGATCAAGGTTCACAATTTGAATCACGGTTGTTCAGCGAGTTAACCAAGCTACTAGGTACTGCACGAATAAGGACTACAGCATATCACCCGCAGTCCAACGGAATGGTTGAAAGATTCCACAGAGTTCTCAAGGCAGCGATAAGAACATCTGGTAACCCTTCTCATTGGACTGAAGAACTACCTCTGATATTGCTGGGTATCCGGACCTCAGTAAAACAGGAAATTAAAATGAGTTCAGCAGAAATGCTTTATGGAGAATGCCTCCGGGTACCTGGAGAGTTATTCGACCCCACACCCCTATCCGACCTATCCGATCCGACAAATTTCGTAGATAAATTAAGACAACACTTTAGATCTCTCAAAATTCCCACCACACGACCTGTTATACATAATAAAAATTTCCTCCCAGATAGCCTAAAAAAGTGCACTCATGTTTTTGTCCGAGTGGACAAATGCAAAAGTGGACTCCAACCACCTTATGAAGGTCCTTATGAAGTTGTCCAAAAATCAGAAAAGACGTTTGTCATTAAACAAGCCGGCTTAAATAAAACTGTGTCAATAGACAGAGTTAAGCCTGCCAGCATTTTAAAACTTTATGAGATCGCTAAAACACATAAGAGTGTTCGCTTCTCCAAGCTGGGGAGGGGGTCCTGTGGTGGCCTGGATCCACCAATTTAGTTTATTTTGATTTACTTTTCGTATTTTTTTGTATTGACTTTTATTTGTTTTTTTGTTTCTATATGTCAAATGAGTAGTGTTAGAATTTATATAAACCAATTAAAAGGAAGTGTTTTTCAAGTCTCAAATTTTCTATTGAATCGCTATCTAGATGGTTGTCATTTATGTAAAGTAAATAAATTTGGAACTATTTTTTTTTTCACTAACATTATATATTATATAACAATAACAATTATATTACATATTAACATTACATACGATTCAATAGAAAATTTAAAAACGTAGTTTATAAAAAGTTCTTTTTATCTTGAAATTTTAACAGTTTTAGACATAAACCCACACTTTTAGTGCAAATCTTAGGGCCTATTATTTTTTTTTATTTATCAGAGAGAAAGAGGTCCCGGAACGCCGTTCCGCCTCAAATCGAGCCCTGTATATATACTCATATACACACATATATATATGTGTGTGTGTGTGGTGTGGTGTATGTAAAACCAAAAAAGTGTTTTCCTTAAAAATGCCAAGAGTCTGACAGTACCATTATTAATATTTTCAAAAGGATTTATTTTAATTAAAAAAAAAAAAAAAAAACTCAATAGAACTATTAATTATAGGGAAAAAAATTGTTTATTTGAAATAGATTTTTTTAAGGAAAACTTGTTGTTTAAATTTATAAATCTACTCTTAACGTAAAATAGTTCACATTAAGATTGGACAGAGAGTATTTGAAGCGACATTAGCGCTTCCAATGAGATATTGTCTGAACTACTACATCTCTAATTTTAAATTTTAAATAAATAGTAATTAATCGTTTTTTAAAAATCAAATATGCAGAACCATATTCATACTGAGTTTTATGCAAAACCATAACCAAATAAAAATAGTAGGGTATCTAACAGTCCAGTCAATAAATGCAAAAAATAGTCTTCCTTGCGAAAGGTCGGGTATCTGCAATTTTTAAAATCTTATTCTACAATTGAACCCGTTTCCAAATTAATTAATATTAATTATTCGATAATTAAAAACTATTCTAATGACTGCTACGAACTATTTTAATTAAATTTAATTAATATATAAAAGTAAAGCTGTAGATTAAAATAAGAACCCTTACAACAAGAAAATATTTCATTAAAAACTTGATCTTAAAATTTTATATTGTAACCTTTCATTCAATAAACAATGGATAATAATAGTCGGGAAGAAATTCGTCCCACTAAAAAGTTCTGACCATGCACAGTCGTAATTTTATGTAGATTTTTTTTCCAAGTTCTATAGACTATAGACTATATAGACGACATATTTTTACCCAGGAGATATATGTAACTTAGTGCTCCATCCCTATTTTAGATCCTTAACCTAAACTGATTAAGGACTACTTACTTCAATTCTTCTTCTTCATCTTCTTTTCTAACGCCAAAAAAAAAAAAAAATATATATATATATATATGTCGGGCAAAACTAGGTTTATAATTACTTATTTATTTATTTTTTTGACTTGCTTGCACAAAAAAAAAGTAATATGTATTTACTTATTTGCATACTTAAATTTTAGGATTATGGCTTTGGGGTCTTTTTAAACTAGGTATATAATTACTTATTTTTTTGACTATCACAACACTATTACTTGAACATGTGCTGCATAATTGCATACTTAAATTTCAGGTCTTTGGCTTTGGAGGGGGGGGGGGACGTGTTTTTAACGCCAAATAACAAAACAATGTCGGGCAAAACTAGGTATATAATTATTTATTATATTTATTTTTTTTTTTTTTACTATCACAACGCTATTACTTTAAAATCTGCTGTGAAACTGCAATTGCTTAAATTTCAGGTCTTTAGCTTTGGGGGGAGGCCCCGGGCCCCCTGTGCCCCCCCCCCCCCACTGGGTACGCCACTGGCTGAGAGAAGGAAAACATAATTATTGTCCAGCTTCTTTTCTTATCATAGGCATCTTTCTTATCAAAGCAATGCTAACCAAACCAGTGCAGCCACGCCACAGCTGTAGTAACTTGACAACTAAAACGAGATTTACATTTTTTTACCTGAAGACCCCCTCTAGCCATAAAATAAATTTGTATAATAATAATATATATATATATATATATTATTATTATTATTATACAGCATTATTTTTACTTTTTATTTATTTATTTTTTATTTTAACCTGTATATGCATAATAATCGTATTTTTTTTTTAGAGTTGAGCCGGCCTAGGGGGGGGGCCATGGCCCCCCCCTGCCCCCCCCCCCTGGCTACGCCCATGCTTACCCGTCTAGAAGTTGGCGCTGTGTGCAAATAATAATTATATAATTAAAACAATATAATTAATATATCTTTATTGTTACATAATTTCGTATTTTAGTAAACGTAGGTTATATTATTTTTTTATGCATTTTCAATTATTCTATTTTATTCTACATTCAATTTTCAATTTTTGTTACAATAAGTCTATGGTCTATGTAACAAATTTAAGATCTTTAAATCCACTGGAAGCTAAGATAATAGTATCTGATTAAATCCAAGATGGCGGGCATATGTAGAAGTGAACGTACCTTTAAGTTTCTTCTTTAGCTACCATAGGTCTATGTACCAAATTTCAGATCCCTAGGTCCACTGGAAGTTGAGATAATTGAGAGTTATTAAATCCAAGATGGTGGTTGTAATTCAATATGGCGACCATATGTTGAAGTGAAAGTACCTTTAATTTTCTTCCTTAGCTACCACAAGTCCATGTCACCAAATTTTAGATCTCTAGGTCCACTGGAAACTGAGATAATAGAATGTGAATAAATCCAAGATGGTGGCTATAATTCAATATGGTGGCCATATATCGAACTCAAAATGGCCGCACTTATCTATTTTTGGTACACTCTATCAATGTACCAAATTTCAAACCTCTATGTCAATAGGAAGTAGGAGAATTAGTGATGAATAAATCCAAGATGGCGGCTACAATTCAATATGGCGGACATATATCGAAATAAAAATGGCCGCAATTTTCTATTTATGGTACACTCTATCTATGTACCAAATTTCAAATCTCTATGTCAATGGGAAGTAGGAGAATTTTTGATCAGTCAGTCACTGTCACTCTTAGTTTTATATATATAGATTTACTAATATATGAAATCTAATAATAAAATGTTTTACTTATTTACCGTCAACTGAGCCCACACAAGCTAAAATTGAACTAATATGGCCAGTTACTACAGTGTGTGAGGTTTTTCTATCCAAACGAAAAGTTTCACTATAGTCGTTTTAGTTTCATATTTTTAGCTTTCTGCCATGGTCCGTGAATAACTGATTCCGACTACTGGAGAAGCATTTTTAAATGTTAATTCTTCAGGACAAAAATAAGAAGATATTTCAGAAATTTAAGGAAATAGATAGGATACTCCAATTCCATATTAGTACTCACATAAGGACATAAGGAAATCAAAAAGAATCACAAACTAAGAATTGTCACTTGGAACTTTATGGACTGATAAAATATGTCTCGGAACTAGTCATTTCTAAAAAAAAAGGGAAAAAATAGATATTTGCCACTTCACTAGGACCTTTATTGTCAAAATAAGAGGCTATTGTTGTTATCACGCTATTCACCTCTCTGCATAAAGCAAGAGGTGGCTCAGCACTGTTACTGTTGGTGAAGCATACGATCAAACACTATGAAGATCCCAAAATCGAAGAAGAAAAATTCGGTCCGCGACAACTTAGACAAACTTTCTCATATACGAGTTCATAATTACTTAGCCTAGTTGTTTCCATTTATTAATTTTCGTAGGTACATTTCACGGGCGTCGTCGCCGGGGGGGACAGGGGGGACGCGTCCCCCCCAATGTTTGAGATGAAATTAAGAATTTAACCTAAAAATATTTAAAATATCTAACCTGCTTTTTAAAAAAGTTTAAAATATCTAACCCGTTTTTACTTTTCTACATATATTTTATCATTAATAATAAATTATTATCCACTGATTGTCACTTCGATACCATGATTCTGTTAACAGTGAAAAACTAATATGGAATCTTCAGATTCAGTTAGAAACCTGTTATCAGTTATTACAAATACTTTGTGTGAACTACCTAGTGTTTCCTCCCCCCTTCCCCTTTTCAAAAATGATGACGAATATGCTATTTATTGTGTGGGGTAAATCTGCATAATATGCCCCACCTATTTCTATATACGTCCGTATAATTCGGTTTTTTCCAAATTGTTCCTTTTTACAGTATACAAAACATCCCGACGTGTACTAGCTAGCAAGCTACTAAAAGGGTTTCTTCGATCATAAAAATTCATATTTCCCTAAATTTTTTTTACTAAAATATGTTTTAAAAGTTGCACTTATAAGAGGAACAAGTTCTGTATAATATCCTTTAGAGTCTTAGATATGCACTAGTTTGGTAATTTCGTGGGTAAAATGGTCGCCCTTTTGGACACACGACTATATTTCTAATCTTCATTTCAATACCTTTAATATGATACCCCACTCAGAAAAGACAAAGAATAAATATTTTTATAAACAATTTTGCGATCAGTTCGCAATTGCTCGAAGAAATTTTGAGTTGTGAAGATTGCAACATTTTTCCTGTTTATGGGCAAAAAAGTTTAACTTGTCTACCAAATTTCAAATCTCTAGCTACAGTAGGTCGGGGGGTATGATTCAAGATTCAACGGACGGACGGACGATCTACCAAAAGTGTAAGGGTTTCTAGGATGATCTGGAAACCAAAAAAATTATTTCGGTTGTAGCATCTCGATAAATTCAATCTTATTTCTTTAACTTTATTTGTTCATTTTAGGGAAAATGATGGAAGGTTATGGTTAATTTAGGTTAACTTTAGTACTTTTTGACCTAGATTAACCATAACCTTCTATCATTACTCTATAAAACGTGACACTTCGTGTATTTTTAATAAATAGAAAATACTGAATTTTTAAAGATACTACAGCCAGAATAGTTTTTACAGTGTCCAGAGATACTGTAAAAAAGACAAATCCTGTAACAAGGAACAGTTTAAAAAAAAAAAACGAAGTAAATCGGACAGTACGAAATAGGCCAAATAGTGCAGATTGATGTCAAAAGAGAAAACTTTACTAAAGAATACAAATATTTCCTTAAAATGCACAACATTTTCCTAGGGTCCCCAGACTCCCCCAACTTCGACCACCCCTCAAACTCCAATGTCCCGCTTTGGACTAAACTTTATATCATGGCATGGCCACCCTAAAAAAAACATGTTTTTATTGTTTTTCATAACTATTGATTAAATGACATAGTTTATTATAGATTTTAAGTAATATTGCATAATGGCTATTTACTGATCTATTTAATCTACAATGATTAGGAGCACAACTTTTATTGTATTACATTTGCTATTTTTAAGTTACTATTTCAGTTTGCTATTTTTTATAAAAAATACTTGTGTTCATAGTTTTGTCAACGAACTACACCGTAGATTTACTTTATTTTATGACAATGTTAAAATAAAATTTCACATAAGAGATGCTTAAAAACGCTGTTTTGAGAGGTCATATTTTCAAAATTTTCCGGGGGAGGACCCCCGGACCCCCCTCCCGGAATGTGTCCCCCCCAATAATGTACTGCTTGCGACTCCTATGGTACATTTAATTATTATTATACATTTCATCGAAATTTAACATAAAAACAACTTCTCCTCGGTGGTGATCAAACCATGTCTCTCTCCGTCCGTCTTTAAAGCTATTTTCTCAGGAACTAGATTTTTAGGAAAACGGCTTATATCATTAGATTCGAATGTAAATGAACTACATTTTAGAATGTTTTAATCACAATCGTCGGAACCGTTTTCGAGAAATAATTGTTTTCACGTTTTTTCAGAGTTTTTTGGGAGAAGCACCCCCAAATTTAGAGCTAAAATTCATTTCTCGATTTCGCCTCGGGGTATGATTTTTCTGAACATGTACGCCGAATTTCGTCAAAATCGGTCCAGTAGTCTAGCCTCGTCTGCTCAACTATAATAAAGTTTCAACTATATAATGTACACAGCTGCCGAACAAAAGGCACATGTCAAACAAACATTGGAAAATTATTTTATAGTTGGTGACTTCAATGCAAAATAGCCATGGATAGAGAAAACAGGGAATACACATTTTAAACTGAAGGTTTCATAATACATATGTATAAAATGGCCCAAGGTACAATTCCCCTATGAATATTTTTCATTTTGATGTATAACTTTAAGAAAGAAGGAAAAACGTTTAACCATAAGCCATGTTAACATTCTTTTACATTACAATTTAATTTGAAACGTGTTTGTGCTACTTTCTCCGTAAAAAATCACTAGTAATAGATATATAATAGATCATTGCTTCTCAATCAGAGGATTCTTAAAAAACAAAGGTTTAAATGGTCACATCTTGTTACGTTTTGTTTTCTGTGCGAAAATTAGTAATGTGGTCGTGAATTCATCGAATGCAGTAACTGCAATTTAACACTATTTTTAATTTAATTAGTACCTACTAGATGAATATAGATTCAGAAGGCTTGGACTAGGTAGCATTCACTGGAGATGTTAATAATATTTAATTAAACAACATTACAGTCAATGTCATACTTTAATATTTATTTTTTCTCTTTAATCGTTTGTCGTCAAAGCAATTTTATGATTATAATAACACAAAGTTATCACAATTGAAATACAATAATTTCATCTGTGTGGACTTGTATTTCTGTAAACGGATATCCTGTCATTTTTTATATTTCTATCCTTGATATTTGACCATAAACAGGTGGTTAGTTCAATAGTGTATCAAAAGCAGTGAAATTGTCGGAGGAAAACCCCAGTCTCCCTGCATATATATTTACTGTCTATATTCAACGAAGTAAAACACTCCCACGTCAGAAGTTGCCTAGTAATCATATCTTTTAAATCTAAAAGTATCTTTAATAATGTTGCGTCTAAAAATGTTGCTTCTATCTTTGAATATATGTTTCATGTTTGCCGCAGTTGACTTAGCGCAGGTAAGCTCATTTTATTATTGCTAACAGTAAATGTAAAGAGACCAAATATATTATATTTACTTATATATGCAACTTCATTTCTGTACTTAATATTTTCCACCAAATTCGTATAAAAGCATTTAGATAAAACTGTTAAACAAGAATTTTATAATATAATATGTATTTTAAATACATCTGTTTTAGAATATTTATAAAAATTCATACACAATTGAATAACCAAGGTCATGAAGGCACATATATATATATATATATATATATATATATATATATATATATATATATATATATATATATATATATATATATATATATATATGTGGAATGCGAGGAAGCTATTGGCAGACTATTTTTAAAATCTTAAATTTATTTAAAAAAAAAATTATTTAGCAAAATTTAATGTCTACAGGGGGTTAAAATTATTATCGGACCATCTGTGAGCTACATTAGACAATCCATCAATTTTTTTTTAAAAATCTGATAAGTGTGTACTGTTAATGAAGTTTTTTTTTTTTTTAAAAAAAAGTTGTGCGTGCATATGGAAGAGAAACCAATAATCACAGAAAGTTGAAATTATAGCAGGTCAACAATGGACTAATTATGACCTACCACCCAAATTTCATTAAAATGGGACGAGCATTTTTTAATTATGTTGTTTCGCAAACAATTACTACGTTCACACATCGTTTTGGAAACGGTTTTGAAAACGATCCGCCTGTTGAAAATGCTGTATGAACGGATATCGACGGATCGTATCGGTTTAGATCCGCTTCACCAAAAATACGTGATCGGAACGGGGGATGAGCAGGTCGTGAGGGGATCGGGATAACAGGTTATTTTACTCTTTTCCACTTTTTAAGTTCTTTGTTTTCGTGAGCTACCGTTTATTTTTTTTAAAGTGCAAAAACGTTTTTAAACAAAAGTTAATACTATAAAGAACTTGTAAAAACTTTTAATAACTTGTAAATAAAATGTAATAATTCGCGGACATATTAGGTAACAAGAAAGAAGGTTTTACTCGTGACGTCACCGTTACGAGATTTAAAAGACAAATATTTCTATCACCTGTATTTTTTGTTGTGTAAACGGGAATCGTTTTGAAAACGAATTGGATCCGAAACGCTTTCAAAACGATATGTGAACGTAGTAATTGTGGACTGGCACACTCCCTGATGTCTAAAAACGGATTTTAAGAACGAAAAAACGATCAGAATGCTACCGTTTTCTTGGGTAAGCTCGCAAGCAAAAGGGAGGAAAATTAAATAAATTAGACAATAATGGGTTATAAAAGCATAACACCATTGAAGTACGTGGGACAACACTAATTTGGCAGACTATTTATTTTATGTTTAGAAACATTTTTAATGTTTAGAAATCATTAGAAAATCATAGAGTATTAAATTACAACATGAAACAACACATGTTTAACAACATGAAGAATTACTAATACCCATAGTTAATTTTTTTAAATTTAAATCAAATTATAATTATTATTAACTACGGGAAACAGACAGAGAAATATAGAGGAATATATAGAGAAACTATACTGGAAATATAGAGGCCGGTGGTTCAAATCCCCGCTCTGGAGTGTATTTTTCTCTGTCTGTTTCCCGTAGTTAATAATAATTATAATTTGATTTAAATTAAAATTTAATCGTTCTGTAGTATGAATACTACCAAAATCGTAAAATATTAATTTTTTTCTTGAATAATATTCATCGTTGTATGTTAGAATATAATTATGTCAGAAGTACATACTCAGAATTTTCAAAATGTTGAACCTTTTGTTTTCAGGCTGGTGCTAAGATTGATTGCGATAATATTCCCGAGGTAAGAGGCTCACTATTTTAAATACCTTAAATAATTATCATTTAAATGAAAATTTTTAGTAAATCTTTATTACTTAAATGTACACAGCAACCTTGGATTTTATTATTCATTCAAAAATATTTGTATTATTATTTTAAAAATTGAATTTAATTTGATTCATAATCATATGCGTTTTACTTATTAACGTTAAAACTTTCTGTGAATTTATATCTATTTTTTAAATAAATAATATGACTAATGCACTGTTATATAATATAATTCACGGAGTGAGACGAAAAGAAGAGATGTAAGCTCTGTCTGTTTAATTAAATTTATGTGAGAAACTTGTACAATTTATTCTGATGGCTTCACTACCTGTTACATTGTTGGTAAGCAGGTTGGCAGTAAAATGGTTATTATGTTATTTTATTTGCTTATTTTTGAAATAAAATAATTTTTACCTTCAAAATGGATTATATGCAGTAAATTTATATCAAGTTATTCTTACATATGGTATTACATTATCTTCTGACCTTTTTATTTATGATTTAATATTTATTTTCTCCAATAATAAAATAATAATTATTATAATTATTATTATTGTTATTATATATTATTCCTTTTTGAGGTGGAAGACAACTGTTGTGCTGTACCAGATTTAAATCCTGAGGGCATGGAAGAGGATCATCTATCTGAAGAATGCGTAAAATTGTACAAGGAAAGACCTGGTAAGCTGTACATTACTAATCTAAAAATAGATTATTTTTTATTGATATCTCTGTTATTCATGAGAGAACATTCTGGTTTTAATTGCTTATGTATTATGTTATTACGAATTATTTGTATGGTTAATTATTTAAAATGATGGTGAGGGAATGGAATTATGTATATTAATCATTATTTGACTTACTATTATTTACTTTTTGACCATAAACTACCACGAAATGTACCTACAAACTTATGATCCCAAATATTTTAAAAGCTATCAAAGATTGACAAAGCTTCCTGAGTCGTCTCTGTGCAACTTTTTCTGAAGTGTTTCTAAATTTGTTCAATTGACTGCCGAGGCGAAGGCGAGGCAAAATTCCATTTTGCTGCCTATAGTTACATAAACAACTATTTTTGGAGAAATATAATTTTATTTGTTTTAATAATAGTTTAGAAATATATAATTGTATTTATCTACGATTGATACGTAATATAAAAATTTTATCTCTGTTAGATGATGTTTAGATTATTCTTTTTATAGTTGTATTCAATGCGCATGCGCGTATCATAATCCCGCACTAGTGCGGAAATAGAGAAGAATTCTTCCCCTTATCGCACGATTACCGTGTTTGTTTACATTTAACAAAACTAATTTGCTGTTTGTTAAATTAAAGTACTGTTTTTTCAGTATTTATTATTAAAATCCAACAATCGTATATAAAGTACGGTACGCAACTCGTGTGAAAACTGCATTTTGCTTTGCTCGTGTGGTTTCACTACCCTCGCTATCGCTCGAGTGCAAACTCCACACTGGCATGCAAAATGCTACTTTCCGAACTAGACGCATAATGTACTATAATTATATATTATAATTTAGAATAAAGAAAGAAAGAAAGAAAAAAGTTATATATAGTTTTAATTTAGAATTAGAAAAAAAAATAAAACCATATAGATCATTATATAAACATCTGAGATAGACAGCGTAATCTTATCATGGTATCTTCTTACTTACTCATCATTATCGCACATTTACCTACATTAGAAAAGAAACAGTTTATATTGATTTAATTGATATAATCTTATTTATATTTTCTCCTTTTATCAGACACACATTTTTAACATTAAAAAAAATTTTTTACTCATCAATTATAATCAAACAATATTATGTATATATACTAATAATAAGCATTTGCCTGGAAGTAAAACTTTGGTTTTGTTCTCAGCTTATAGCATTTTTAAGATATTATTCGTGATACTGAATAGACTTGGCGATCTGTTCGACAGATCCTACCAATCCTTCATTTAAATATATGTTATTGACTTAGAATTAGGTTCAATTTTTTTAAATTTTGTTTTTGTCGAGAGGTGAATATTTACAAATGAGAAGAAGAGTTTAATATTAATATTAAATTAGACACACAAATCATGTCGAGGCTGCGACGTACACCTGTAAAAAACCAGTTTGATTATGACAGGATGGACAGCGAGCGCGGAATAACCTTGCTTCGGACTAGTCAGTGATCATTATCTAGTGTAATATTAAATATCCTCCCTCTATACGTACAATACTCCCATTATAATGTTTACTTGTACATACCTATCCGCTACGCCACAAAGGGAAATTAATCCTATATCACCTATATGGATATTTTTCGGATTGTTTTAAATAAAATAGTTATTTATCAACTTGTGGCAGCAAATGATGCATTATTGAACTGATTTCGGGCAGGGAAATGTAATTTTACTGTCTAAGCTGTAAATTGAGGATACATTTTACTGCCTAGTGTTTTTTTATTGCTATAATGTTACAATTTATAGTATCGAGAAGTGTCCCGACGACGGCAACGGCATTGCACCTCGAATAATTATTTGTTATTGCTAAGGTAAAGCATTCACATTTATTTTAATAAAAATAAATTTTTGTTTTGATTTGTTGGTCTTCAAATAGACATAATAATTTATAGTCCAGGAGATAAAGCTAGAATTTTGTGTATAAGTAAATCTTTTACAGCCTTTTAAGAATATGTGGTCGGCTAAGTTCGTCTGCGGGGACATAGCTTTGCAATAGGCATTTGAAAAAAACAAACCGGTCGGTGGAGAGCGGCCATATCCCGCTCTTTTTGGTGGACAATGCGATTTTCATGATCCTCAGAAATTAGTTAGTAGACCAAAAATCAAGTTGATGGTATTTTGTCACTTAATAGGTGACCTCTATGATTTAAAGTAATTTTTGACTTACTAACCTATTAATTGACGAACTATTATCAACTTTTTTTTTGGTCTTCTAACTAATTTTGTAATCAGAATCATGACAATCGCATTGCCTAGCAAAAAGGGCGGGACATGGCCGCTCACCACCGGTTTGTATTTTTCGAATGGCTATTACCAAGCTATGTCCCACAGACGAACTTGGCCGACCAAATAATATTCTTAAAAAGCACTAAAAGATTAACCTGTACTCAAAGTTCTAGCTTGATGTTAGTCAACCACTTCTTCGCACGCTATCTCCTGGACTATTATATCTAAATAGATATCTAAATTAATTTAATTAATTTTACTTTTTTTCCAAATATAAAATTAAGTCCGTTGTCATGGCCCTAAGGGCTCGTATATTATAGTTTAATATAATAACTAATCTTTAATAAACGTTAATTTTACAAAATAATTTGTTTATATTTGTAAATTCTGTTTAATAAGTTCAATGAATAGAAGATCTTTATTAAAAAAAATTGGAGTAACTGGCTACACGTCAGCTTCATTTCAACATGCATATTACTATTGAAGTAATTTTATGGCTGATATTCTTGATTTCTGATTTATCCTAATTACTTCTTTTATTGGAAATTTTATTACTTAATTTATTAGAATATTTGCAAGATAATTTCAATAGTTTTAGTAATTTTTAATAAATTGTTTTAGTAATTTGTTAATAATAATAAAAAAAATTCATTCAGAAGATTTGTTTGTTATGAATGCGTGTTTTGTAGTTGATTCATTGTTGTTATCAATTCAGTTTGCAACTCACTTATGGTTATTATTCCAAAACTTCTAAATTAATTTTTTACTTTTATATTAATAATTAATTTTTGTTTGTATGTAAACGTTCCTATCGTATCCTGTGATTTAGTCCTTGAAGCCATTAGCTATTTAAAACCTACCAAAACCTCTGGTCCTGATAACATTCCTTCCTTCCTTATAAAAGGTCTATCTGGTATTCTCGCACCTATTCTATGTGACATTTTCAACAAAAGTTTTGATTCTTCTGTTTTTCCTACAGCTTGGAATTTTGCAGTCGTCGTCCCTATTTTTAAAAACGGGGATAAAACATCTATCGCTAATTATCGCCCGATTTCTTTGTGTAATAATTTTTGTAAAGTTTTTGAACGAGTTATTCACCTTTCTTTATCTCCTTAGCTTCCTTCTTAGCTCTCGATCATGGATTCATCGCAGTCAACATGGCTTTCGTCCCGCTTCCTCAACTACTACTAATCTTGTTTCCTTCTTTTCTACAGTCGGCCCGGCGGTAGCTAATGGTAATAAAGTCGATGCGGTTTATTTCGATTTTAGGAAAGCCTTCGATAGAGTAGACCATGGTCTGTTGCTAGCTAAACTTTCTTTGTATCATCTCCACCCTTCCTTGATATCCTGGTTTTATAGCTATCTTCGAGATCGATCTTGCTCTGTCAGAATTGGATCCAGCGTTTCTAATCCGTATTTTCCTACTTCTGGCGTCCATCAAGGCTCTGTCCTTAGGCCTTTGATCGTTAATCTCTTTATCAACGATCTCCCATCTAATCAGTCTTGTGAAGATCGTTTCTATGCCGACGATTATAAAATCTGGAGAGTCGTAAAGAAAAATGATTTCACTGCCTTACTGGCTCTTCAGAGGGATATAAATTCCGTCCATAACTGGGCAAGTAACAATAACATGGAGTTAAATCCTGATAAGTCATATCATGTTTCCTTTACCCGCTCCTCTTCTACTGATCCTTCTTTCTCCTACTCTATAAATGGCACTCCTCTGTCCACTGTTTCCTCTATTCGTGATTTAGGTGTGTTAGTCGATAACAAACTTCGTTTCGATTCTCATGTCTCTAATGTTATCGCCAAAGCCTACCGTGCACTTGGTCTCATTTTGTCTATTTCACGTGGTCTGTCATTAGATTGTCTTCTGTGTCTTTACAAAGCTCTGGTTCGTCCATGTTTAGAGTATGCAGTACCTGTCTGGAATGTCTTAAATCTTGGCAGAGCGGCCGAAGTGGAACGAGTACAAAGAAGATTTATTAGAGCTGTGTAGTGTAGATATCTGTACCGCAAATTGTTTTATAAATATGAATCTCTGTGCAGCAGATTTGGTCTAGAGTCTCTCACGGAAAGACGTAATGCTTTCCAAGCTCTGTTTCTGGCAAAGGCCCTCGCTGGTTCTTATAGATGCGAGGAGATGAGTCAAGTTATTGTTCTTGCTGCTGGTAGACGTGCTGGTCGTACCCTTTATATCCGCGACCTCACACCTTTGAATCCTCTTGTCCGCTATGTCACATCCCTTAATCCTCTTCTCAGTCACATTGACCAAGTCCATGATATTTCTTCCCTTCGCTCCGTTTTTTCCATCAGTCATAGTTAAATTTTAAAGTTGTCAATATTCCATTTTCTTTTTTTTGTCTTCTTTTATTCCACTCTTTTATCCTATCCGATCCCAGGCTTACTTAATTATTAAAATATAATATATACTTCAAAGCTGCGCCGTTATCATTATTATTATTATTGCATTTATTTTTGTACTTATATCTTATTATTCTTATTTTTTTTAATTGTTATTACTTAATTGTTTAAATCAGATGTTTACTTGTTATGTTTGTTTCGTACTTATCTTTGTTATTTATGCCTCATAAGAGTGCCTCACTAGTGGCGTTTTGCCGTTGAGGACTCTCAAAATATTGTTAATAAATAAAAATAAATAACATAAACATAATATAATAATATTAAACATATAACCATAATATAATAATATTATTAATATAGCATAGTTAATAAGTATATCATATAAATAAAGATGGTATTTTAGCAGTTTCATTTTCTGCCGCCTGTAGATAAAATATTGTGTGCTACAAGACAACAAAGGAAACAATACTGTCTCGTTTATTCATTGCCTGCCGAGGACGTCAGTTAAGTAAATTTCCTGCCTCGGCAGTTAATTTTCATAGCCTGTCCTCTTAATTATTAAAAATTACTTATTATCCTAATAAGTAAAATTACATTTCACGGCCCGAAATCAGTTCAATAATGCCTCATTTTGCTGATGCAAATGGATAAATCAGTTTTTCTTTCACTTATTGTTATACTTTTTCCTCACTTTGGACTAGTTGTCTTTACAATTTTTGATTGTTTAAATTGTAGAGGATAACATATAATCTTAAAGAAACAACAGGATATTAAGATATTACAAAATTATTGCCTAGGTCTTACCAGTTATTAAAAAGATATTGTCCAGGCATTACCAAGATATTAATAAGAAATTACTAAGATAATAATACCAAGATATAAACTATATATATTATATTCTATATCCTCCTGATGTACAGGGTGGAGCGCGGCAGACGTATGAATTTGAAGAGGGGATTGCTCCCTTCCTATTGGTCCTAGAAGGTTGAGAGTAGGGTCGTTTGAAAGAGGGGGACGGGAAGTTTATGTTCCACGTTTCAGCAGGACGGGGCCACAGCCCACACAGCAAGGGTTTGCGTAAACTTTTTGCAAGACAGATTTCCCGGGCGTCTCATCTCTTTAAGAGGCGATTTAAACTGCCCAGCAAGATCGCCTGATTTGGCTCCTTGTGATTTTTTTCTGTGGGGATACCTTAAATCCTTGGTGTGCAGCGATCGTCCCAGAACCCTGGAAGCCCTCAAGAACAACATTCGAGCCAAAATTGCCGAAATTCCTGTGGAAATGCTCGAAAGAGTGCACAAAAACTTCGAAAAAAGGCTTAATCAGTGTTTGGAGTGTGAGGGGAACCACTTATCCTATACTTTGTTTAAATCTAGGTAAATTTAAATTTCCCATGTTATTAAATCAGGAAAAAATATTTATTTTGTAACATTCTGTGTTTTATTACATTTACAAATTCATACGTCTGCCATGCTCCACCCTGTATATAAACAAATAAATTGTAAATTATTGCATCAGTTAATTAAAATAGCAGGTCTCAAATAGAAAATTGTTCAGGACAATTGTACGAGACCTTTCTAAGGAACTAGGCTGTACTATATTTAAAAGATTTAATCTAATATAAATCTACATCATTTAAATTATATTTCATATTAATACACTTTTATTTTATAATAAATTAAAATTATTTTTCAGATAAAGTTCCTGAAGATTATCAGTTTGAAGTAAGTACAATATTCTATTTTATTTTAATTCACCCTATATGTGTACTTAAAAAAAAAAGTTTTAACATTTGAAAAGCTATTTGACGAAATATTTTCCCCTATATTGTAAAACCCCTAGATTTATATATATATATATATATATATATATATATATATATATATATATATATATATATATATATATTATTCTTTTTTTTTTTCTTCTTTTTTTTATTAAAATATGGTGCCAAGAACGTGGCCCATATTACAAACTTTTTTTATACACTATGCTAATTTCCATTTTTTATTCTAGAATCAAGAACATTAAAGCAGCCTAACTTGAAGTTAAAATTAAAAACACCTAGTTAAAATCCTGGAAATTTACCTCTTTAATACCATATAGATTAAGTCAATAAACTCTAGTTTAGCTCAAATAAATAACTTTTAATTTCATTTATGTATTCATTTATTTGATTTTTGAAGACTGTTTGACGATTTAACTTAATTATTAAAATATAATTTGATTATTTTCCAGTGTCTGGAAGAGTGCGTCTTCAATAAATTTGGCTTTTTGGTAAAGTATTTAGTTTAACCATTTTATTTTTGAGATAAACAACATTTATATCCTAGTCAAAGTAAAAAAACAAATTGACAGGAGAAATAAATGGATAACTTTTCTTGCAGAGTTACATAATATGAATAGTAGATTTAAGAATCTGATTAGGCATTCAACGAATGAATTTTTATATTTATAACCTAAGTGGATTAAAGTGATTTTCATAGGAATACTTGATACGTACTATTCTTAAATACGTAATAATTCTAGTTTAAATAAGAAAGTAGAGTGTACAAATTGTCAAACGTATATAATACCGTCATGATTCTTCTTCATTTTTATTAGTATGTATACCCACAACTTTAATTAATCAAATATAATTTGTGTTTATGAAATAAAAATAAGGCTAAAAAATAAATAAATAAACTTTTCAGATAAATAAGAAAATGTAATGAGATTTTGTACATACTAATAAGAAATTATTACGATTAAGTGCTTAGTTATTGGCATCACTTTTGCACACACTTTAAGGACAGTCAACGCTGTATTGCTTTATCTTTCAGTTAATATTGCCTACAATTTAATTTATGATTTATAGAATTTAGAGTTTTAATCAAAGTTATTTGTCAATTAAGACTTATTTAATGTAATTTACTTTATTTTTAAACTTTTAGAATGCAAATAACAAGATCGATAAAGAGAAAATCACTGCGAGCATTAGTAAACAGTTTGCCAATGACGAAACGTGGAAGGAAAAATATACTCAGGCAAGCAATATGTGCATCGATGGTGCTCGTAAGTATAAAACCCTAAAAATATTGCTTTTTTATTTATGTTAAGCATGCATTAACGATATGAGGATACTGTATGATAGTAATGCACAGTTAAAGTGGAATAAGGCCGGTCATGCTAAGGTTTGGAATGCTGTTTCACCTTTTCTTCTAAAGTCTAAAACAATCTACTTAATTTCACATTGTCAACCAATCTCTTATTTGATGAAACAACTGTCTTAAGACATTAATGGAAAAAAATTTCATAACTGATAATACTGCTTTTTGTTTGTTAGATAATATGGTAGATGAGAAATCTCCTTGCAAAAGTGGATCTGCCTACTTCACTATGTGTCTTGCAACTGAACTTATAAAGGTACGTAAATTATAATAATTATTTATTTATATTTTAAATGAAATGTTACTGTGCTATTGGTAGGAAGAACCAACAACCAAAACGACCATATTTTATTTTTCCAGAAGTTAAGAGTTGTCAACAGACCTAGAGAGAGGTGGTAATAAAGGTACTGATGTGTATAACACATCTGTAACAGATGAAAACAAAGTTACTAATGTTAATGTTATGCTATATACAGGGTGAATCGCGATAAAATTTCATAACGGAACTGGAGGATTCTATGGGTCAAAAGCAAGACGTAGACTAATTCTAGCTCTCTACATCAAAATCTTTTAGGAATTACTAATAAAGTAACAGAGACGTAGAATTTTGAAATTTCGCTGAAAATCAGGAGTTTGTTATACAGCTGGGATTGGTATCATTAAACGTAAAAATTCTATTCTTGTATTAAGGTAAAAGCCGCAGTATTTAAGAATTTTAAGGATATACGTCCAAAAATTATGTCTTTAATTTTTTTTTATATATATATATTTTTTTGCGAATATCTCGAAAACAAAGCTTTTCCGGATCCATATTAATAGGAACTTTTGATCAGCGAAAAATTTCCCTATAAGAACCCTAAGTGTTGTGGTTTCGTTCGTGTACCTACACTATTTTTGCTACAGGAATCGGTTAAGATCCTGTCCGAATAATTTCACGCCTGGTAAAACCATAATTCAAAAACTAGTCTGTCAATCTTAAACTTTAATTATACCATTCAAATGTTAATGAAAAGCAAATTTTTTTTCCTGTATTTGCCACACTTCTAACATCCCTCAATTAAGTGTGGAAAACTGTTGAATTTTGTGGTCGAATTAAGGATGCTTAGCAGCTGATAATTTGAAAATCAATGAGTGATTCTGAAAGGCTTTTTAAAATGCTCTTTAAAATTGTACCTTAGCCTAATTTTCTATCTTATTTAGTTTTTAAAATATTATGCATTTTTGGAAGCACTCTGAAAAAAATAAACGATATCTCGAGAACTATCGAGAAATGGGCGTATGCTTATTCGACATTTTTTTTTGTTTTTGACCCATATATTTTGACCCATGTTTCGTTATGAATTTTATTGTGGGTCACCCTGTATACTTAAGCATTTGGTTCCACAATTAAAAAGTGTTAATTAAATATTTACAATCAGCTAAAGCAAATTTTCAAAATTTACCAATTCTGCTTTTATAAAGAACTGTGCTTCTTTGGAACTTTTTCTATAGGTTATAAAATGTTTCTATTTATAAAATCTAGTTATAAAATAATGCTTATTTTATCATATTCGAATTAAATCATATTCGAATTAAATCATATTCGACAATAATTGTTTCTTCTTATTCTCATTGACTGCATTGAAATCTCGTGAAGTCGCTAGGTCTAGAAGACACTTTTTGTGAAGTTTTAGTTCTCAAATGTATGGGTAATGTCAATCACTCCCTGCGGGCAGCAACAAAATAATTGTGAATCAGTGGTATTTTTTCAATTATCAAGCAAGATAGAACAAGCTTTTTCACCTTTAATTAGTGATAGACTGTGGAAATATGCTATTTATGTGACATATTTAGGAACGCAGCAGCGTTCCGCCCCGCTAAGTCAAAAAGACAAAATTTCACAAAAGCTGCCAGTTTATATTATACTGTAGGTGACAAACTAGGGGTTTTGAGGGTCTGCAGCGTGAAATACGTACAAGCTACCTAAAATTTTTTAATATTTTTGAAGGCCATGTCCTGGAAAAGTGGAAATCGGTCAAGCAGAAGGAGAGAAAAATAGGTTTGAATATGGTAGTTTTGATGACTTCTTATTCTTCCTTCATTTTACGTTTACGCACCTACAGCCTAAACTACAGAACCGATTTTAATGAATGAGGGCGTTTTGGATTCGTCTAGGGCCCTAGTGCATTCCCCCCCTCAACTCACCCCCCCCCCTTACAACCCCTCAACTCATTCCTACGCTGAATGTGGAGCGAGAAACCAAGCTAGCGATTAGCGAACAGTTTAAAATGGGTAGAAACCAAGTAAGCGTCATACGAAGTGGTGAGCCTGACAATTATACGGAGGTACACCAGTGTGTTGTGTAGTAGTTTCGTGCTTGTCACATGACGTTTGAATTACTTCTATTTACGAGTTCATTATTTAAACCTTTTGAACTTAGTATTATAGGTTTAGTTTAACCTTACTCTCTTGAGTTCAAGGGGGAGTAATTTGTTTATTAATACATATTTCTGTTTTCTATGATTTTATTTTATTTTATTTTATTATTATTATTATTATTTTATTTTATTTTTTTATGTTTTCTATGCTTCTACTATCAGAGTGTTAAGTTCTTTCAATGTCATAGGTCTCGTAGTTCTCTAATCTCCATAGACCTTGTCAAGCTCTTAGCTTCACTTTTATTTGACTCTAAAGCTAGGTGTCCACCTGAGACTAAATCTCGAGAGCTAGTCTTGAGATTAGTCTCATAACCTTGTCCACTTGAGAGCAACATCAGCCCTGGTCGAGTCTCGGAGAGTCGAGTCTCCGAGACTACTCTCAGGTTTGTGTCCACCTGAGATCATCCCGCACATTCGTCTGAGACTCGCCCAATGGAGGATCCCCGTCAGCATTGATTTTACGTATTGATGCTTGCCTAACGATTTTTTATTTAAAAAAAAAAGGAGAAGTTGGGCTGGGATTTGCACACTCTAGTAAATGATCTAGAAATCGAAGACGCACAGCAGTTCAGACATTTTTTAATGTTGGCAAATCTCGTAGAAAGACACTATATTTTGCGACGCTATTCCTATAAACATTGCAATATTATAATAATAAAATACGTATTAATAACTAGCATGCTGGAAATGAGTTGCTAGGTTTATTATGTAGGCCAAAACCATGAAAAAGTAAACTTTTATGACAGTACATACACATTATACGATAATAAAAGTGCAATGCTAAACGAAGCAAGTAATATAACTGTTTTATTAAATTTTATTAAAATGAAAGATATTAAACAATAAATCTTTTCATGTTCAAAATACCAAGTAATATCCTTTTTCACGTGAGACATCGACTATGCCCTGCACAACCATTTTATTTTTATAATCAACTCGGGTTTTACTCAATAATTTTCGATAAAGCTGAACCTATAACATGTGCAACATGTTGGTCCGCACCATAGCGTAAAAATATATTTCGTTCAGCCAGATTTGTATCGGAGGCAACGGATTTATATACATCAGATACACAAGGAAAAAGTTAAGGCCGGAAAATTTTCAATTCTGGAGAATGTACTGCAGACAAAAGATTTAGATTTATCTATAGAGATAAATCTAGATATGTAGATAAATAATTTAGTAGTAAATGTTTGGTATTACCTATATTTTTTATATAAATATCAATTATACGTATTTAACTCTAATAAATAATTAAAATGTATAAAAATATCATATGCTATGTTTATTCCGTTTTTAGGAAATAAATAATACATTTCATATATGTATATATTCTTCTGTCAGCTTTAGTTATAATATTTTATTTCTTAGTGATTTATATAGCAGATAACAATACCAATTTTGCATACCAATTTTTATATCTTTTAACCCTCAATTCGGTATTTTTTACTTAGCCATAATTTCATAAAACATTTCTTAACATTTCATAAAATATCATTAACTTGATAAAGCTCGATCAGGAGAAACGAATACTCTTTTCTTAATGTTGTTCAGAATATGAGAATAAAGAGAATTAAATTAGAATATAAAAGAAGAAAACTATAAAAAAATGTATTAGTTGAAGGGATGTAGTGAAGGTTTGTCTCGGAGACTAGTCTCAGCAATTCGAAACGGATTCGAACTCTGAGACTGAGTATCGAGACACAGGGGAAGAGCTTGTCGACTTGGGATTCTGCGAGTCTCCGAGACTTTAGCGCTAACTCTCCGAGACTAGTCTCAGCCCCACGTCCACTAGTGACTTAAGTCTCGAGAGCGAGTCTCGATACTAAAAAGTCTCAGATGGACACTTACCTTAAGCTAGGTGTCCACCTGAGACTAAATCGCGAGATCTAGTCTCGAGATTAGTCTCAAAACCTTGTCCACTTGAGAGCAACATCAGACCCGGTCGAGTCTCGGAGAGTCGAGTCTCCGAGACTACTCTCAGGTTTGTGTCCACCTGAGATCATCCCGCAGATTCGTCTGAGGTTCGCCCAATCGAGGATCCCCGCCGCACGCCATATATTGCCATTAATCATAGCCTACAAACTTGTTAAAAAAATATTCTGCCAATTAGTGTGGCACATACCTTCCGCGCGTCCTATTTCTTTCAATTTAATGACTTTATGTGTTTAAAACCTCTTGTTATCCAATTTATTACATTTTCTCTCTTTTTTACTTTCTTATAAAAAGAGAAAGTATTGTGATGGCGCGAAAATTAGATATTGAGATTTTGATGGATTTACACGTTTTGAGGTCCCCTGAGTCCAAAAAAGTGGTTTTTAAAACATATCTTTCTGTCTTCTGTCGTTTGTCTGTGCAGACGCCTGGTGCCTAAACTGCGCTGGGCCGATTTCGACGAAATTTGGGATACATGTTTAGAAAAATCATACCCCGAGGTGAAATCAAGAAATAATTGTAGCTCCAAACTTGGGGCTACCTCCCGAAAACTCTGAAAAGACGTGAACAAAATCATGTCTCGAAAACGGTTCTCCAAACTTGGGGCTACCTCCCGAAAACTCTGAAAAGACGTGAACAAAATCATGTCTCGAAAACGGTTCTACGATTTGGATAGTAAAATTTTAAAATGCAATTACAATATTATTAGGAGTTATTTAAACTATTAATAATATGGTAAAAAATATATGGTAGTATGGTAAAATATAATAAAAAATATATTAGTAATAAATGTTTCAATTATCTAACAAAGCTTTTATAAAAAAAAAAAAAATAAAACCTATTAAGCACAAATAAATGAATAATATTTATAAATATATCATACGCTGAATTAATTCCGTTATTAGGAAATAAATAATAGGTACCAATATTATATATTCTTCTACCTGCTTAATTATTATTTAATTTCTAGATGATTCATATAGCTATTTGCAATACATATCCTCCCTGCCACAAATTATTTAATTTTCTATCTCTGTTTGTTTCGAGAATCACGTTTCTTAATATTCCAAAGGATTTAATTTGCTTAGTATAATTAAATGAGGAGACACGTCTCCTCATCAGTCCACACGTTTTTCGACATTTTACTATATCAAAATTGAGGGGGAAAAAAAAGAAAATAAATAAATATAATATTTAGTGGAAGGGATGTAGTTAAAGGATGGGATGTAGTGAGGTTTGTCTCGGAGACTAGTCTCAGCTATTCGAAACTGATTGGAACTCTGAGACTGAATCTCGAGACACAAGGGAAGAGCTTGTCGATTTGTGATACGGCGAGTCTCCGAGACTTTAGCGCTAACTCTCCGAGACTAGTCTCAGCCCCATGTCCACTAGTGACTTTAGTCTCGAGAGCGAGTCTCGATACTAAAAAGTCTCAGATGGACACTTACCTTTAAAGTGTGGGAATAATCAGTTTAGAGAATCCTTCCTTAGGAACTGTACTAAAAGTCATGAAATCTGACCAAAAACCACTTGTGTGGTAAAAAAAAAACACCCCGCCAAGTCTGTGGTCCAAAAAGGTTGTGAAATCAACTTTCTGTCCCGCCAAGTGATGTTAGCACTTTCTTCTGACCCAACAGTGTCAACTTAGATACTTATCAGCTCCTTCTCCTTGGCGGTGTGCCTGCAGTACTACCCAAAGTTAACTGGTTGTATTACACGCATCCACTGCAAAGAAAGTAGTAGTTGCATGGGGTCATTCCTTGAAAGCTTAATTTGTATATTACTATTTTCTATTTTATTTGCTTTTTGATAATGGGAAAGATTTATAGCAATGATCATTGTGGCATCGAGAAGAAGGCTCTTCTCGATGCCACTTTTAACAACACTGTTAAAAGGCTTTCCTCTCCAATGTGCGCCTGCATATATTAGAACGAGTTGTCTAGAACTAAGACTATGAGGTGAACAACTATCTTTCCACACAAACCTCATGTGGCAAACTTGAAGGTGAAACAAGAAATTGTGTTTGAAGAATATTAAAATTCCAGTTTCTGGAAATGGCAAGGCACAACACCAAGGAGAAGAAGCTGATAAGTATCTAAGTTGACAGTGTTGGGTCAGAAGAAAGTGCTGTCATCACTTGACGGGACAGAAAGTTGATTTCACAACTTTTTTGGACCACAGACTTGGTGGGGTGTTTTTTTTTTTTTACCACACAAGTGGTTTTTGGTCAGATATTATATTGTTAATATAAGGTGCTTTATATATTATGTTTTCTTTGTTTCAGAATTGCCCGAAAAAATTCTGGACAGATAGTGAGTTGTATTATAGTATACCTTATATTATGCTTATACTTTATCTAGTATTTTTAGGCAGTGCCGGTTATTAAGGGTTACAGATACTCTTCGCGGATTTCCCATTTTCTCCTTAGTAGATATGGCAAAATGACAAGGGTATAAATTAAATACAAAAATCTTGCAATAAATACAAAAATCATCACCGAGAAGATTGCTTAAAAGTGTCTATTAATGGGAGCTTACTACAATGAAATAACAAGGCATAGTACTGATTTAAACTGATCAAAAAGAGGTAAACTTAAACAGTCCCCCTATGTTAAGATGTTTTTAAATGAGGGATGGAAACTGGGCCGTACATTCTATGACTTTGGGAGCTAAGAGATAATTTCTCCTTACATATTGTGATTTATAAAGGACTTCCGCGAAATTCCTTTGACTTCACTAAGTCACTGCTAGTAGTCACATAATAATATAATAGTCACTTAAAACATTTTTTTATCATTTTATTTATTTTTCCTTGTTTTAAAATTCAAAAATAATGTTAGGTTAGTCAGATTTTTAACCACGAATCATATTACCTATTTTCTTTATTTTATCGTTAGGTTTTTTCTTAATAGTTCTTTAGAATATACTAAAGTCTTTAATTATTTTTTTTATTTTTATTTTAGGTGCCAACTGTACGATGCTTAAAGAATATCTGGACAAATGCCCTGAAATTGTTATGTAAAAATAAGGAAATAAATACATATTGTTAAGAATTAATATTGGTTGCAAAAGGAAATTGTAATATATAAATAATTCATTTCTTTACCCAAAAATACTTAATTGGTATTGAACTAAGGAGGTAAATATCAGCTTCACTTGATAATTGAATTTCGCCTATACCATAACCATAATATAATTTAGAAGAAAGAAATAGAAAATTTATAATTCTTGCCAAGGGGACCGACGAATTATTTGATATTACACTATTTGAAACTGACTAGTGATTAAATATTTTGCTCTTGCATTGTTTAACTAAATCAAGAACCTTGTAGAAAAATCCCTTACACTTATAAATAGTCATAAGTCATAAGCATTTTATGGATATTTGAATTTAGGGTTTAATAAGCCTTTCGTTACGGAGTCATCAGAGAGAAAATAAGCTTTTAAGATTATTTTTATAAAAGGAAATAATGCCTTTGGTTATACTCTGTCAAATGCTTTTGTTCCCTCAAAACTGTTCTAAACTACTTTTATTAAATATCATAAAACAATTATTAATTACTTCGGTAGATATTGGTGAAATATATTTTTTATTTACTATGCAATTCTTCAATGAAGTGAATCATCCTTGAATTCATTTAATTTAATCTATGATTAACACAACATGATATTACTATTACATCAACATTAAACTAGCCGTGACCGTGGGAGCGTCTTCCTTAGTTCAACATGCACAACAATACTCGTTATTATTTTATTTTTACATTTAATTTGCTCTTATGCGTTATTGGCACTTTATCAAACGTCCTTGTCAAGTATAGTATTTAAGACAAGTAATGCACTGGGTTTCACAATAGATCGGATCCACATGGAGTCATTTATTTACCTCATCTAGTAAGCCATCTGACAATCCTTTACCAGTTTTATTGTTTAGTTCCTGCGCAGTTTGTTTCGAGAATAACTTTGGAGATAAGAGAGCCTGAAGACGAGCTCTGAATATTTTTCTTTTGCATAATTTTATAATATACGAGTACTATATTGTATGATGCGAACAGAATAAATACACTTAATTCTTTTTATGAATATAAAAAAACTTTATGACAAGAATGAAATGCCTAGATATGGAAAGAAGTACAATTGTGATCTTGAACTCGACCTATTTTAGTTTTCAAGGTCTTTTAGGTTAGCATAGTAAAATATTTAGCAAAAACCAAAATGATATTATTTATGTGTACGATGTAAAATGTATGAATAAATAAGTTAAAAAAATACATCATTTGTTAATATCTATAGTAGAAGAAGTCAAGCTTTATAAATTTAATAGTTTCGTATTTAAAAACGGGTAATCAGGGAATCAATTGAACTCGATATAGTTGATGCGTTCTTCGGAAAAGTATGGTGTTTTGAAAAACAAATACCAACGGACACAAGCCAATATTTTATTTACATATTCATGGAATATAGGGTACTTTATAAATTATTTTGTACATTATTACAACAAATAATTATTATGTATTGCCTGGACATCTTTATTCCGTTACATTAATTTTCAAAAAATAACAGGATATTATATAACGAGAAATTTGGATTACTCCTTCGAAGGTGTACACAATTAACTCCTTTTGAAAATTCTCTACCTCATACAAAAGCTTTTATTAGTCAACCGTGAATGTTAGAACTGTCGTATTATTACCTTAAATACAAGATACGTTAAAGAGACTTTTTACAAATATTGAAGGAAATAATGTATGCAATGCAGATATCCAGAAGGAAATGGTAGCAGATTTGTTGAACGCGTTTGAATTTTCACTGAACTAATATTTTATAACTGAAGAGAGAAATAGGTAGACCTTAATTCTTTAACCCAAAATGTAATTTTTCGAGGGAAAAAGCCAGTGAATAATAATTTCAAGATAAAAAGAACTTTTTATATACTACGTTTTTAAATGTTTGTTGAATCGTATGTAATGTTGATAATATAATTGTTATTGTTATATAATATATAATGTTAGTGAAAAAAAAAAATAGTTCCGAATTTATTTACTTCACATAAATTACAACCATCTAGAGAGCTGTCTTAAACCTATAAAAGGACAAATCTTTGTGCAACGGATCTCCCCAACACCAAATCTAAACCGTGCCATTGATATATTTGAAATAATATAATCGATATATTTCCTGTTTTGCTGTCATTCAATGTTTATCTCTTATTTATAAAAATCAAACATTTGAAACACGTCAAAATGAAGATAGCGTAATATGGGACTTAAAATAATGCATTGTCATCGTGTTCTGAGCTATGCTTAAAGTTTCAAATGTTTAGCTATTCGGGAAATTAGTTAGAAATCGATTGCCAGATTTGTGCCGGACAAACAAACAAACAAACAAACAAGAAAGCAAGCTAATAAAAACGTAGTAAAAAGTAGAACTTATTATTACCAAATAGATGTGAATATCATATATACGCGGTTGAATTATTGCTTAAATTGAAAGCAATGGATGTGTCGGTACTAAATGTTGAAAGATTGTCTCTCCATGCAAAAATGAATTTATTTATTCTTAAAGTAGCTGTTGGCCACTACAGACTCAAATGAAGGCTCTTTTATGAAATGACTCACCACACTCCCGTCAATTAGTTTATTAATTAACACATTTAATCCCCTCGTGGGTCCACCAATTCTTCCATAAGTAATAGAAAATAATCAAACAAAATAATTATTTATAAATACAATTATCTTCCAAATACAATAGTTAATATTAACTCCATATATTTTTGACTCATGATTAATAATGCTACATTATCAAACACACTTTCAAGAATTTATTAATATTTATCCCTTATTATTAGTGTTCGAAAAATTATGTCACGTGATTCTGCCAATTAGTGTGGCACATAGCTCCCTCGCTTCCTATTTCGCATAATTTTTTGCTTTTACTATTTTAATTTTCAAATTTATTTAATCCCCCCCGTTTTTTAAATCTTTCAAAATTGTTTTGATTTTTACTAGAATTAAATTATTAATTTAGCAAAATTTCAAGAGCGCAGACGGTTGAAATTAATCTGGGGCTATCTGGGAGCTACTTTTGACAAATCATCCAAATTTGAAAATCATCACGAACACTTGTGAAGATATAGGTGAAAATAAATAAATTATTATGCGCATGTCGAAAAGAAACATATTGGCGTAGAAGGTTGAAACTTATAAAGGACCAACAATTGGCTAATTATGACCATCCATTTTTTATTTAAATCGAACAAGTAGTTGTTAAGATGTGTTTGTTCACAAAAATTGTGCGACAGACAAACAGACCGACAGACCGCCACGGAACCTAAAATGTGGTCCCTGATATCTGAAATGGATTTCTGTCTTGGAATATTTGAAATTGGAGATATACAGTGACGGATTAAGGCCTAGGCCAACAAGGCCAATGCTTAGGGCCCGCAAGAGACGGGGGCCCGGAAAAGAAGAAGAAGAAAAAAAAAAAAAAAATAAAAAAAAAAGACAATAAAAATAAAAGAAAACCCATGATTAAGTAATTAGGGGAATGAGAATACAATTGTAAATAATAATTAATATAAAAATGCCATTTTTCAAAACTGGTCTTATTTTCAAACTTTTTTTTTTTTGGTTTCTGTATTCGTCACCTTAGTTGTATCTATGTGCAAAATTTGGGGAAGATTGAATGACGGGAAGTGGTTCAAAATTGGGGTAATAGGTGTGCGATGAAACTTAAAAAGCAAATAAATCTGACGCCATTTTGTTTTTATATTTTGTTTTTTTGGTTTCTGTATTCTTCACCTTAGTTGTATCTATGTGCAAAATTTGGGGAAGATTGAATGACGGGAAGTGGTTCAAAATTGGGGTAATAGGTGTGCGATGAAACTTAAAATGCAAATAAATTTGACGCCATTTTGTTTTTATTTTTTTTTTTTTGGTTTCTGTATTCTTCACTTTAGTTGTATCTATGTGCAAAATTTGGGGAAGATTGAATCACGGGAAGGGGTTCAAAATTGGGGACATCGAAATGTGCGATGAAACTTACAAAGCAAAGTAATATAAGACCAGTAAAAAATGAAACATGGATGTTTACAAAAATTATAAGAAATAATTTTTTTTAAACAAGTCAGATAAGAAGTGTTACTAATGTTGCTAATTAGTTACTAATTAAGTGGCTAGTTTATTACTAGTTACTTGGATTGGAAAAATGTATCAATCAGAGTAAACATACATGAAAATTCAAAAGATCATAATATTGACTCTGTCAAAATATTTATACAAAGAAACATATCTGAAGGGCATTGACACTAATATAGAAAAAGCATAACCTACGAACTCGCATGAAAAAGCAGAGGAGTAGCTAGGGCATTGGGGGCCCCCGCGAGATCTCTTTTGGGGGCCCCTCGCCCCAAAGAAAATTGATGAGCAAAACAAAAAAAGGACTTGCGTGTTCAGAACTGAATGGCCCCCTATTAAATTTTGTTATGCTCTAAAGGGGCCCCTATCGATGTTGATACGAGGTTTCTTTTTTGTTTTCTGGATTTGGGGGGCCCCCTGGCACTGGGGGACTGCCCGCATTGCGGGCCAGTGCGGATCCATAGTTACGCCACTGAGAAAAAGCCTATAATGAGAAAGGTTTTGCAGAGAGCAGTGGCAACAATAAAATTTAAAGGGGGGTTTGGGAGGATTTTAATACGTCAGTTTCATTTGGTAATTATGTTACCGCTTTAGAATATTTAAGTGAATTTGACGATTTTATAGCAGAAAATGTTGCGACGAATTCATTCAAATTATGGGCAAGGAACATTTGAAGTCTTTAACAAACAAAATATTTGTTTGTAACTCCATAATATATTTATAAGTGCCAAATATTTTTCTATAATTGTCCATTCGACGGCTGATGTCACTCATGTCGACCAACTGACATTTATTATAAGATATTTAAACAAAGACGGAGAGCCAGTGGAATTTTATTTGGATTTTTACCAATATATTCTCATTAAGGAGAGGCTATTGAAAAAGTGATTTTGAAGTACCTAGAATAGTTAGGAATTGATAGGACCAATTGCCGGGGTCACTGCTACGACAATGCAGCTATGGCTGGAAAATATAACGGAGTTCGGACTTGAGTTAAAGAAATCTAGTAACGCGTATTTATTACATCCCTTGCTTTCTCATTCTTTAAATCAAATTAAAAACAGCTCAGCAGAATCTTCCTTCCAAGGAGTAATAGTACATTACGCGTCTAGTGGGGAAAGTAGCATTTCGCATCCGAGTGTGGAGTTTGCACCCGAGCGATAGCGAGGGCAGTAAAACCACACGAGCAATGCAAAATGCCATTTTCGCACGACTTGCGGACCGTACTTTATCTACGATTGTTGGATTTTAATAATAAATACAGAAAAAAAAACTTCCCGTATGTAAGTTCGAATTTCTCTTTTGATAAAGATGACATTAATTAATTAGTTGTACTTTGTGCCAAATTAATTATATCGGGAGGCGTTTTATTCTCCTAATTTTCGTCGTACCACTTAAATCACTCATTGATTTTCACAAAAAAAAATCGATATAAACAGTTACTTTTATAAATAGCAAATGAGTTTTGTTAAATGTAAACAAAGTCACTAATCGTGCGTTAAGGTGAAGAATTCTTCTTTTTTACCGCTCTAGGGCGGACAAAAAGAGGAATTTTTCAGAATTATGAGACGCGCATGCGCAATGAACACAAGTACCTACGTAAAGAATCACTTTTAACGCATCTAAACAGAGATACAATGTTTATATTTCGTAACAATCGTAGATAAAATATTTTAATATCATAGAAAATATTTCTGGTCTTCAGTCGCTTAACTTATCGCTGGAATAAACTGGAAAAACAATTTTCAAGCAGTAATAAACACTTGAATGTAAAAAAATTGTGTGACACTAGGTGGTCGTCTAGAGCTGACGTTGTATATTGATGCAATATACAACGGACACGGACAGTGAGAAATTATTCAGGCTTATTTAGTGTACATAATTGCAAATTGATAAATACAAAAACCAGCGAAAAACATTCAAGCTAATAGTCTGATTCAAAAAAATGGAATCTTTAGAATTTTCATTAACGACTATAATTTGGTATACAATTTTGAAAAGGATTAATAAGGATACTAGCACTACATTATCTTCTGCTATAATGACACTAAACAGTTTATTTGACTTCATTAATTATTACCGAACCAAATTTTATGACATAGAATCAGAAGCTTTTAAAACAACCAAAGTCAAAAATTATAAAATAGACAAGAAAAATGGGAAAAAAAGAAAAAAAATCATAGGAACCGATTTCACTGGAGAAAATTATTTTAAAGTTAGAAATTACTAGGAGATCGGAGGGGTATAAAAGTGTTAGCAATATATTTAAATTTTCTTTATTAAAAACGAACACTTATCTTCATCTACTGTATCAGGATACACTAAAAATTTAAAAGAATTTTTCAAAAATGACATCAACATACACGAAATAGACGATGAATTTATTCAGTTTTTCTCTATGATTAAAGACGAAAATTTAAGCAACCCTCTTGAAATGCTTTGATTTATTAATACAAATTAAGTACTATCAATTTTTCTTAACATAAATTCTATTAAGAATATATTTAACACTCCCCATTAGTAATGCTTCAGGAGAGCGATCTTTTTCTGTGTTATAAAGAGTAAAATCAAGGAAATAAATTAGCCCAAGAAAACCTGGGTAACTTATCATTATCATTATATTACATCGAAAATGATGAAATGAATAAACTTGCCTGCGATTTAACAATAGACAAATTTGAAACTATAAAGCGCCTAGGACCTAGCCAAATTTGTTAAATAGTTAATGGATATTACATTTGTTCAGTAAAAAGTAAAATGAATGTGAAATTCTTTAACTGACAACATCCAAATGTGTCATAGGTCAGTGAAGGGGGGGGGGGGGGGGGAAGGGGGGCCCGGAATTGACCTTTGGCCTAGGGCCCGGCAAGACCTTAATCCGTCACTGGAGATATAATAAATTGTGCTTCTTCAGAACGATCACATACTTTTTGTAATGTTCGGTAATCTCTTTTTGGAAGAAAACATAACAATAATTACATGGGACTAATATTGGGCTAGTTATGACCTACCAACTTAATTTCATGAAAATAAGACTTGTAGTTTTTTAGATATGTTGGTTCGCAAAAAAATTCCCTTCGCAAAAAACGAATTTCTGTCTTGTGAACGGAAGCATTGTGATCATTCTGAAGATAGTATGATCACAATGCTTCCGCTACCTTCAGTAAGGTTGGAAGCAAAAAGAAAAAGAGGGGCTGATTAGATAAAATAATATATATGGGTTTCAAAAGCATAAACTTTTTAAAGCGATAGGACGTGAGGAAGCTAAAGGTCTCATTATTGGCAGAAATGTTTTCTTGATGCCTCCGAGGGCACCACGTAGGTATGTTTTATTAAGTAAAGAAATTATGTCACCTATAAAATAAACTACTGTAAGTGATTCACTGCAGAATTTTGTTTTCTTATTTATTTTATTGAATCATATTGTTGATCATATAGATGACTTCACTTCGTACTATATGTGGTTACAATATAATTGGCTAATTATCTAATTATTTACCCCTTCATGCCTACAGCACGATTCGAAAAACCATGTAAAATTAAATGAGTAGGTATTATTTAAATATAAGTTAGAATACAGATCTAGTTAAATTGGTTTATTAGTATATACATTATTAACTGATTAAATAATAAAAAGTGTTAGTGGAAAAACTTTCGATTTTTAAATGTTATATTGACCAAGTGAGTCATTCGATTTATCAATGCTTTAAATAATCACTTTAATCAATTGCTTTATTTGAATTGTTAAAAGCAGAACGCAATTTAAGAAAGTAGAAAATAGAACAATAGTAGGAAACTCTTAATTCCTTTTTTAGTTCTTTTATGAAATAGGGTTATCAAGAGTAATTTTTATAAATAAATATGTCAAATGAAAGTGAATTTATACGTAGTTTTATTATTATAATTTGTCATAACATAAGATTTGTTTTGTTTATTTATTTTTTTATTTGCGAATATTTAATTTTGCTCATTTGCTGAAGATATTCTAAATATTTAGCAAAATGCTCACATTAAATTATATGTTTTGAAGTGATACTAAATTATTTGAAAAACGTCGATCCGAATTGACTCTTACACTCATTTTCCTAAATCATTGCTGGTTATTTTCATAGAAACTATTTTTTCTTTATTTTGCTTATTCTTTTTTAAACCCTAACATCTAATTTACTGCCTCAAAGTGTTCAGGAGGTTAAGCACTCAGGCTGCACGATAGTGCCTCGAGATGTGTTTAAAATGGAGTCACTTAATTGATATTGCATGTATTAATCGAAGATCTAATAGAAGAGTATTAATAGACAGAAAGATAGTTGTAATCAGTATTTGTAATTTTTTACTTAGAATCAAATCCTTAGATTATATCGTAACAAGAACAATTAGAGTATAATTAAGAACACTTAGTTGCCCATCCACTGACCTATATGCGGAGTGATTTATAAAGATGGTACTGTTTAAATCGAAAATCTTTTCCTGTTTAACCGGCAAAGGTAACTTAACAATGGTAGCTGTATATGAGATAAGGATAAATCAGGTAACTAGTGTAATTTATTCATAGTTGAGATTCTTAATTATTTATCGGAGGAAGCACTAAGCGTATCGCTTGGCCGCAGCAGTTGAAGCAGGAACTGTGCCTGTGCAAAGAGTCCTTGAGATGAGTTAGTCAGTCTTAGCTGAAGAGGAACTCCCACTACTCAGCACGAATCTGCCGGCCCAGCTTGTCCAACAGTCGAAACCTGGCTACATCCAAACTCGCCGACCACCAACACACCTTATTAACACTTCCTCACAAAATTTCAAATAAACCGTAATACTTAAAAATGTATTTTGTAGATATAATGCTGTATTTAAATAGTTAGTGATTGTGTGCAATCTATTTTTGTGTAAAATACAAGGAACCTTATTTCAATTTCGGTTTCTTTTCTATGTTTTTAACTGAAAAATCTTAATGCTAAACTTGCGAAGTCAGAGACGCTTTATCAAAGCTTTGGGACATTTTGGAGGCATGGAATTTATAGCTCTTATGGTAGGTAATATTTATCATATTTTATTATTTTATTATTGCCAAAATATTAATTTTGGTTAAAATATAAATTAAATTACCACCAATAAAAATTAATGTTACAATTCATCAGTTTTCATATTATTTATAAATTAAAGTATCGTCCAAAAAGAAAGTAGTGCTAAGATTATAAAATATCTTGATTAATGAATTTTTTATTTTTATTTTGTAATAATTAACGCGAAGCAGTACTATGACACTTAATTAATTAAACACAGCTGTTACTCTTGTAAATATTGTCCTTAAACATCTCAAATTAATTTAATATCGAAACTAAAAGAAAAAATGTTACTTATAGTTCAGGAGATATTTTTTTTGTACGCTATCTCCTGGTGTTCTGACTAACATCAAGCTAGAATTTTGTGTATAAATTAGTCATTTGGTGCCTTTTAAGAATATGTGATCGGCTAAGTTTGTCTGCGGGACATAACTTGGCAAAGGTATTTGAAAAAAAAAAAAAAAAAAAAAAAAAAAACGGTGGAGAGCAGCCATGTCCCACCTCCCACCCATATTTTGGTGGACAATGTGATTTTAATGATTCTAAATACAAAATTAATTGGTATAGACCAAAAATCAAGTTGATGTTAGTTCGTCACTTGATAGGACCACTTTGATTTGGAGTAATTCTTGAATTAGTAATTATTAGATAGGTGAGTTACCTACAGTGCCGGCGCAAGGGCCATGCGAGACATGCGGCCGCATGTGGCGTCGCCTAGGACGAGGCGCCGGCGAAGCCGGCAGATTCCTTATACATTTTTTGTTTAGCAATCTTTTGCAAGTAGCTTAAACTAAAAATTAAAAAAAAAGTTAAATAAATAAATATAATATTATATTAATTATAATATTATATTAAAATAAAATAACGGGAAGCAGTAAGAAATAATTGCAGCAGAAATATTTGTATGAACTGTAGACGGAACCGCAAATTCATTCTGTTGTTTTTGAGTTTTAAATAAAAAAAAATAAATCGGAGGGGTGTGTAGTAAGGGATATAAGAGGGATGAAAATGCAGATATGGAAATGAGTGAGAGAGTAGATAGAAGTAGAGAAATAAGTGAGAAGGTAATAGAACAGTAGGACTTCTACCAGATAGAAAGTGATAAAAACACTATGTCTAAAGACACTAGGGGACACCTGGCATTCTTATCTACCTTAGATAATCATCTATAGATAAGATTAAATCAAAGCTTATTAAAATCTTTTTTACACACTATATTTTTAATTTTTTGTCAGTTTTATTTAATTAGCCCTCCCGCTCGTTAAGGCTCTACCACTCTTTGAGGTTAGAAACATCATTAAATTGCAAATTGTATTGGTTCTAAGCAAGATATCAAAAATCTAATCACAGGCTTCATTCCTAATTTTAATTCTGCACAATTTGAGCCCTATTTCAACTTCCTATGATAAATAGTACAGGCGCCATTTTAATACAACTAGTTTTATCGTTGTATTGAAATGGCGCCTGTACTATTTATCATAGGAAGTTGAAATAGGGCTCAAATTGTGCAGCATTAAAAGGAATGAAGCCTGTGATTAGATTTTTGATATCTTGCTTAGAACCAGTATAATTTTAATTTTACTGTTTTTCCTAACCTCAAAGGGCGGTAGAGCCTTAATATTGTAATATTTCTATTAAATTCTTTTACATTTTTCTATTTTTCGTAAATTTTTTAAGTGGTACATATTTAATTTTATTTTCGTATTACACACAGAAAGTGAGTATTTCAGAAGTGATTCAGCAAAAAGTGTCCTGTGTCCTAACCTTATAGTACAGTGTTAATAAGTGCAATAGAGGTATACTCCAGTTCCAGAGTTAACCAGTGCAATAGATACACTGATACACACCAATTGTCAGCTCTTTCTGTCTGTCTGTTTAACATGTCGGGAAAAAAGAAACCTTCGGGCATGTTTTATGGAAAATGTGAAGCAGAAATAGAAAGAGAAGACCGAAAGCAGCCCAAAGCAGAACTGGCAGAAAACCTGGAAATCAACCCAGAATTCAGTGGTGAATTTGTGGTAAGGCAAAGAATGAGAAAACCAAAAAAAAATTTACAAGGGTAGAGATGAACCTTTGAAGTCTGGGAAGGAATCATTTAAAGTCAATTTTTTTTGTCATCCTCGACACTGCTATAAATTCTATGACAGAGAGGTTTGAACACATGGAAAACCACAGCAATCATTTCAAATTTCTCTATGACATTAAAGAATTAGAGCAATGTGAAAAAGATTTCGATTGAAAATATTTGGATAAATATGTTTTAAGACCACTTCAGTTGGTACCACTAAAAAGAAAAACTCATAAAGTTTTGTTTACATGGTTTGGGTAAGTATCAGCTGTTTGTTAAGTCAATTGTTGTCAGTGTTGTGTAATGGCTAAATTTAAAGACAGGAAAACATTTTGTGTTTGTGTGCTGGATTATCACATTAACCTATCACTTATTTGTGTGCAACGTCACTTTAGAAGAACCTCCTAGCATTCACGCTATTCGCATGAGGTACTTAAAGTTTAAGAAAAATGGCTGCATTTGTAAAAAGAAATCAACTGGAAGTGAGCGTCAGAGCTTGACTACAAGTTTGACGTCGTGTCACAAGGGGTTCCCATATCGAACATATATAATTCTCAATACCTGTGATAAAACTTTTTGAGTTTTCTTTAAAATGTAACCATTTCATATCTTTGTATGATAATAAAACTACATTTACGTACGCTTGAAATCATAAACATCATTAGTAATGACCCCATGTATACAGTGGCGTAGCTAGGGTATTGGGGGCCCCCGCAAAAACTTTTTGGGGGACCCCTCGCCAAACAAAATTGATGAGCCAAAAAAAAAAAAAAAAAACCTCTTCCGTTTAGATGGGACCCCCTCGTCGTTGATTTAGGGGCCCCCTAGCGCTGGGGGCCCCCCCGCAATGCGTGCCCGCGCGGGCCCATAGTTACGCCACTGTAATGTATAAATCAGTTTGTTTATGTAATCCCCAATTCTTAAGTTATTATGAAATAGTTTTGAAAATATTTTGTTGACTTATTTCTGTAACCTCATGTTTGTTGCGCTGCACAAATTTACTTTGTTAAAAAGAAAAAAAAATTGATATATATATTATTTATATATATATATATATATATATATATATATATATATATATATATATATATATATATATATATATATATATATATATATATATATGTGTGTGTGTGTGTGTGTGTGTGTGTGAGGTTTATGTTTTAAAATTTATTGATATACATATTGGCACCAAATCTAGATTTCGCATGTCCCAAAAAAAACCCTTGCACCGGCCCTGGTTACCTATCAAGTAACAAACTAACTTCAACTTGATTTTTGGTCTACTAACTAATTCTGTACTCAGGATAATGGAAATCATAATGTCCACCAATATGAGCTGCGGACATGGCCACTCTCCACCAATTTGTTTTTTTCTAATGCCTATTGCTAAGCTATGCCCCACAGACGAACTCAGAAAAAGCACCAAAAGATTAACTTATACACAAAATTCCTTGGCCGACCACATATTCTTAAAAGGCGCTAAAAGATTGACTTGTATACAAAATTCTAGCTTGATGTTAGTCAGACACTTTTTTGCACGCTATCTCCTGGACTAATGGAATGCTAAAAAAGTCATAAACAATAACATCTGACTCATACTTCTTTTTTGAAGGTAATATAATAAATAGATGACTATCGCAAAGTGACACTTAAGCCGAGTTTACACGATCCAAGTTGACTTGGACCAAATCAGTTTTGACACTATTTTGACGCTACTTGGATCGTGTAAACAGGTTATCAAAAGTCAACTTGGACGTCCAAGTTGAGTTGGACGTTATTTGATCTAAGACTTGGATGGCGTCAACCATATGATTATGACAAGAAAGCTGTCAAAAATGAGAAAAGACGTTAAAAGTTGTGACGGATTTAGGTAAATACCGGCAATAGCGCACCTCTTCTCACTCCTACGTATTTTGTGACAAAGGGATATCAACTCTCCTATGAACAAACCATACATATATAATTATCATATACATATAATTATTATATACGAATGGAAGGGATGAATTGATATATCGAAGCCAACTGTACGACTTCGAATGACATCGATTACACGGAAGGGGTACACTATTGCCGAGTTTAGCCCGGATTTGTTTATAAGAAGGTTATTGACAGCTTTTATTTCTTTCAAATTTTTGTTTTTATTCCTTTGCTTCTTAATGATTTTTTTGACAAGTTCCTACTTGGACCAAGTACACTTGGATCGTGTAAACACTGCATCAAAAATTCATGTTTACTTTGACCAAGTGGATTTGATCAAAGTTACTTGGTCCAAGTCAACTTGGATCGTGTAGACGCGCCTTTATTTAAATTTTATTCATTAGGAGTTACTTCTATAAAATAATAAAAACAATAATTTCAAGATAAAAAGAACTTTTTATATACTACGTTTTTAAATTTTCTGTTGAATCGTATGTAATGTTGATAATATAATTGTTATTGTTTTATAATATATAATGTTAGTGAAAAAAAAAAAAAAAAAATAGTTCCGAATTTATTTACTTCACATAAATGACAACCATCTAGAATCTAGAGAGCTGATCTTAAACCTATAAAAGGACAAATCTTTGTACAACGGATCTCCCCAACACCAAATCTAAACCGTACCATCGATATATTTGAAATAAAATAATCGATATATTTCCTGTTTTGCTGTCATTCAATGTTTATCTCTTATTTATAAAAATCATAAATTTGAAACCCGTCAAAATGAAGATTGCGTAAATATGGGACATGGCAAGACAATTAAAATAGGTAACTTGCGGATTTTTTCCGAACTAACTTTCCATACAGCAAAATTTGCTGAAAACCAATTAAATTCTGCTGAAAGATGGCTAAAAGTATTAAAATAATGCATTGTCATCGTGTTCTGAGCTATGCTAAAAGTTTCAATTGTCTAGCTATATTCGGGAAGTTAGTTAGAAATCGATTGTCAGATTTGTACCGGACAAACAAACAAACAAACAAACAAGAAAGCAAGCTAATAAAAACGTAGTAAAAAAATGAGTTAAAACAATCTACTTGTAATATTGTGCTAATACTAGTTTGGCTATTTATGTGGAATTTAGGCATTTCCCCATCCTGACCTTCTCTCCATATATTTGGAGTTATAGCCTTACATTTTTCTCTTCGCTATCTTGTGATATGACGTGCTTATAAATATATTATTTATCTACATGATGTTATATTCTGTTTAAGGATAAATATAAAAATGTATAATTTTTTTCAGATATTTCTCTGTTACTAATTTACAGCTAGGGAAAAAAACCTGCCAAATATAGTGGGGCACATAACTTCCCCGCATCCTATCATAATATTGATGTGTTGCTTTTACAAGCTATTATCATATTTTTTATTTAATTGCCCCCCCCCCCCCGTTTTTTAAATCAGTCAAAATTGTTTTCAATTCAAATAGGTTTAAGTAAATGTATGATTGTGCGCATGTGGAAGGCAAACAAATGGGCGCAGAAGATTGAAATTATCTTAATCCGCAAGAATTGAACGACAGACATTCACTCGAAACGGATTCCAGGCTTTGAATTTTAGAAATAATTTTTTAAAAATGTCGGTCTTTAGCCTTACCTCCTGCAAGCTCGAAAGCAATAAAAAAATCAATGTATCTTATTTCAGATTATTCATGTTTAATAATTGAGAAATTATATCAAATTTATTCAATCAAAGGAATCTTTTACTAGCTTATGCTAAAAGTGCCTAGTTGTAAAGCTTTATGGATCTTACCTTGACCTTTTGCTCGCTTTGAACATTTAGGGCCTACATTATTATTATTATAATAATAATTAATCATAATCTATCAGTCCTTCATAAAAAAATCTGTCTGCCTCTGCCAGTGTCTATTAATATCCGATCTGTCAGATTCATTTCATTAGGCTATCAGTAAATTTTATTTCCTTTTGTGTACGAGTAAGGATTAGGCGGCAAACAAATAAAGCTACTTCTTTAAGACTGTAAGTAGAATAGTTTTTATATTACTTATGCCGTTTTATTTTATTTATTAAGGATCTAAAACATGCAAGAGTTATTTCAAATATAATTTAACAGAAGAATTTGAGTTAAAAAATCTGCCCGACATATATTGTACTAAACTTTCCCCTACAACCATTGTTTTGCATTTCGGATTTTTTGGCTAAATTTAACATTTTAACAAAACTTTTGAGTAAAAATAATCCTACCAGGTAGGGAATCGAACCCGATTGTCCACCATTGTTCTCAGGAAAACTTGACATGGTTTAATTAGTTTTAAATGGACTCATTTTATCAATTTGATATAGCACCCCCAATTAATCAATTTATCGAGAAATTTAAGTTAAGAAAAATTAAGTTAAATCAAAGATAAATTTTTAAAATTTATAAGCCTAACTACGGGTCTGTATCTATAAAGCTATTTTTTTCTTTAAACCCCTAACAACCCTCTTCCTAAACCATTAATATGGGTGCATTCATTTTCATCGTTCATAAAATAAAAGAAAATAAATCTGTTCTATTCAACTTTCTCATATACAAGTTTTCGGGGTCTGAAAACTACATTCTTCTGCTTTAAATTTCATATCTATAACTTAACAAACTTTTGGGTGAAAGCCAATAGTGCAATGACGGTTTGATTTAGTGTCTTAAAAATAGTCGTTGTCCGAGTATTAAGATTGTCTTGTATTATAGTTTTGATAGAATAAATAACTACATGGTGGAGTGGGGGTTTGAAGGTAAGTGGGAGGAGTCCCTCAGTGTTATAACTATAACAGACATTGAAGATGTGTTAAGCACAATTTTGCCTGAAATTGAAGATCAAAGGCCAAATTATATGCAGTGGCGTAGCTAGGGTAAACATTTTTGGGGGCCCCTTGCAAAACAAAATTGATAAGCAAAAAAAAACCCCTCTTCCGTTTGGATCTGGGGGCCCCCTCGTCGTTGATTTAGGGGCCCCCCCGCAATGCGGGCGTGCGCGGGCCCATAGTTACACCACTGATTATATGTTTATGCAAGATGGTGCCCCGTCCAATCGCTCCTTGCAAACTTCAAATTCAAGATTCAATTCTTCCAAGAGAATTACCCTGACTGCATTCAGCCAGACGAGTGGCCGCCCAGCAGTCCAGACCTAAATCCAATTGATTACTCTGTCTGGGGTTGGTTAGAACAAAGATTGTACGTGGGGGGAGCAGAATGAAGGACGTTGATGAACTTTAACTTCTTCTAGCCTGGGATGATATGCGTCAATCAACTATTGCTGGGGCCATATCCCACTGGAGGAGAGTGCAGGCTGTCGTTAATGAACTAGAATTACATATTGAACCTATACAACAAGTAAATCCGTAATTTTTTTTTTTTTTTTTTTTTTTAATTTTTGTGAAATATTCGTTTTTACATACATTTATTTTATCAAAACTGTCCGGACAATGACTTTATTTAAGACCCTACTTCAAACAATCATTGAATGGCTTTCACTCAATAGTTTGTTAAGTATAAATATGAAATTTAAAGTAGAATAATGTAATTTTCAGACCCCGCAAACCCCATATATTTATCTATTACACAAGCTGATCTGTAAGTTTTAAAAAAAGTGCGGTTTTCTTTGGCCCACCCATTATATAGAGAGATATATTTGTAAAATAGTGTATACATGTAGATATCCTATATACAGTGTGTCCCCAGATAGAGTATCCATGGAGAAGAAAGTTTCTAATTTTTGGGTTTTATTCTTTTTAAAAACTCCTGCTTGTTCTTAAACCTCTAATAATGATACTTTCTTGATTTTGTGGACAGAATTTTCAATTTCTTGGAAACTTTAAATAAATTACCTAGAGTAAACTACCCCTATTTTTTATGGTATTAAAAAATATTACTTAGAAATCGCAAGAAGTGCAATTATGTATTACATATTACTTTTTTTTACGAAAATAAAATAAATTTATTACAAATCAAATACTAAGGCAATGTAAGAAATTTACTAATTTTCTGTTTGGCATCACAGCAAGTAATTAATAATTTTAATATCTACAACTATAACAAAATCTTCGACAGATATGAAAAATAAATCATAATTGTATTACCACCAATTTTGAACACATTTCTACATGCATTTATAACTTGCTGATGGGGAATATTGGCCTGTGTAATTCTTTCCTTAAGCTTATACAACACGCTAATAACCAGGTTTCCGCGTAAACGTTTTTGTATACAATTAAAATAAACAATTTTTTGTTAGCTTATTGTTCAGTTTTAGGAAACAAACTAAAATTCGACTCACATATTTGATTTGAAGGTAATTTATTATATTTTCATAAAATTAAAGAATATTTAATGTTTACACATTTTTTTTTAATTCTGAGCCATTTTTCTAAATAATATGTTTCAATACCATAAAAAATATGGTATCCCGGCGCTGGAGTGTATTTTTCTTTCTCTGCTTCCCCGTAATTAATAATAATTATAATTTGATTTAAAATAAAAAATAAGGATAGTTTACTCTAGGAAATTGTTTTTATGCTTTCAAGAAACTTAACACCCTGTGCACAAAATCAAGAAAATATTAAACATTTTAGAGGTTTAAAAACAAGAAGGAGTTTATTTTTTATTTTTTTTTTTTATAAAGAATGACTTTTTTGAAAACCCCCAAAAAAAAGAAAATTTCTCCTCTCGGATACTCTATCAAGGGACACACAGAATATAAAAATACGTTTGGTGTCGTGGGACACCCGGTAGGAACGAAGTTCCTTACATTTATCATTAAATATAAATTATAAAATCACACTGCTAAGTACATAAATATACATTGCTACCTACTTATACGTGGTGGAGTTAGAAAAGAGACAAAATTAAAAGTAACGAACTGATTATACCTAGCAGAGTTCAGGCAAAATTAAAAGAAAATCATTATTTGTATCCATTAGAGAGTTTAAATAAAAAGAACTTTTGATTGTCGTGATCCTTTAATTTTAACGTCATTTCAAAATGTCGTATGCTTTCATAATTGAGTTTAAACAATACGTATACAAAAAACGGAGTGAAGTGGATATAGGTAGGTTACGTCTAATCAGGTTATATTTATGTTTTTGACAGTTTTGTTTTTAATTTCTCGTATTTTAGATGATACACACAAACAGAGACGGAACTAGACCTGCTGAGGCCCGTGTGCAAGATTTTTTTTGAGGCGCCCCCCCCCCCCCTCCAGGATGATCAAATATTTTTGTTGCCCCATTTTTCAGAATACACATAAGATTTGTAATAAATTGCAACAAAAAACATTATTTTATGATAAAAAAACAAAATAAATTGAATTCGTATTTAAATGGCCTACATTTTAGAATATTTTAATCAAAATCGTCGGAATCGTTTTCGAGAAATACTTTTTTCACTTTTTTTCATAGTTTTTAAGGATTACCGCCCCCAAATTTTAAGGTAAAATTAATTTCTCCTCGGGGTATGATTTTTCTGAGGCTCTAGGTGTCTGCACAGACAGGAGAAAGAAATTTTTTAAAAACTACTTTTTTGGACTCAGGGGACCTTAAAACGTGTAAATCCATCAAAATCGAATTTCCGCAACATTACAATACTTTCTCTTTATATGGAAAGTAAAAAGAGCAAAAAAGTTACGAAAATGAGGAAAAAAGTTGCCCTTAATGGTACTTTTTTACATTAGCATACCCCTATATCCCTTTATTTTAATAGCTATTTAGACAAAGGAACATTATACAGAGTAGCATATATTATATTCTTAGTCTAAATTACTGTTAAGACGAAGGGATATTTATTCTAATGTACCTTAGGACAAAGGAATATCACACTTGTGTTTATGATTGTGATCATATCCCTTAGTCTAATCAACTATTAAGATAAAGGAATATTAAATATATTTCCCCAGAAGTCTCAATGTCTTGGGGAGACAAACACACAAACCTTTTTGACTTTTGTAGGGCAGACTATTGTTTAGAACCAAGGGGGTGCTAAAGTAAAAAAGAGCCCTTGTAATTAATACAAAAGAATGGATTTCGAGTTTATGGCTCAAAATAAAAACTCTTATTTATTTTTAAAAAAACTATTTTTTTTTTTTTTTTTATTAGATCCATTATTTTAGCTGTTATACTTGAGTTGATTACTCATATTTTGAAACTATAATTCTTGGAGAAAAAATGCCAAGAGTAAAAAGTTCTTATTTTAAGCCATAGACTCTAACTTTAGCCTTAAAAATATGTCTTCTATTAACTTTTTCATGTTTTAAGTACTGCTGCAGAGCATTTTAGCGCTCAAAGTGCTTAGCATTTTTTCTGTAAGCGCATTTTAAGTTAACATAGAACCCAGCAAACCGTGTCTTTCTTCCTGCTGTAGATTCCGGAGATATTGAGTGGATCGTGTTAGGTGGCCCCTGTGTAGGCATATTTTACAAGTTAAAAATGTATAATTAATTTAAAAACTTACTAAAGATAGTTACATTTTGATGAAACATATGCAGGATAATACAAAACATTAACAGTTTTTTAATAAAATTATTATTTATTTTTTATTCATTTATTTTTATTTTATTATAACTGGCCGAGAGGAAGTGAGGCCCCCCTTACCCCGAGGCCCGTGTGCGGCCGACCCCTTGCACACGGCTAGTTCCGGCACTGCACACAAATAACGTAAACAAATAAAGTAAAAAAAGTGATACGACAACAGTGACAGATTAAAGTATCACGTCTTTACAGAGTACAACAATTTTATACGGGCGTATTAAGTTTGACATCGGAAAGACGTACGACGTTAATTGCACTTTACGTCTTATTTAAACTCTCTATTAAAGCAAGCGTCTTACTATAATAAATATATATTGAATATAAGAAAAAAGTTGATCATGATGTAATGAGTTTATAGTTAAAGAGTATGTTTGTTTAAGGATGTTAGATTGAAATAGGACTGTTTTCTACCTACCCGGCCTATTAATTTAAAATATTATAAAATATATCTCTTCCCTACTCTAAAGCTTCTGCTTGTATCCGTTTGAAATTTTACATGACTGTTTCAATTGTACTTTAGACAATGTGTAAGAAGTTTTATTAAAATTGTTATACGTTAGAACGGAAGATATCGGTAAAAACGTTGTTTTCTTTTTTTTAAATGTTTGGGTACACTTTAATAAATTTAGCGATCTTTATCATTTCATAACAGTGTCGGTTTTCGTTTTACTAAAAATAAATATTTAAATAAACAGGTCAAGTGTGTGCTAGTCAGCACACAGCGAGGGTCCGTAGGCCACATTGTATAATGTTTAACTGTAAAGTGTATAAACAGTGTTTTTTTTTTAAATGCTAAAAAGCTTACTTTGAACTATCCTAAGGGTCTGATATTCTCAAAACACACTCTGATAAAGCATTTTTATCCCACTGAACCGGACTATGTACAACCATATAAATACATCGAAAAGACCATAATTATAAAAAGACGTATTTTGTCAATAAAAAATAAAATAATATTTTTTTCCATTTTATATATATATATAATATAAATATATGTTGTCCCCTTATTTTTGAATATTTACAATCTCTTTTGTGTCCAAAGGGGTAACAAATAAAAAAAACTTCTTTATAAGGTAATATTTCGTCCCTTAATTTCGGAACATCTTCAAACCTGTAATTATATATTTAATCAATTATATACAACATTTATCTTTTTAATATAATCTAAATACAAAAAATAATTATTTTAAAATGAGTGTGGATTTTATACAAACATAATAAATCATTAAAAACTTTTAATAAGTTAAAGACTTTAAATTTCAAATTAAAAATAAGCATTTACCTTGAAAGTAGTATAAGTAGAATTAATTCATTATAAAGTTAATTTTTTCTGACGAATTAACTTTATAATGATTTAATTCTACTTATACTACTTTCAAGGTAAATACTTATTTTTAATTTGAAATTTAAAGTCTTTAACTTATTAAAAGTTTTTAATGATTTATTATGTTTGTATAAAATCCACACTAATTTTAAAATAATTATTTTTTTGTATTTAGATTATATTACAAAGATAAATGTTGTATATAATTGATTAAATATATAATTACAGGTTTGAAGATGTTCCGAAATTAAGGGACGAAATATTACCTTATAAAGAAGTTTTTTTTATTTGTTACCCCTTTGGACACAAAAGAGATTATAAATATTTTTTTCGTAATTTCCAAAAAGTGTTATCTTTACTTTTGGTCGAAGAATGTTCAGGATTTTTTTCAGATTTTTTGCACTTCACATAAGCGAGATAGAAGGGGGGGGGGGACACGTTTCACACCCACTTCAAACTTGCCTACGCTCGCCCTATCAAAGTTATATCCAAAGAATTATATATTTTTTTAATCAGCTCGACGTACCCTTTCATATGATACCCCTCACGGTGTCGAAAAAAAAAATAAAAAAATTAACCCTTAAGTTTTTTTACCCTAATTTTTTAAAAAAATATTTATTTTAAGTCGCTATATTTTTAAAATATGTGGGTAGGTACAAGACACATACATGCCAAATTTCAAAGTGATCGGACGAAAGGTGTAGCCGTGAGAGCACGCGACAGGACGGACGGACAGACACAAGCAGGAAAATATAAGGGTCCTTGGTTTTGCCTACGGCCCCTAAAAAGTTGTTTGTCTCATTAAATAGATGAGGTTAGAATTTTTTCTTGGATTAAGTACACAGTATTATAATAATATACCTAATATATTGAAATAACCGTTAAGCAAAATCATCGTCACGAAATCTACCGATGCTCCAGAACGTGCCATAAGGAACTTCGTTCCAAAAAGTATACACATAGAAATCTATTTATATAAAATAGTATATGTATTATAGAGAGAGATTATTGTGATTGCGTAAATATTTGTTTTTGATGTTTTGAAAGATTTACAAATTTTAAGGTCCCTTGACTCTGAAAAAGTGGGTTTTCACCATATGAGTGGCTCTTCCGGGAAAAATCTAGTTCCCAAGATATGGATGAAATAAAATAAAATTTTGCTGAAAATCGAAAACAAAATGTAAACAACTAGAAAACCTTTTAAAATATGTTTAATAATAAATTAATTAAGTTAGATACTATGATATTTAAATTCAGTAATAATATTTATAAAATATTGTAATAATATATTAATAAATAGATAAAAAAATATTTATTTCCAATAATAGTATCTACCTAATTAAGATTTGAATTCATTTATATACTTCTACGTACAAAAAGAATTCCGATGCACCAAAAATAGTAATATGTTGTGATTTTGCAGTGCAGTCTATTTAAGTTTTACGTTTTAAGTCTATTTATGTAAAAAAAAGTATAACATTTAATTATACATAGTTCTATCAATAGCTCTTTTAAAGAGACGAATCTTGTTTTCAGGACAATATGCCATAAGCAAAAGAGATTGGGACCAAAATGTATCAAGATAAAGTTTTTTTTTCTGAGTCATATCTGACCAATTTATTTAGCTTAAAATTTAGTGATTAAAATTAAAATAAAATGTATGTTAAAAGTTTCTTTAAACTACAAAATTTTAATAATTTAGTTAACATACCACCAAACAACACTACCACTCTGTTCCATCATCTAATTGTAACACCAACTAATATATAGAATTATACAACGTAATTGAACTAAAGCTCTTTGTTTCCGATCAAACAGTCTTGTTAAGTCAAGGCAAATAATGAAGAACCATGTTAAGAAGTGAAGAGGTATAAACAATAAATTATCTTACATAGCAACATATAAAATCGACATCCTTTATCTTCCTTTTAAAAGAACCAATCATCTAATTTATTCTTTTTGCAGAACATTGATTTTTTATAAAACAAATGAGAGGATATTTCTCCTTTTCCTCTTTATACAATGATATTGAGTTTTTACAATGTTTAATTATAATATGTTTAACAACACTACTAAATGAAACATAAATTAATATTTTCAGAAATTAACAAATCATATTAAAAAAAAATATATCAGTTCTCAATTACTAGCTTATATAAAATTAGATATTAAACAAACAAAATTGAAGAATAAAAAACATTAATCATTACGTTTTTAAAACTATCCTGTGGGCTGACTTGAATTAACCGAAAAGTATAATCAAATCTGTTCTGTAATAAAATTTTGATTGAAAGGTTTCACCAGTGATTAGAATCCAAAAGTATTTTTATAGATAGATATTCTTGATCACAATCTTAGGGTCCCAGATGCCTTATTGACGCCACTTATGCTTTGGAAGCAGGAAAGGCGACTCCGGTAACCCACGCTCGGTGTTAACCCAGCATTGAGATTAATAAATGGATATCTACTTAAGTGAAGTGGCGTTCATACGGTTACGAATGCCAATTATACGGTTTATGCAGCTGGTAGAACGGCACACCAACCCTTTATCATCTTTCTCATAAATATGTAGTTGTATAAGCTCTTTGGCAAGCCTGAGCCCTTCGCTGGCTCTTACGACACGTATTATTGTTATTATTATACACTTGATATCATTATCTCATAGATTATGCACGCAGTTGGCTGGCTAGTCACATTTTGCTGTGACTAAAGCAAGTAGTTAGCAAAAAAGGAACCATGATTTGATTTATATAGGGACATGATTGGCTTAAAAGAGGTGAGCTCGACTGATAAGAAATCTGTTTTCTTTCTAGAGTACTGTTTGCAAACAGGGGCGGATTGGGAGGTAGTGTCCAGTGCGTAAAAACATACTTACCGCTAACCGGAGCAGCGTCATATTGTTAATCAAAAATCTAATGCTATAGATAAAAAAATAAATTAATAAAAGGGAGGTAAGAGATAATATAAGAAAATAAGCAAGTGTTTATAGATAAATTTAAATTAACACAGATTTGGGTAAAATACTAATTATAACGATGATTGGTGATGCAAATAATTGTAATCAAGTAGAAAAGGTAATAATAATTGTTTTTTTTTTAATTTTTATAATAGTCCACAAATCGGCCTCAATCGTTAATAACGGCCTCGTATTGGATTCACCCCAACTCTTCTCAATGGTACAGTATCAGCGATTATAAAGGAGCACCTATAACAGCATAAAGACGCTTGGTCATTTTGGCGTTATGATCCTTCCATTACTGTCTGAAACGTCGCTTGCACTATTTTTAAGAAGCGAAATTGCAATAATGTATCAAGCTATCGCCCTGATATAATAGCATATTGATAATACAAATTTAAGAAATTAATTAAATGAGACACAATTATATTTTTTTTATAATCGGCTTGGCGGCTATTCGGGAAATTTCCCGTCTTCCCGGTGTCCCCATCCGTCCCTGTTAGTAAACTCTACAATAAAGACGCTATTATTTAAGAACTAAAGATTATATTCATTTTTAAACAGCCTTAAATTTTAATTCATTTAATTTTAATAGTTCTAAACTACTCCTTGAATTTAAATTTAGATTTGATTAATTCGGCTTGCTATAAATTTACGCGGAGAGACCGTTCATGTAATTCGATTAAAATGATCTACATAGACTCTCCCATGACTAATATAATTTATAACTTGAGAAAAGAAGTTATGAGGGAACAGAAAAGAAACAATCAATGAAAGATCGTCAAAAAGAGAGAATAGAGGATTTTCAATATCTTGTTCAACAATACTTATTTTATGATTAATAGGTTGTCAGTCAACACTTAGTTCAATTAAAAATTTTTCTACTAAACGTTAATAATTCAAAAAATAAATAAAATTGACTAATATTGTAGACTTTTTAAATGATTTATAATAATGTCAAATCACCTCATACCAATAATGAATATTAATTATTTCCCTCTCGTATGAATTCTTTACCTGGGAAAATGTTTTTTTCACTATCTAATAAACTCCTACTACTACTACTATCTTTATTTCAGGAATCCTATAATAAGGTAACTGACATCATTGCATACATTCAAGCGAAAATTATATGTGCCAATTAATATAATAATAATACCATTTATTGAATGTTAATAACATAATATGTCATTCAATTGATGATGCACATATACTATGTTGTTTTTATAGTTATTTATCCACCTAGGAAGTAAAGTAAGTCATTATTCCCTGAGCGAAAAAGTTGGTTCTTGAGGCGAAGGAACCATGGTCCCTAAATCCCGAGGTGAAGCCGAGGGAATAACGCTAATTAGCTCTCGAGGCGCAGCCGAGGGGGATAATTATCGCGAGGGGAATAATGTCACTTTACTCACGAGGTATATACAATATTTTATCTCCAGTAGGGAGAAAATACACATTTTCGTCCATTGCACAGTTTTATTTATTATTTTAATAAATAACAATAATTTATAGCACTTTTAATAGCAGATATATAAGAGATTCAATATTAAAAACAAATAATAAGAAGTGGAATTAAACTAAAATAGAAGGTTATTTAGATGCAAGTTATAAACAAGGTCAAAAAAGCAGAGTCGCCAACCTGATTTCAACAACTTCATTATATTAGCCATTAATTTTCTACAATTTATAAAATAATTAAGTTGGCAATCCTTACTTTTTTGCCCTACTTTTACTTTTTCGCCCTACTTTTACTTTTTATCCCTACTTTTTGAGTTCAGGGAAGAAAAGATTTACTTTAGTTCCTCTAAACTAATCCAAAATCATAACTTTTTCTCCCTACTGAAGATAAAATAATATTTTTTGTTTTTACTTTTCTGCATGTAGTATATTTTAATCATAAAAATAACAGAGGTTTAAAAGAGATTACGGCTAACTTCGTGCTGTTATAAGTAACATATTTAGGACTTTATAAATTAAAATTAAATGTAAATATATTTACACATCTTAATCGCAATTTTTACTTTCACTAGGATTCAATTTACCACCCTGGCATTGAGTCTTAAGACGTTTATAAAGAGTAATTTAACTCCAGTTGCTATAATAAATTACCACTGTCTATTTAATCTTCCGAGACAATTTACTTAAGAGATTTGTTTATTTAATCCTAAACAATTGTATAAAATTGGTTATTTTTGTATAAGCAAAAATTGTATGGCATTATTACATAAAGATGTACATCTACATCTAGTTTATTTCTTGCATTTTATCATTGTGACTGTCAGCCAAAAGAATTTCTGAGTGTTATGAAAAAGAGGATTGTTTCTATCTATTTATCATGTTGTCAGATGGTGCTGATATGTCAGGTGGAAAGAACAGTGGGCGAGACACCTTATCACTACATCAGTCAGGTGGCCGAGACAACACCTCAGACTCTGTCACCCAAACCTCTCTTCTCTCCTCATGGTAACTAAACACATTTCATCTTGAGTCTTCAACATTTATTTTACATTGCATAGTTTAAACAATGGACTACATTCATGCACGTATTCCGTAAAGAACTGAGCAACAAAACCTTGGACGTTTTTCGCTACTAAAATTATGATTAATAGTAATATCTATATTCTTCTTGGCAGGCTATCACTTGGTACATATATATAAAAAATAAATAAATAAAAGCATAGGAAATAAAAGTGCGCATATCATATCTGTAAAAATGGAATTATTCCTTTATTTGTGGTAGATTTATTATAAGCTGTTTTTTCTCTCCAAATTTCAAGGTATGAATATTATAGCAGCAGACTAATTCTTCATGCATGAAGTGTTCATTCTTAGTAATTCTGGCCAAGTATATGTAATACAAAATTAAATATAGGTTTCAACTTAAATGTACTGAAGTACATTTAACTTTTGTTGATTACCTTGAATTAGAAATAAAATGCTTAACATAATATATTGTATTTGTTCTAGTAATGAATCTTGAATTAAGCTAAAAATAGTTTAAGCCATTAAATAATACTCTTCTGATAAGGGTTAGGATCCTAAAATTAGCACTGGAGGAATGAAATAGCAATCATAATATAGTCAGTCCAATGAGTTATTTTAATCATGCCTTAGGAAAAGATATATCAAATAAATTTGAACCAAAAGTCTTATTGATCATAAATTACTTGAGCGTTAAAATGATTCAAAAATATAAAACCATTTCCTGATAAAAAAAACTCTTGATGGGATAAAGAGTCTAGAGCATTGGTTCCCAAAGGGGGGGGGGGGGGGGGGGGGGGAAGGCGTAAAGACAAGGGGGGCGTGGGACCTCGAGATCGAGATAGCTTTGCCGACCGAACGTCTAATGTGAAAACTCTTTTTCAGCACTTGTTGCAATAAAAACAAAGTATCGGGGCAAACTTGATGTTGCTAATGATTTTTGTTGTGCACTTTCTAATGCTCATCCAAGAATAGGGAATCTTGAAAAAAAATGCAAGCTCATCTATCTCACTGGTATATTTTGTCTCTTACTTGTTCAGTTTAAATTGCAACTTGTAATGTTATAAAAAATTGTAATAAAAATAAATGTATGGTTATTCAATGTAATACTCATTTATTTTATTTTTTTCATTACACCATAAAATTTTGTCAGGGAGTGGGGGGGGGGCGTGGGCAGTTTTATTCTTGACTGTAGGGGGGCGTGATAATAATACATTGGGAATCACTGGTCTAGAGAAATTGGTCAAATCGTGTTTATTTAGTGGCAATTTTCAGTTTTAAGAAATTTAGGCTTTTTAAATTAGGGAATTTTAAATAATCTTCACTGATATATTTAAGGTGAATTACATGGTTCTTTCATTTTATTTTTAAGTTCCTTATTTGATGAGTAGTATTAGAAATTGAAAATGTAATTTTTAGTAATTCTGAAAACAGTAGACCTCGCGTCCAATAAAACTGTATATATAAATACATAGTTTAAATGACTTCAAAGAACCCCCATGCCAAATTTGAAGAATATGATTGGGGGTGCGAAATGATTCTAGATCAGCCATTAAAATAAAGTTTATTTGCTTACTATAATTGGGTGACAGCTTTGGTAGTTCTTTTGTTTTATATAATTTAATGAAATCACACGATGCAACTAAAAAAGGCGGAACAGTTGTGGGAAGGTCATTTCTACCTCTTTGATTTTCTTAGTTTTTCCACTTCACTGCGATTGAAAACTCTTCCTTTTATTTCGACTTGATCCATGAATAACTTACTTATAACATTATAACGTAAGAGGTTTTCCCGTTATGATATTTATTTTTGGAAACGTATTTATCCGTTCTAAAACCTTTATTTAAGTAATTAAATACATTGATTAATTAATTAAAGGAATTAACAATAATGATTATTGAATAAAACAAACATTTCTTTTTGTTTTAGTGTTACGTGTTAAGCGTCTAAAATTTATCTAAATTTTATATCTATAATTGACTACAAATCATTATTCATCATTCATAACGTAATAATTTTCTATGGGGGTATGTATAAGCCCCCTAAGAGTTGGGCCTTACTCTCCCTTATGTACTGGATAAAAAATAGAAATAATCACAATACAAACCAAATATTAATGATTTTAAATCATATTGTTTATAAATGATAGAGGAGTATATAAAAAATAAATGTAATGTACATAAATTTGGATCTTGACTTATCATTTAAGTGGTGAACCACCTTACCGACCTATATTTTGTGCATGGCAATCATTTGACTTTTATAGAAGTTACATTGTTATTATAAATTTACAAATGATTATTATAATTTACAGATGTTCGTAGAGAAGGTAATGGAAGAAAAGGTTTGTATGATAACGGAAGATTTTCTGGATATGGAACAAAGCAACTTGGCGAGGCTGGTGGAACAAGTGGTCATAACTTTGTATACACTGATACTGCTAGTAACATCAATGGACAAGAACAATCTTTTTGGTACCCAGTTTACACAGATGTGCAGTACCCTGGGTGGGTTAGTTTAAGTGAAACACCATACTTACTATCTTACGGTACTTTGCCAGAGGGTTATGAGCCAGCTGTTCCCCTGAGAGGAGATCCTACTGGATACAGTTTCAGTTACCAAGCCGGTGATCATAGCAGGCAAGAGACATCAGACGGGCGAGGAAATTTTTATAGCAGTTTTTCTTTCATCCCCCCTGCAAATGATCATTTCGGACAGCAACCCTCAGGAGGTTTACCATCTCCCGACTACAATGTGTTCTCCACTACACAACACCCTACAGTTAATATTCCTGCCAGGCGGCGTCCGGTTTCAACAACTTTTCCTACTCGTAAACCCCCTACATTGAAGCCACTCTTTACACCTTCTCAAAGTTCGAGACCATTTGACACCCCAACAGCAAGACCACTTGTTGGTTCTAATGCCGATCCCAATTATAATGATTTCACAAATGGGGTCAATTTTGAATCCAAAAAGTTGTTCCCGACAAGGATTCCTCAAACGCCATTTACTGCTAGTAGTCATGCTCTTTCGACCAACATACAGTATAATAATCTTGCCCACGAGACTTCATCAAAATCAAGTTTAGTACCTTCGGGTGTAAGAAGTGTAACCATTGAACCACATGTTCCTACTTCGTCTACTAAAGTTTCAACAGACCGATCTTATCAAACACTTTCACGGTCTTTGCCTTTGGTTTTTGCATCCCAGAGGCTTTCAACTATTGCTACTCCTTCTGAATCATATTCATCTACAGAAAAACCGTATCCAACAAAAATATCTCGTCTTTTATCCGATAATAGGGCTCGTCCTGAAGTTGAATTTCGTTCAGCATCAAGACGATCAACGACAGAAAGTGCTGCGTCAACGTACTCTGCTCTTCAACAGTCAACGACTCCGGATCCTCTATCCTCATCTAAAAGACCTTCTGTCATTCAAAAAATTCCCAGAAAACTGAAGCCCAAAAATGTTACAGCTCACCAAGTTGAACCTGCTCCACGTCCATTTTACATAGATGATTTAACATCCTTAGCCTATTCTGCTGATAAAATTAACCCTATGAACAATACTATCATCCAATTCAAATCAAGGAATAGCAAGCATTATCCTGACTCCAGCGAAAAAACTGCCGTTCATAATAATTATTCGTTAGAAACAGATTATCTAAAGAATTCTAGCATAACATCTGATAGAAGTAAGGATGGATACATTACAGGAAATAAAACATACTTAGGTGGACTTGGCCTCAGAACTAATATACATTTTTAACGGGCTTTCACCTGAAACTAAATGTTCTTTTCTTTACATTTGTACGTTGACTTGTAAGACATTAAGTCTTCGATAACTCCGATTATAAACACTAGGTCATCATAGACTTTTAACCTCGTATGCGATAGAAAGACAAAATGAAAGTTTGCAGCAACAATTATAAAAATTATATTTACTGTCTCCCACCATAAGTAATTTAAAAATATCAATTTAAGTAATCTATGAAGTTTGTATTTATAAATATATAAAGATTAAACAATGAATTCATTATATGTATAAAAATGACTGTATATTCATATACGATTGCATGTTGCATAAATTTATTCACTATTAGCTGTTATAAAATAATTAAGTTTTAAGGCACTGATGTGTACATAGATTTAATTAATAGTCATCCTATAAGATGAGATTTTTTCTTGTAATGCTAATGATAGTTACATCCAGCTATGATATAAGAGGATGAAAAGGAGAATATACGTTCGATTATTTAGTATTTACATTATTTTTAAACCATGCATCACTTGCCTTCAAGTATTCCAGGAACTCGGACATTATTCGCGTCGCACAGAATCAATTATTTACGGCACTGTAAACTGTAGCTATAACCTGAGTATAAAAATTAAAAATGCAAATAATAATAATTACAACACTTATTTCACTACTTTTATAAGAGGCTTGCTCAATATTGAAAAAATATATATTCAAGCTCAAACATTGAAATGAAAAATGGTACTAAGTATTGATAATTTTTGTATGTTTCTACAAAAATACCCTAATCATAAGCTATGGAGTTTCTAAAATAATTAAAAGTAAGAGATTTTGTACTGCTTTATCAAAGAAAGAAACAAAAAATTGTATTCATGAGTAAATTAATCTCTCTATGGGATAATTTAATCGTCAAAGCCAGAAAGTTTCAAAATAATTATTATGAAGATTATCCAGGTAACAAATTTAGTTTGCGAGATTCAAAGATATTCTTTTAGTATAATTAAAGGAATTGTAGAAGTAGTATTTACAATAATATGTACTATTATAGGTATACGGTTTTTAACTAAAATTATCCATCGAAATTATTTTTAACAAAAGAGAAATGTTGTTAGGTACTTAATAAAATGAATCTCATCATTCCTAATTCAATAAAGTATCTTCAATCATTAGTATCTTCTTTCATTTATTTAATAAATCAGCAATAGTCCTCATTTGAGAAAACTGGTCGCTAATTGATAAATTTAGTCTGTCTCAAGATGGAATTTCCTAGAGGAATTATTTTTTATTTTGGGTTTTCAAAAGTCATTCTTTATAAAATGTCCTGTTTTTTTCAAATTCTTAATAATGGAGAGAATTTTAAAAATAAGGAGTACCTCTTTTCGATGGTGTCAAAAATATTATTTAGAAGGGCGTTTCAGAATTGCAAAAAACTTGTTAATATCACAAACATAATAAATATTTAATTTTATGGAAATAAAATTAATTACAATCAAAGAATTAGCTAATACACTTCTGTACAACTTTTGACTCTATTTACAAATTCTCCACAAGCACGTGTTCAAGGGAAATATTGGTAATGAACTATATAATTTTTCCTTTAGCTCATCGCTAATAACCGCATACGTTTGGCATAAACTCTTTTTTAGGGTCCGTAGGCAAAACCAAGGACCCTTATATTTTCCTGTCCATCCGTCTGTCGCCTGCTCTCACGGCTACACCTCGATCACTTTGAAATTTGGCGTGTATGAGTCTTGCATCTACCCACACATTTTAAAAATATTGCGACTTAAAAAAATATTTTTAAAAAAAATTATGGTAAAAAAACTTAAGCGTAATATTCTGCTTAATATTTATATATTTTTTGAAAAAAACTTAAATAATTATAGTAATAAAACAAATTTTATTATTTTACAGTGATCATTTAAAAAAAAATGCTAAAAATTGAGATAAAAAAACGCTGTTAATAAAAAAAGTGGAAAAATTGAATTCGTTTGCATTTGTTTGTTTTCTTGATTACTCAAACTTTAATTTCTTTAAATCTTTTATATATTAAAAAGGGAATAAAATAATTAGTGTAATGTTTCTGGCGTTAGTAGATAAAATATTGTATGTAAACTATGCAGCAAAGGAAACATTTCTGACTCGTTTAAAGATTACCTGCTTCGGTTAAACCTTAGCAGGTAATTAACGTTTTCCTGCCTCGGCTTCGCCTCTGCAGTAAATTTGTTTAGCCTATCCTCGCCTTCGGCTCGGAACTAAAACTTAAGAACTTGTCAGCAAAATCCCATTTTGCTGCCTAGTTACATAAATAACTATAAAACAAATTATAATTATTATTAACTACGGGAAACAGACAGAGAAAAATACACTCCAGTGCCGGGATTGTATTTTATCGCCGGGAGTGTAGAAAAATACACTCCAGCGCGATTGGAGTGTATTTTTCTCTGTCTGTTTCCCGTAGTTAATAATAATTATAATTTGATTTAAATTAAAAATTAAACTTTCCGTAGTATGAAAACTACCAAAACTTAAAAATTGAATTTCGAATTGATTGTACAAGGTACAGGTACTAATGGAGTAGGTACTTTATAATTATAAGCGTTAATTCTCGGTTGTTCTAATGTCATAAATATTGAATTTCTTAATGTGTATGAATATTGAAAGCTTGGATTCGGGACTAGTTATCGATTACGGCAGAGTAAAATCATTCTCCTGCGTAGCTTAGTTGGTAAGAGCATCTGCACTGGAAATACAGGAGATCCGTGGTTCAAATCTCGGCGCTGGAGTGTATTTTTCTCTGTCTGTTTCCCGTAGTTAATAATAATTATAATTTGATTTAAATTAAAAATTAAACTTTCCGTAGTATGAAAACTACCAAAACTTAAAAATTGAATAAATAACTATATCAGAAGATTGTTTATGTGTTTTGAGAATAACAGACCCACAGCATAGTTCATGGTAAGCTTTTTAGCATTTTAAAAAACACCATCAATAGGGTACTACTTAAACAATACAGTGTGGCCTACGGACCCTCGCTGTGTGCTGACTAACAATCACTTGACCTGTTTATTTATTATTGAAATTTCGTATGAACTAATGTTGTAGTTAGCTTATTGTTTATTTTCAGGAAATTAATTTAAATTTAATACATATTTCAGAAAATTAACTATAATTTAATATTTTAGAAATTTGATTAAAATTTAATATTTCAGAAAATCAACTGAAATTTAAATATTTCTGAAATTTAAGTGTTATTTAATATTTTAGAAAATAACTAAAATTTAATATTTACATACCTATTTTTTGAAATTCTGAATAATTTACTTAATTAAAATATGATTCTGAATAATATTTTTCAATAACACCAAAAATAAGGGAGTATACTCTTAGAAAGTATTTTATTCAAGTTTTCTGAAGAAACAACACCCTGCACTCAAAATAAATAAAATAAAAAGTTACATTTATATAAATTTAAGAACAAGTGGGAGTTTTTTTCATAAGGAATTAATTTTTCCTTTTGGATACTCCATCGTGGAACACCCTTTATATTCGAGTTATTTAAATGCAGTTACTTAACACACAAAGTTTTCACTTTAGGTGTATTTATTTAAACAGAGGTATGTTTGTCATGTAAATTGAAACACTTGAATCTAAAGAGATAGCTGGAGAAGTTCTTATTGATAAATTTCTGATATTTGTTTGACTACCATTTAGCTTTTGATAAAATAACATTAATGTTTATTTTACCATATGATATTATAATTATAACCGTGTTGAATAAATACCAGCCACACTCCAAAATTGACATTGAACATTCAATTAGAAGGCTATCGAAAATATAAATATGAGTAGGAAATAAGGGTATTTAATATTATTTATTATCGAAACTAGCATTAAATTTCATAGGAATGTAATTAAAGTACGTTCAAGATTTAAGTTGAATTATCAAATAATTAACACTCAAATGGTTAAGATTTAAATATTTGTGCCAAGATTGGACTCCTCTATAGTTTAATTTCTAACATGTTAACGACCATTATAAAAAAATAAATAAATAAATATATATATATATATATATATATATATATATATATATATATATATATATATATATATATATATATATATATATATATATATATATATATATATATATATATACATATACATATTCAGGAGAACAGCAACATCGGGAAATACATATAAAGCCATTGCTTTATAATTATATTACTCTTCTCTCAGTATTATTATGTATTATTTCTTATTGAACCTTCTTGCAATAATGCTAATAACTAACTCCAAAAATATATTACAAGTTACTAGTCAGTAAATAATTTACTATACAAATGTATTATATTATACTATTCCTTAATGAGCCTTAATAAACGCTTAAACTTGCAAAATAATTCTAATCTTCTACTTTGATAAACTAGCTATTTAAGTTAATAATAGGAGGGTTAATTTTATGTTCAAGTTTGTTCACGTTTTTGTCTGTTTCGTGACATATCAATCCTACATTCTCCAGCCTCTAATTACAGTCTAAGAACCCGGCACTAATGAGCCATTATTAGGAATATACATGTAATTCTTATTCTATATAAGAGCCATATAATATCATTTTCAGAATATATATAAGTAGTTTTATGCAACATAAATATATTTATACATGTATAGTAAGATGTGCTACTCATAAAATCTTAAATTACCAATATTTTACTTCAAAAATTAATATCAGATCATATCACATCACACATAATATACATACATCCAAAAAATGTTTTTTTAAAAAAAAAAAAAAACAATTTACATTTATTTTTAGCTAAAAAAACTATTAATCCATAAACCTGAGTTATTATTAAAAATATGTTTGTGTACCAAGTGCACAACGCATATTGGGTTATTCTAAATAATTGAAAATACCATTGTCTGGTATTTTATTACGTTTTTCCACTACAAAATCATTAATCAAAGTTCTGAGATCACTTATATATATATAACCTTATTCCTAGATATTTATAAACAGTGTTGTAATAATGAAACAGATAAAATATTGTTCTCCCCTTTTATTTTCTTATATACTTAGTATATGAAAAAGAAAGAGTATTTTGATGGCGTAAAAATTTGATTTTAATGGATTTACACACAATGAGGTCCTCTGAATCCAATAAATGTCTGTCTATGGCGTCTGTGCAGACTCTTGGAGCCTAGGTAAACTATTTCAATGAAATTTGGCATACATGTTCAGAAAAATTATGCTCTGAGATGCAATTGATAAAATCACTTGTAGCAATAAATTTTAGGGGGCCAACCCCTAAAACTCTCATACCGTAAAAACCACATTATTTCAACGTAGTCAATTTAAATAAAAATTAAAAAAAAAAAATATTTTGTTTTCCTTGGGGAAATCTAGTTTCCAAGAGATAGATGAAAATATATCTGATTTATGAAAAAATCGATAACGAAAAAGTAAATTACATGCTTTTATTTAACTATACTTCTTTGTGTGGTAAAATATTTTTAATCCGTTTTATCAAAATACCTGGAAAGCTGGAACGTTCACTGAACATATATTTCCGATGAAAATGAAAGTTATTAGTTATTATTAAGTTATAATAATGAAGTTAGAGAAATCTTCCAATTTTTTCTCATCTGTGTTGCGCAAATGGGCGCCGCCTAATCTTACATTAAAAGCTTTAACTATAATATATACACAAAACCAGTACAAGGAAACTAGTACAAGTCAGTTGTTGATAGATTAGTTAAATACTATTTACATATATTATTATGAATACTTATTTTTTCTTCTAGATTATCCTAAATAAAACAATTCAAATATAATTTTAAATTTAAAATGTTATCACTTGATCTCACAAGTATTCCTATATTTTTCAACTATTCCTTACTTATTACCTTTATTAATGTTTGATATCACCCGGTGGTCGTTGTTGGAGCCATGGACTAAAAAAGGGGAAAATACCAAGCCGTACAAAAGCAATGTATTGCGGGTTCAGTTTTCAGTCGAAAATGAACTGGTTTAAACGAATAATGAATAGTATAATATATTTGACACCTTGGTCGTGACGTCATTAGTAAACAATAAAAAAATGTAAATGAAAATTATTCTGACATATTATATAGTGTGTTTGTGAGTGTATATTTAGTGTGTCAGGTTTATATTTAATGTGTGTTCCTTTTCTATAGTTGTAGCCCCAGATTCCATAACCCCAATATCGATACCTTGACCATTTGCCCATAATTGTTTTTCTTTTTTTACCTGGTCTTTGTATTCATTTTACATAGTTTTTTTTAAGTAAAGATTGAATCCACAAAAAAACCTAACCGTGAAATAAGGCTAAGTTCCAGAATCTCTCCCAAAATAATCAGCCTATCAAAGTAGTAATATCTATTTTTAGGCCAAGTCTTCTCTTTTTTTTTTATATATATATAACCTCACTTCACTCCTACTATCATGAGCAAGACTGATATTTTCTTTTTATTGCTTATCACTAGGCCAGTTTCTGAATGAGGCATTAAACAAACTTGGCCGCAATGTAGATATCGTTTCCTTGATAGGATTTTTTTGGGGTGGGGGTCCTGAATTTTTTCCTTTTCTTCTAAGTTCTCTCTTTCCCATAACTCACGTAACTCTTATGTGATTACACGACATGATGTTTTATGCCTCATTCAGAAAGTGGTCAAGTGTTAAGCAATAAAAAGAAAAGATCAGTCTTGCTCATGAAAGTAGGAGTGAAGAAGAAAGAAGAAGAAAGAAAGAAAATGTTTATTAATTGATTTAGTTTTTTTTTTTTTTCACAAACATTTTTACCCCATGATATACTATCATCTGGGGGGAGGTAGCAGGCATATTTTAATTTAACATTATTTAAATGATCATTTGCATGATTATACCTAGCCCAGGCAAATTAAACATATGCCTCCCGAAAAATCGTCCAAAGCTGGAAAGTGTTTTAATACCTTTAGGGGGTCTCAAATAAGAGTCCTGTGTGTTTGCGACGGATTCTGACTGCTGCTTAAGTTTTGTGAGTCAATAAACCACAAAATGTTCGCACTTTTTTCAGTGTTTCGCTTATAACTCCTAAACGACGCATTCTACAGAAAATACTATTTTCTAGCTTCTTTAATAAGTATTAAATTCTGCGTCGAATGATTTTTAGTCCGTCAAAATCAACTTAGCCGTTTAGCCGCAATCGGTTTTCAAAGATGGGCTAATTTTACCAACTTGGCAAAAAAAGTTGATTCTTTGTCTAGTTTTTCGCTTACAACTCCTAAACAACGCATTCTACAGAAAATGTTACTCTTAACTTCTCTAATGAGTATTAAATTCAGCTGTTTAGCCGTAATTGATTTCTGAAGTTGGGACATTTATACCAAACTCATGTGGCCTGGTTCCGCTTCTTGGCCTTGACAACAAGAGAGAGGACACCGATCTGTTGGTCCCGCTCACGTTTCATGTTGCTGTCTTTGAAGAGCCCATCCCCAACGTATTCCTCATCAAACACGGGAAGCAGAACCAGCAAACTGTCGTTTACAGTCCAAGCAATTGCCGGCTGCCTGAAGACATGGGGAAGTATGCCCTGTTTCTCCATGCCTTCACGGGGTGCGATACCACATCCTCATTTTTCCGCCAGGGGAAATTAAAATTGATCAAGAAATTCATGGGAGACCAAAACCTACTTCATCAGGCCTCTATTTTTCTTGACCCGATTGCAACTCCTGATCAAGTTGCCGAGGCTGGTGTTCACTTCATAGAAACCTTGTACACTGGCGGCAGCAACAAGTCGCTTAATCAAGGGAGGTTTGACCTTTTCGAGCGGTCGCTTTCAAAAAAGAATTTCGACTTGGCGTCCTTGCCTCAACAGAAGTGGCTGTTTGCCAGCATTCCTTCAGAGCTTATTTACAGGTTCAGGTATGGAGGAGTAATGTACTAGATCCAAAGAGATGGGGATGGAAAATAACCACCAGTGGGTTAACTCCCATCACAACGACTGATCCACCGGCCCCTCAAGAACTTCTCAACTCCATATCGTGCACATGTAAAAAAGGGTGCAAAGCAGCTTGGTCCTGTAGGAAGGCAGGGATGAAATGCACCACCATCTGCATAACCTGCAAAGGGCACGCATGCCTCAATTCCATCTCTGAAGACAAGGATGTTATACAGGATGCCACCCAGTGTGACGAGGAGATTGATATCATCGAAGGAGAGCAAGAAAAGAATCCTTATTCTCAAGATTCCGAGGATGAGGAGGTAGATGACATGATCGGCGAAGAGCGACTGTCTTCTCCTAAACGGCCAAAGAAATCGCCAACATGAGTACCTTGTACATATTTCATATTATGATCTATCATGTACACAACTACTACATCTTTTATATATACACAATTCAAATACCGCTATCGTATACATGTACACATCTTTTGTTACCTTCAATAAAACATTATTCATTATTATGCCTTCTTATATTTTCAAATCAAATAACATAATTTTGGAGTGTTTAGGTGCGGATCCAATAGAGGAGGGGGGGGGGGGGGGGGGCACGAATCCTAGAATTTCAGAAACCCCAGAACAATTAATATTTAATGAATAATTTGGATTTCCGGTGAAATCCGCGTCACGAAGGGTTTGGAGTCCGACGTTTCACTTCCACTGCTGGAAGCATCTTCAGGGGTGTGGTGCATCGTGATGTTTACTCGAAGCAATAACAGGATATACCACACGATGCACCACACCCCTGAAGATTCTTCTAGCAGTAGAAGCGAAACGTCGGACTCCAAACCCTTCGTGGAGCGGATTTCACCGGAAAACCAAGTTATTCATTACGAGTCAACCCGTGGAAGTTACCTAAGGACCTACGCTCTAAGTTAATTAATATTTAATTAAAAATAAGGATTGACTTCAAAAATCCAAAGGGGGCCATGCCCCCCCCTCCCCCCCCAACTAGAGGGAATAGAGAGGGAGCGAGAAAAAAGAAACAGGTGGCTTGTTGTCAAGGCCAAGAGGCGGAACCAGGCCACATGAGTTTGGTATAAATGACCCAACTGCAGGAATCAATTAAGGCTAAACGGCTGGGCCGATTGACAGACTAAAAAAAAACCATTCGACGCTGAATTTAATGCACATTAAAGAGGCTAAGAGTAACATTTTCTGTACGATGCGTTGTTTAGGAGTTGTAAGCGAAAAACTAAACAAAGAATCAACATTTTTGCCAAGTTTGAAAAATTAGCCCAACTTTGAAAACCGATTGTGGCTAAACGGCTAAGTTGACTTTGACGGACTAAAAATCATTCGACGCAGAATTTAATACTTATTAAAAAAGCTAAGAGCAGATTTTTGATATCTTGCTTAGAACCAATAAAATGTTCAATTTAATGATTTTTCTAACCTCAAAGAGCGGTAGAGCCTTAAGCAGCAGTCAGAATCCGTCGCAAACACACAGGACTCTTATTTAGGACCCCCAAAAGGTATTAAAACACTTTCCAGCTTTGGACGATTTTTCGGGAAGCACGGCCTTTTTTTGGTCTAATATGCCTGGGCTAACCTCCTTTAAATAGCATAAAACAATTTAAACATTATTTTGATGATTAGTTAACCAATTATAGATCTACTACTAATATTTATAAAACTAATATTATAATTATAATGTAATATTTAAATTGTATATTCAAAATATCATTTGCCTGATTAGTTAACATATACAATTACGATTAGTCGATTAGTACAATTACGATTAGTTAAATATACAAAGCAACAGTTAAACTATAAATAAATAAATAAATTTTATTGTTCAAGCCCACTCACACCTATACTTCCAAGACTCTCTGGCATAACCCGCCAAACTTCCCCAGTCACTCCCATTTAGTATATTAAGAAACATATCACCTGGTAAGGTCCCTATGTTGCAGTATAAGAGCCTTATTTCCGCTAGCATGGGGCACCTAGCTATGAAATGGTACATACTCTCTCTCTCCCTTCCACACAGCGGACAATTTTGTTCATCCTCTGCTATCCTTGGTTTACTTTTGAGATTTAGGAGTTCCCCTCTAGCTTTAATAATCCATCCCATATTGGAAGTATTACATTTATGATAAAAATATTTTTTATCTCCTAACTCATGATTGAGATCTTTGTATAGTAAATAATTCAGGGAGTTCCGAGCTTTTTCTAGACATTTATCTTTGAATTTATTCTTAATTACACTTATATACTTATTTATGTTAGTTTTAATGCTCTGAGAATTATCTACTAAGCTAGTTAAATCTAAGGAGTATTCTTCTGACAACCTGAGCCATTCTCGATACCAGAAGGCTTTTTTCTGTATTTAAAATTGGGCTAGGATTCGTGGGTATCTGTGCTCTTCAAGAGACAAGACTCTTAGTAAAGTAGGAGGGAAGTGAGGTTATATACTAAAAAAAGAGCAGGCTTGGCCAAAAAGTAGATATTACTACTTTGATAGGCTGACTAATTTGGGAGAGGGTTTGGAACTTGGCCCTTTTTTTCACGGTTAGGTTTTTCTTTGTGGATATCATTCCTTTTTGCTGGCTTTAGCATCGAGGGCTTGGTCTTTGATTTTTACGCGGTACAGGATGGATTAGAAATTTGTAAATGTAGAAAGATTATGTAGGCACAGAAAAGTGAGGAAAAGGATAAGTTTTTACTTACAAAAAGAAAAACTGACATCAGATGAACTGTCAAAACAATGCCCGACCGGAAGGATTTGTATTCAATACAAATCGGTACAATTGTACATGTACCAATTTTTTTTCAAAATAGACAAATGACACGCAGCCATAAAGTACAAATTTGAGGCCTTTCAACTGGTATGCAAAACAAATAACAATCTTGAAAAAAGGTGGTCACTTGACATGGCACTCAGGAAAAAGTTTACCCTCATGTTGTCAGCTCAAAGAGAAAAATTTCGAATTTTAACTTTTTGGATTTTTCCGGCCAGTTACACGGCTATATCTAAAAGTGTACCGAATTTTAAGTTTCTAGCAATTCTGGAAGTCACTTATAATTTTGATGATGAGTAAGTGAGTGAGAGAGCCAGTAACAAAAAATGCAAACTTTTGAACTCTCCCCTGTTGTAAAGGCTAAATATTAAGGGCTTAATTTTTTACAGTGTCCTAAGCTACTTAGGCATAATTTATGTTTCAAATTTCAAAAGCCCATCGTTAGAGGAAGCAGAGATATGAAGTTTCAAAGTTCTTGCGGGGGGCCCCCAATGCCCTAGCTACGCCACTGTTCCAGAGATTGTAATTTTACTCTGAACATAAGTGATTTAATTATATTTGAGTAAAAATTGAATAAAGGATTGATGTCACACATTTTGACAAGAGCTGCCTCTAATTAAACTGTAACGTTGAGTTACATGGAAATAACATAATCTTTGCAGTGTCAGCCAAATAGAGTCTCCACTGATAGTACTTTTACTCTGAACATATGTGATTTAATTACGTACCTCTATAACTAAGATATAACTAAGAATGTTGCTTTCTTTTATTTATAATTTTCTTTTATTTATAATTCTCTAAAGAATATCAAATTTTGATTTGAAAAATATAGACCTCCAAAATGGTATAATTGACAAAAGAAAAAGACAAAAAAAGGTAATTTATATACAAGAATGTTTTAATAAAAAAAAGTTAAACAAAGAAATTGAATATTTTTACAATTAACATTTGGCACACATGGCAATATTTTATACAACAAAGATTATTACATATTATATTTTATAAAATCAAAATATATATATTTATATGTATATAAAAGATAATCCTTTATTATTATAATATTAGTCAAGGTGCCCATAGGCAAAAAAGTAACTTATACATACTCTTTCCAAACCTTTTTGTATGGCTTGTTTAGGCCAAATCTGACACTGTTTTCCTCTGTAACTTTTTTTAGTTTTAGGGCGTTTTTGTTTTATTTGAACCCTAAAATTTTGATGCGTCAGACTAGAAAATCGGAAAAAGTTCTGCGTCAGACAATATTATAATGTTGATTTATAGGGTTCAAATAATGTATCTTTAGAAAATCAGCCAGTTATTAATTAATGATATCAAATTATTTTAATTAATAATAATGGATATTAATTAAAATGAACTAATATTAATTAATGATTAATAACCAGCTGATTTTCTCAAGATACATTATTTGAACCCTATAAATCAACATTTTAATATTGTCTGACGCAGAACTTTTTCCGTTTTTTCAAGTCTGACGCGTCAAAATTTTAGGGTTCAAATAAAAAAAAAACGCCCCAAAAATAAAAAAAGTCACAGAGGAAAACGGTGTCAGACTTTGCCTAAACAAGCCATACAAAAAGGTTTGGAAAGAGTATGTATAAGTTACTTTTTTGCCTATGGGCACCCTGACTATGTAGGGCAAGTTTTAAAATTGGACTAAAAAGCATTTCGGTAAATATATTATAATACTGTAAATACAAAAAAAGAATACATTGAATGTGTCGTTTCAGCGATATCTCTTTAAAATAATAATTATTCGAGTAAATATTCATTTTTTATTTATATGAATCACTCAAATTAATTACTATTATCCGGCTACATTCAAATATAGTGTTCTATCAAAGTATATCACATCCTTCACCACTGTTTAATTTCATAGTTTACGAAATTCATTCAATTAAGTTGTAATTTTTAAAGAAACATGACTATTGAGATCATTTATACGATTGTAAAAAACCATAAAATCTTCGTTTAAGGTCGTAAAAAAATGAAATTTTATAATTAAAGTTAAATCATTGTGCTGTCAGTATTGATTTATGAAGAAATGCTGGAGGATCTTGCCCTAAATATTCTTAACGTATCATATATAAAGTTATTTTTATAATAAACAATAATATTTTTTATAATATTCACAATAAAAATACGAGGCACGTATATAATACAGCTATCACTTACTCTCCTTATACATATATAATATTATTAGGAGTAAAGAGATATGAAAAATAATTTGGAATGTAAATTGTCTTACACTGTAAATCACAAATTGGTTTAGAAACCTTGACACGATTTCACCGTATTTTTAATTTTACGGAAAGCTTTGTACAATTACAAGATATTAATTTGGTTTAAGCGTGGCAGGTAACTTCAGTCCAGGGTGCACACTGCTGTTTGTGAGCGTCGTACCTCGCACCTTTGGGACATAGGAACGACTCTTTGCTGCCATCTGCGCCACATAAATGGAATACCTGTAAATAGCGTAGTATACATTATTATTAATTTTCACGACTCTAATATCAGTTGTTATTAGTTTGTGAAAATATTTGTTTACCATAGCTTTCTTAAGAGGCTTGTGTTAATTGACAATTTTTTATTTTAATTAGAGTAGTTACATGGTAGCATTTTCTAGATTTACATATGATTAAAAGGGAAAGAAGGAATATGATTTAAATATATATTATGATCATAGTAAATTATAATAGTGTAATTACAATGCATTATAATAGTTTAAAACTTAAATTTCTCATAATATACCAATATATAGGAATAAAAATAAATAATAAATAAAATAAAATAAGTATATTGTTGCTCATATACAATGTAGAACTTAAAAGTACAGTAAAAATTTAAAAAAGTATACAATATTTGGAACGAATAATAATTTGAGCACATTCCTCATTGAGCAGTGCTCGTTAATAAATAAACATTGGTTGTAGCATCCAATTATAATAAAAATATTAAATAAATAGGATTAATTAATTAAAGGGAACAACTAAAATAGAAATTAAAAACATATTATTACAATTATTATTTCCGTTATACGGCTAAACTTAATCAATTCAACCTTCATGCCTTGTTTGATTTGGAGGCTTAGTATATCTTTCAATAATAAGGCATATTTTGAACAAATTAATAAATTTATGAAAATTTCAATTTCTAAAATATATATTAACACACAATGAATAGATATATGATTAAAATAGAGACATGAATTTATGCTAGATAATGGAAATACTCTTTATTCTAATAATTCGGATTATTCCTTCCTTTGAATCCTACTGCGCTTGCAATTGGTCAGATATACAAATTTCATAGAAGGTCAAAATTCTTGGCACGATTAATACAAAGGGGTCGTGAATCACTTTGAAAAGACATTTAATTGAGATTTGAATTTGTTAATTGTACTTTTTCTTTTTCGGTTTATTAAAGCATTCGGCAAATATTATAATAAGTTAAATATGCTAGGTAACTAAAATCTAAGCAAGTAACATTTGTAAATTTCTTATTTAAGGAAAAAATCAATTATAATGGTTTGTCGAATAAACCACACAGCACTCAAAGTGAAATCTCCCTGAGATCATAAGTAAGGAAAATACATTGAAATGGCCGGCGAGTTAATGGAAAAAAGGCGAACATGTTTACAAATAGAATTCTAGTATTACGTTACAAGAGTGGAAGGAAATAAGGTTGAGATGAGAGCGATGAGGTAGTACCTGTTTAAGGAAGGAGCCGGGGTGAGTGCTAAAGCCATTATTTAACTAAGAGGATCCTTTTTAGAAAATTTGACCCTTGACCCCTCGGACTATACTGGTCAACTTCGTAGCTAATAATGGCTACTTTCACTCTCATCTTCTTCCTAGTAGGCCTTCTTCCCTACCTTGTAAATATCATTAACCAGTTCTTATTTAGATAACTTGATTCGATTCCATAACCTCCTACCACCACTCACCTTTTGATCCCTTCTAGCAGTACATTCTTTCCTTTGAAACTCAAACTTTTGAACTTGTATTAACTAAATAATCATCGAGTCAAATAATCCATTTCTATCACTGATTTCTTGACACCGATTTCTTGATGAATTAATAATATTACTAATTCATATAGCTTAAATCAAAAGAAAAGTTCTTTAGAGTCAAATAAAAATTAAGAAAATTAATTTTCAGCGTAGAATAAAAGTCTAGCTAATGAGTGCATAATTGTTGCCATGTAATGATTCATAATGTAAAAATATATATTTACAGTATTACTAAGAATTATTGAATATCAACTGTGAAATAATTATATAATGTTTTATGATAGCGATGATCAGTCAAAAGTAAAAGAAAATATTACTTTTGAATTTAAGACGTAATATACTAATTATATATTAATTTGTACATATATAAAAAAGCTATACTATGTTTTCAGATAAGAAAACATAATATCTAATAACAATGTTTATTTTGGACACAAAGCTATAATGAACTGAACGCTAAGAAAGGATTTTAGGGTATACTGTCAGAGCGAGCATAATTAACCGGTTCCGGAAGTGGGAGTGGAGCCAATAAGATTAGTAGAAGACGTTCGGCCTGGTCAGTTAGTTGACGTTAAATTCATCAATTCGACGGGATTGGAAAGTGACTCCATGCAGTGAAACGTGCAAGAGTGTCCTCTTCGGATACCTGCAGTTCTGCTGAGGATTATCGCCAATCATAATAAATCCTCAAGAGGTAGAGCACAGCGCCTATTAAGGAAATGATTTTAACCCTTACCCAGCCGGAATACGGATTTTAAGAATCCAGCTAATAAAATATGTGTTCGAAGAGAAAGTGGGGGGATAATTTCTGAGGATGACCACAGGAGCGGGGAAATGACCAGGAACATCTGGCACTTAGCCCACGATCTCGCACACTTTCTAAGCCTGTAAACTGTAATGATAACTTATGTTATACTTATTCCAACCAAGTCATTACAAAATAATACTTTATAGTGTTAACACTGAGATTTTAATTTCCCATATACATCTTCACCCACGTAACAATTTTTGATTGTCTAGTTCAATTGATTGCTCTTCAAAACGTTTCTCTGATTTGAGCATTACATGCGTATAGTTAATGAAATACAGTTAATTCTTGAATGCACATACTATTAAGCATGCGAATTATTGAAGCAAGCGTAAGAGAGCTTCTTACATTCAACAACATGTATTTTGTCTGTCTGTTTGTCAGTAACGTTTACATTTCCGACGATAACTTGAATAAAAGTTTACAGATTTAGTTGAAATTTGGTATAGTCCCTTCCACCAATGCACAGACCAAGTTCGTTGGGAAGCTTTATCCGTCCAAGTGTTCGCACGCAGTGTTCACATAAACGCGAGCTTCAAATTTAAAATTGTAATTTTAGGACGGGAAAGATTCTAACATCATCTATTTCAAAAGACAAACATTTTTTAAATTCGGGCAGTATGGGTTAGGAAGGGGTTTAGTTATATAGGGCGATGTAGGAAGGCACCCGTTGCCCCCACACTCCACCTATTTCACTTATCGTGTAAACTATCGACACTCAACATAAACTATTTTCTTGATATTTAATATTTATTGCAATAAGCTCGCTTCAAAGATAGAGCCTCGTGATACCTATAGTATATAGCGTCAAATCTTCGATTGCTACCGGCAAGTAAATTTTTAACTGGATAGAAGCTGAAGTTTAAAAGAAACAAATATGCATCTTTGTCTGTCAGGAAGTTTACGTGTCCGACGATAACTTAAGTAATATTCGACCGATTTAATATGATATTTGGTATACATGTTGCATTTTCCGTAAACTAATGCTTTGGGTAAGTTTGTTGGGCAGCTATATCCGTCCAAGAGTTCACATTTAAAATTGGAATTTTAGGGCGGGCAAAGGTACTACCTTTATCTATTGGATGTGACAAACATTTTTTTATCTACTTGTGGCAGAAAAATTAGGCATTATTGAACTGATTTTGGGCAGAGAAATGTGATTTTACTGTCTAGGCGTTAAAATGAGAAAAAAGTTTGATGCTTAGGCAGCAAAATGATTATTGTTATAATGTTGGCAATAACAGTTTATACTATTATCTCTATCTTATAACATTATATATTATAGTTTGTCAAATTTAATAAATAAACGTTTTAATATTTAAATAGTTTGTTTATATTTGTTAATTCTGTTAAATAAGTTCAATAAGTAGTAGGTCTTTAATTAAAAATATAGCGGAGTCACTGTAGCTTCATGTAAACATCCATAATATTTTTATTATTATTATTGTTGAAGTCATTCTAGATTACTTTTCTTGATTTATCCTAGTTACTTCTTTTCTTTTAATCAGTAGAAGATATCTTTAATACTTTTAGTAATTTGTTAGTAAAAATATAAATAAATATTTTACATTGCGTGCATTATTCATTCAGAAGTTATGTATGTTATAAACGTGTGTTTTGTATTTTGTTGTTATAGCTTCAGTTTGCTATTTATTCACAATTGTTATTATTCCCAAGCTTCGTATTTGATTTCTTTATCAACATTAATTTTAGTTAATACTTATGTTATTATCTTATTAATATGACACATAGTAATTAACTATGTTATATTAATAAAGATAGTATTTTAGCAGTTTCATTTTTCTGCCACCGATAAAATATTGTATGTAACAAGGCAGCAAAGGAAACATTTCTGCCTCGTTTATTCATTGCCTCAATGAATAAATCAATTCAAATTGATAAATTACCTGCCTCGGCAGTTAATTATCATAGCCTGTCCTCGCCTTCGGCTCGGAGGCTAATTTAATCCCTCGTCAGTAAAATTCCATTTTACTGCCTAGTTACATAAATAACTATTGTGTGTTAAATTAACAAGGAATTAAGTGATAAAATTACTAAACCCTTTAAATTGGATCTAAACGTGTAAAAAGAGAAAAGAACTAATTTATTTGATACAAGCAGAATTTTTGTGTAGTGGAGCGATACATTTATTATAATGGTTGAAAAGGTTATGAGGGTTTGTTATGATTCTTATAAATGGGGACAGTTATAGAGGTTTAATTTAGGAAGGAGAGCTTGGTACCAAATACCCCCACTCCACTACCCTATTCCAGTTATCTTTATCAATGACGTGCAACATTTACTATTTTCTTCATGACCAATATTTATTGCAGCACGCTCGCTTCAATGATAGAGCCAGGTGATGGCTAGTTTAAAAAACACCTATGATTTGTATAGAGAACATATAACAATTTTAGCGTTTAAACATTAAATAATAAAAAAATGTAACCTTAAAAATTTTATATGTGATTATTACCTGGCAGCTAGTTTCTGGATCGGGAAGCATTGCTCGACCTGGTCCCTGACATATGAAAGAAGTTTCGGGAACAGTGTCTAATGAGGGAAACTCATTTTCTATACTGGGAGCTGTAGAGATCTGCTGGACCACTTCATGGGGTTCTATGTAATGAAGGACCTGGTTTAAATGTTTAGATCCTAGATCCTGTGATGTACTTTTGTAGTTTGTTTGTCCTTGCTCGAGGGAATGTAATTTCTTTTGCCCAACTTCTCCTCTTGATTGCTGATTTACTCCGGGCTTTTCATTCACAACTTCAAAGTTGAGTCCACCTCGAACATACTGAACTTCACCATTTTCCAGTCCATTACCTTGGTTAACAATTTTCAAATTGTTATCGGATGCTTTGTGCCACCTTCCATCCTGCTGATGTACGGATTCGTGAAAAAAATTTTCTTGATTCGGCTCAGGACTTTGAATATTTTGGTGCCCAAAACTTTCTGGAATTGGTGGTTGCTCAGGTTCATTCTCGATTTGTTTCACATTCTGATAATGACCAACATGTCCTTGATCATTTTCTCTTAGATTATTTTCAAAAGATATCGGCTGATTGTAGTTTTGTTGGTAGGAAGGATTATGGTGTTGATAATCACTATTTACATTTCCAAAACTGTTAATCAATTGGTATTGTGAATTCTGAGGGTTTGGTGATTCTTTTAAATTTTCTTCCTGCTCCGGCTTTGGTGGTTGTTCAACGTAACTGTAATCTTGCTTAACGTGATTATGATGCTCAGATGGCTGATTATGGGTGAGAGCCACAGGCACTAAAACATTATTTTGTTTTAAATCTGTAGGATGCTGATTTGCGAGGGATGACTCGGGTAGTTTAGGAAACGAATCTTCCAAAGCTGCGTAATTCTGATACTGGTGATTGGTAATTTCCTGATACCTATCATCGTAATTTTTATGTTCTTCAAATAAAGCACTCGCAACTTGAGGGTTTTGGACCACGTTTTGAAACTCTTCTTCTTCTCCCGATTTCAAATTATTTTTTTGTTCTAGCGGGATCCGTGTTTTCTCACTCTGAAAATTATACTCTTCTTTTATAGGAGGATCTAGTACATAATGGGGGCGACTTTCTACTGTTTTATCGAGGGGTTTACTGCTACTCTGATCTGATTGGATAGGATAGTAGTAACTTGGAGTCGGCGTTAGAGGTAAGTTAACTAAAGGAAGTATGGGGTGAAAATTAAATTTAGTGTTTGGAGAAATATAAGAAATATAATTTTGACTCTTCTGAAGGCCACCACTTGGGGTTAGATAAACAGGAACTAACCCATTATCATAATCTTCATGTTTTTTAGTTGCTGTATCATGAGTGCTAATGAAGCTGGTATAAGTTGGACGTATCGTGTAGCGATAAGGATGCTTAACAATTTGCAGGCTACGACCTTCATGTTGAGACCTTGATGTTGGTTGGTCATGAAAATTATTGAGCTCTCGATCTCTAGAGTTTTCCCTAGAAGGATTTTTTCCAGAGATTTTGGTATCTACGTTAGAGGTTTGAGCAACAATATCATCGTGAGGTATCTTTGCTTGTCTTCGTAAGAGTCGGTTAGGAACATCTGGAACCGGTCCCAACAATCCTGTCCATAACTAAAATGAAAACAATGGTTTCAGTTAGTCCATATTTATAGTTTTTACATTGAACTGCTGGATTTATAAAAAATTAACTTGAATCATTATACGAGTTCAATATATATATTAAAAATACTGGCCTAAATCTATTTTATATTCTGTATGTATATTACTGCTTTGATTAACTTTTTGTTTAATTATTTAAGGTATAAGATGACAAGACAATATCTTAATCAATTTAAAATATTAAATTCTTAACTTCCAGCACAGTCAATATATTGTAAAATTATAATTAAAAAGACAAATTAGTAAAACTTTTCTCAATTACCCCTGTTCCGGAAAAATTTGGGTCAAATGCATTGAAGAATTCAATTTGTTGATCTACAGAGTTTAATGCATCTTGTTGAAAAAATGGCCTGGCTGGAAGACGAAGTGTTGCCAAATGTGGACGCCTTGGTGGCACAGCTATCACTGGTGTATTAATAGGGGGTCTGAGTACGTATGTCGATTCAACAAGAGAGTTAAATGGATACCTGCCCTCAGGTGGAGCGTATCGTCCATCCTCGCCAAGTACAACCTTCACAATAGAAGCCTGAAAAAGACAATTGAATAACGTCATATTATATTTAATACATTAAAGATAATATGTTTTCATCACTCAATTAAAATATTTATCAGTTTATCAACATTACTCATCACTACATTATCTATCGAGATATTTATATAGCTCTCTCTACCTATATGCATTTGTGTGTGTTTTCGTATAAGATATATTGCATGAAAATGTTAGGTACACATTACACATATTGTAAATTCTAGTTAGTGGAAAAGTTTTATTTATAGTGAGTCAAATTGCCAGATTTCAGCATTTTATAACAGAGGTATATATTTTTAAACTATAATCATAATCTATTCAGACCAACATTAGATCCCTGAGGGATTTTAACCTTTTATTAAAAAAAAAAACCAACACACATAATTTGCCTGCCAAAGTTAGCTGGAGCTATTTGTTTCGGAATTACCTGAATGTCGGGGTCGTGCCTGTGAGAGCCGTAGTGGCTTTCTCTGTGCCTTGCTTCTAGTACCACGCCATCAGGTACTGCTATTCCTTCTTTATTGAGCCTATTGAGTGCCAGTCGATCAGACCTAAAGGCATCTTCCGGTATCCTTCCACCAGCCTGAGGGTTCACTTGCTCACGAAAGATCTGCCTCTTGGACTAAATAAAACAAGAAATCACAGTGAAAAATCACGTTAGATTAAGATTATTTTTGTAGTATTTCTTGAATACAAGTTGTTTCAAGTTGTATTTAATCTACAAGTAGCCTAAATTAAAATTTAAATCTAGTTTCCTACTGACTTTAAATATGCAATTTTTCTTTGCAACTTGGGGAGTAATAATAAAATGTATATTAGTGCATGGTGGGGGTTAGAGTCTTATAGTTAACAACTATTGAAAATAAAAATAATTAAGTAAATATGTATATAAGCTAAGCTTTTGTGTCTTATTCAATTTCTTTATTTTTAAAAACAAAACAAAATTATTGCATACACGATAAGTATTATACGATAACAGTGGATCAGTAAATGAATTAAGTGCTGCAGATCAACAAATAAAATATAAAGCTCTCAGAGCTTATAGACTAAAGTAAATCGATTTGCGCGATAAATCGGGGTCAAAAAATTATAATAGTGAAGGCTGTTGCAGTCGTTGTTACATAAGAATTTTACAACCATAATAGAAGAATAATCAAATGTTTAACTTATTAGTTTTTTGCATACCTAATTTTAGAGAGTAACGTTTCACTCGACTTATAGTTAAAATTAACTAAAAAATATTATATTCATGTTCTTGTAGTGAACTATAGCAAGAATAGAGTCTAAATTAGAAAAATGTAGAAATGATGTAGAATGAAATGAAATTTCACCATTATAATAAAAAGTTTGACTATTTTCATAACCATTCTTGACTTGGTAATCTTCCGATAAATTCTATTACTATATATTGCTTCAAGAACAATTTGTACGTCATGAAATTAAAAAAAAGTATACGTGTGTACTTAATATATTTAAAAAAATAATATTGAGATGAGTTTTGCTTCATTTTTGAGAACGGATTTGGAACTTTCTAGAATAATAGAGTGGTTTTATAAAATGTCTGCCAGTGGCCTCTCGTTTGGGCAGACCACGTTCTAAACAACAGAATTGCTTTCGGTGAAATTTGTGGTACATGTAAAAAAATACCTCGAGTTGATAACTCTAAATTTTGGGGCCTTGCCACCTCCCCTTTCCAACAAATCTTCAAAATAAATGAATTACGAGTATTCTCAATATTGGGAAAATAATTTATAAAGTTTTGAAACTTTGTGAAAACACTCTTAGGGGGTAGTAAGAAACTGTTCTTTAATTAGTTCTGGAGTTATGGCTGTTACTACAAAGTTTCAAAAGATCCTAGGTGGCCTTACAGGAAAGTTTGCGCTGATTCCGAATATACTACATGTTAATATGTTTAAGATACTACTTTTTAGAAAATGAAATAAAAAAAAATTGGTACTCAGGGGTGCTGGGTACAAAAGTCAAAATTGTACCTATATACCCTTCAAGATGCATGTCGTTGGAAAGCTCTTTACGAGTACAGTAATTGTTGTTATGTAAACTTTTGTCATTTTTTTTTCTTATAAGAGGGGGGTAAAATGAAAAAAAAAAAAACGTTTTTATGCTATTTTTTATCCTAAATGTTCAAAATTTGACCCCTAAATGGACTCTGGCCAAAGAACTCATCCTTTCTTTTGATATTATTGACATTTTAACATTTGATTGGAATTTTTAAGTGCATCCTGGGGTGAGATATCGTCTGGAGTGACACATACACACATACATAAAAAAAGTGTTAAATTTCAGGAATCGATGAAGAATGGTCTAAAACGGATTGCCATGGAGAAAATTTTCAAAAATTTGCATTACAAAAACTTTGAAGCCATTGCAATAGCTTAATTTTCTTCGAAAATTCGCTAAAAGCGTGAAGTGTAGTATTTTAGCATTTTAACTCAGTATAACCATATACGAGAAAGGCATGACAGACCGATTGTTTGTTAAACTGTTTTTGAAAAAAAGAAGATATTGCTTTTATACGAAGGAATTAAAAATAAAACTTCCTATAAATTACCAGGCTATTTTTCAGTTAAATTATTTCAATGAACTTATATTCAATATATATATAACTAGAACATCTTATTACGTCATTTTAATTTCTAAGGTCCAACAAATTATTTATGTACATGGATCTTAATACGTCAATATTAAACACTTTACGGCTCCACGAGACTCAACTACGAATTAATATTCGGCGAGATTTAATCTCTTGAATTGGTCAGAATTCATTAAGATGGCAGTCTCTACGACTGCCTCGGGTTAGTTTATTATTTGTTCATCTATTAAAATATACAATACCTGCTTTACTTATTAGATCGAATAAACTAAACTCGGTTATTATTTTCTTCTCTGTTAAATATTGATCTGAAGGAATAATTAATACGTCAAAGAAGAAGTCCGCTATTAATTATAAATATTGTCTGAGGGAGGTTCAAGAAAGCACAGGCTTCCTTTTCTACACATCGCAGAAGCTGCTTATATTAATCATTTAATGAGTTCCACTTTATTAAGTGTGTAAACACTATAAAGATGAAGAAACTTAATTTATCTTTCTCACTATCTTAAAAAGGATTTTTTTTCTTTCTTGCCCACTTTCATCAGGAAGAACTTAAAAACTACATTCCTGATTCTAGAATAAAATTTATTTATAAAAAAAAACTGTTTCATCTTATAAAACTGTCTGTTTTTTCGTGTCTTGTCATTTGGTAAGATATTTAATCGTGTAAGAGGCGCTAGGCACTAATAAAGATATATATCCTTTTCTTCGAAGTCTTGTTGTAAAGTACCTAAACCTAAGTATTTAATGCTCGGCGACGGCTATTTATCCTACAAATCAGGCTTTCTCTGGTTGAGGACCACCTATTATTCCTGTACCTCATAACTCTTCGGCTCTAAGTTAACAGGGTTGTTCTCATTCAGTCCGACAAAAGACCTCTCACCTTCTTATTCACGGTAAATGTTCATCGTCAATTTTATTATATTACTGCAAAAAGAATAAAAGAGATACAAAAATATTATTTTCATAGATTTTTCCGCTGTGTTTAACACATTGTTTATATATATATATATATATATATATATATATATATATATATATATATATATAAATATATATATATATATATATATATATATATATATATATATATATATATATATATATATATATATATATATATATATATAAATATCCGCTTTTGATACGACAGTTTGTCTTTCACTTTTATTTGTTTGTCAAGTTTAAGGAAATCAGTGAACTGTAATGTTATATAATAAGTATATACATTTTTACAGTAAATCACTACAAAAACAAAAACAGGAAAACTAAAATAAAAACACGTCGAATCATACAAGAATTAATCGGTAACAGAGTTGTGACCATATAAAAAAAAATTAAGTCATACAATAAAGTAATCCTATTATGTAATTTTTCTGTATGAATGTATAGTTGATTGATATGAAGTTAATTCAACTATATGGCTTACAATGATCTACTAATTTGAATTTAATTATAAAGATTTACGTTTTTATTATAGATTTATTTCAATTAATATTATCTGTTGCTATTCTCTCATCGATGCATCGATGAAAGAATAGCACCTCTTAATACAAATGAGAATATATTTGTTAATATAGAGGTTTCAAATTAACCAGCTGTCATAATTATGCTTCATAAAATATTAAAGTCCATCACGTCGTCAGAACCCCTGAATTTTCTTTGCTATATTTCGTGTATTTACAATTGTTCTGTTCTGCAATTACGTTTTTAATAATATAATTAATAAGTACAACCTTTATGCTTTATATTCAAGTCAGGCATTGTTTCAAATTGATATAATTTTAAAATGCCTTGCTTATTTTTTTCCACGAGAGTTAAGTTTACTTTGAAGTTATAATATTATTTCAATTTAGATAAAAAAAAATCCGTACCAAATGAACAACCACCTGATATTATTGAACATTATAATTTTTTTTTTTTTTATAATAAATAAATTTAATTAGATATTTTGGGATTTTAATCAAGTTCTGCTATGTACCGACATAAGAGTTTTTATTGACCGACCGATTATATTTTTTAAGAATAGTATAAATTGTTATTTAATTTATCAGTAGTACCTAAAAAAAGTACCTAAAAAAATCGGTCCGAGACAACTCAGTCAAACTTTCTCATATACGAGTTCATAATTACTTAGCCCAGTTAGCACTGTTTTCCATTTATTAGTTTTCGTATGTACATTTAATTATTATTAAACATTTCATCAAAATTTATCATAAAAATAACTTCAACTGGGCGGGGAATCGAACCCGGGTTCTCTCCGTCCACATTTCTCAGGAACTAAATTTTTCCCGGGAAAACGGCTTATATCGTCAGATTCGTATTTAAATGGACTACATTTTAGAATTTTTTAATCAAAATCGTCGGAACAATTTTCGAGAAATAATGTTTTTTCACGTTTTTTCAGAGTTTTTGAGGCGTATCACCCTACTACCTATATTTGGAGCTAAAATTAATTTCACGGGGTATGATTTTTCTAAACATGTATGCCAAATTTCGTCAAAATCGGCCCAGTAGTTTAGGTTCCAGGCGTCTGCACAGTCGACAGACAGACAGACATTTAAAAAAAACACTTTTTTGGACTCAGAGGACTTCAAAACGTGTAAATCCATCAAAATATCAAAATCGAATTTTCGCGCCATGACAATACATTCGCATTACACGAGAAAGTAAAAAACATTCTTACAAATATGGGTGAATACTAAAGTGAAGACTGACACCAGATTTGATTAAATTTTGAGTTAATTGTATTTTCTTTAAAATCCGCTGGAAGTAGCCCTTTATGTTAGATAATTGAGGAGTTGAAATTCATAAGGGTATAAGTGCTAAACAGTTTCTGAAAAAAAAAGGTATTTATGTGTGGCATTTTAACCAAAAGAGGATAATCTTGTGAACAAGTATGCAGTTCTAGGTTGGCACTCAGTCTTTTTAGATTATTACTAGGCTGGGCCTTACATCGTTTTGAAGTTTTCAACTCAAAATTATATTTTTCACCACTCACGTCACGCCCTTATGAATTTTAACTCTTCAATTACCTTAAAGGTAGGCTTTTTAAACGAAAATGCGTCATGCGGGGTGTTCAATGAAATTTGATATTTGATTAGACTTAATTTTTTTTTTTAAATAGGTTACTCTATAATTTTTACCCAAGGTCTGAAATTTTTGGAGATATTTCGATATTTTTGTGAAATTACTCAACTAAAAAATCTGTAAGGTTTGATTTTATAATGACATCAGTACATTCTGTAATCTTAACAAAATGTTTAAAATATTACTTTATAAAAAAATAAGTGTACAGATTTTAATTAAGGCAGAATAATATTATGTTGTCAAAAAGACGATTTCACAATGTTAATAATGGCCAAATTTATTCAACCTATGCTTTTGAAAACTGGTTTAATACAGACATTATCTTTCTTGTTTCTAAGTCCTGTTCTACAGACTGATGTATAGAATTCATTAAGATTCATGTGATATTCTCTCTACCGTCCGTCGTGAGACATTTAGTACTTTATCCTGGCAGTTTATTCAAAAATAAAGTACAATATTTAAAATCCCGGCAGATAGGGTGCCTTCATATTAAAATGACCATGTTCGTCGTCTTACGCAATTAATGCCTAAATGACCAAAAGAAGAAATCAGCAGTGCATCCCATGTATTAAGTGAAAGCACATCCTATTACTGCTATAAGAATCGTTTCTTAATGAGCTGTCCTTACCTGTGAGAAAGGACGGGTACTTTTACAATGGACAGACATCTTTTTTAATAGTCCGACCACTAACAGATCTAAAATAAAATTACACATTTTTTACCTCACAAAATCTTCCCGGCTCAATTGATTTTAATTATCATGGAAATCTTTAATGGGTGGATTTTTCTGGAAATTGAACAAATATTAAGTTTTAGAGAGAAACAAATCTTATCTGCTTGGTGCATTCATATAATCTTGTTTGTACCTATAAAACTTTAGAAGAAAAGAATTTATTGCTAAAAATGTGAGGGTTTATCCAGAAAGTGAAAACTAAGAACTGTGACTATTAAATCTTTCAGTCAATGATAAATCAAACTTAAAAAAATTTGTAACAGGTTTTCCCTCTGCCTCTTCGTGATACATAGTTTGTAATTTACTTTAGCATTGAATATAAAAGTTGTCTGCCAATTAGTGTGGCACATAGCTTCCTCGCATCCTATCACATACTTAATTGTTATTATGCATTTAGAATAAATTATTTTCTAATTTATTTAATTATTTTTCCTTTTTTTTTAAATCAGTCGCAAAATTGTTCTTTCCTCACACGAATAATATAATCAATTTAGCAATATTTGATGTTTGCAACCTCCTAATCCAATTTTATCATATCCCTATTTCCATATATTTTGCTAATGGGAAAAAGAATAATCGAAATTTATTTCAGGTTATATTTTTCCTCATATTCTATTTTCTCTGTTGGCTACTGGGTGGAACGTATTTTCATTCTTTTCAATAAATTCTTATATATATATATTTATAGAGAGAAAGAGAGAGAGTGAGAAAGAATTGGGGTGCATGTTATTAAAAAAGTATGGTCAAAGATTTCTTTGATAATATAAATTGAATGTTAATTTCCACTTATAAATCCTGAACTTCTGAAGTTTCTTTTTCTTGGTCCTTTTTATTTTTTAATTTTACCAGTAACCAGTTAATAAATACCATTTAGCTATATTTAGCCCGACCTTGTGTTAAGGTCAGAGAAAGTGTGCAAGGTCGATTGAGTGCTGCATCTTTCCTTACATAATGGACCTAATTACTTTTAATTTTATCTCCGTAAGGAAGTCCGATTGACTTTTTAACTCAACCATATTTGGAGCTGAACCGAAACTCAAATAATGTGACAAGTAAAAAAATAATGAACCTAACGTTTCTCTACAGGGCACTAATAATACGAAATTCTCAAAGGAGGCGCAGCTTAATTTGAGATTCTTCTTTTGTTCTATTTTAACCATATAATTTGAGTAAAATAACTCTAATTTCGCATTATTTTGTTCTTCATGTGCCAATCGACATCAAGATCAAAGAAAATTAAAGGTTAGGATAATCAATAAATCAATTCAAAATGTATCTCCCTTCCCTGAATACAACGCTGTTATGCTTTTATTAGACTTTTAGCTCCACGCTGATTCCTAAGATTGTTCTATATTTGATATTTTATTTAAAATAATGATTTGTATGTAAAGAAATTTATATATACAAATTTTAAATAATCAGCTACATCTAGGATACTTTTTTAAATAAATTTAAATTAATTTTCATTTTGTATTCAATTTTATAAGCGGCTTCTGTTCTTTGTTAATTTTCTAATGTCGTAAATATTTCATTCTACTCACTTGTTGAATGAACACACTAATCAAAATTACTTATACAATGTAATACGAGATAGCTCTCGACTTGGCATATATTAAACTATTACACAATTTAATTAAAACCAATCAGCCTCCACATAATATTATGTTCGTATGGATTGAATGAATAATATTATAATTTCTGGGATAACTTCATGCAAAATTAAAGCTATACATGCGTTTATTATAATGAACCTATACACAAATCTGAATAGAAGATGCACTGTTATAATATTATTATATCAGCTGTTATAATGTAAGAACACACACATTTATATATATATATATATATATATATATATATATATATATATATATATATATATATATATATATATATATATATATATATATACCTACATTTATTCGAAAACATCTTAAAAGAGAGAGCTTGTGAGACGGAGTATGAGATGCTTGGTCTTAATGCAAAGCGGCTAAGGGCGCAATGACTCAATGTTAGCTCTCCGTACAGTTCTGCAACAAGGAGCACCTATTTTCTGTCTTCTGATTTGTGATAAGTCACGAACTGGAGCGCACGAAAATTCTAAAAAGCTCAGTAAGAATGTACCCACAATGCGCACAATTTGCACTAATACGTCGATGAAAATGGGCGTTGCATGGTATTAAATAAAAAAATATAATTGGATTACCAGATGACGATATAATATTATTTATGAAGGTAAAATAAATCAAGTAAATACTGTAGCGATCCTATTGTTAGGAAGTGCCATTGGCGTAGTAAGTTAGGACACCATGATTTATGAAAGATGAGGAGCATTTGATGTCACCAAAAATGAATGACTTTTGGATAACCCTATTTTCTGGACAGAATTATCAAAGAAACTTCAGTGTCTACAATGTACAAGTTAGGACATGAATTCACGGTTTAATGAAGAATAACCTACACCTCCTATTCATATTAAACAAGATCATCGTAGAAAGAATTTCCCTTGAGGTCAGCTTAGTCATTAGTTTTACCTTTTTTAAAAAAATATATATAGAACAGTAGCGTGCCAGAAAATATGTTGGGCGGATGGGGGGGGGGGGGGGGGGGGATCTTGACCTTGAGTGACTATATACGTGTTTAGCATTCCCATAATTTATTAATGAACAAGCTGGATACCAGTGCTTTACTATAGAATATGTTGTGTGTTTATTTTATTAATAGAATTGATTTATAAACTACCATTCAAATTCCTTTTTATGTTAAGTAGGATTATGTGGACTATAATACATTTCACTACTTTTTACAATTAAACAGAGCAAAAAGATAGAATATATCGGTTAATAATAAAATCGCAGATGTTATAGCAAATGATAATAATTTCCCCTCCCCTTTCTACACTCTAATTTCAATTTCTAACCTTATATTCAGAAATAAAATTAATATCCTTTGAGACTACACATTTTTACACTTATAAAAATTACCTAAAGACTATAAAATGTTATAAAAACTTGTGGTTTTAAATTACTTGTGATCAATACGCAACGCAAAGCAATGTCTCTTAATTATAAAAAGTGGATTCAGAAAGCTTAAGAGTATCAATTTTCTTTTCTATCAAAAAGAGAATTTTCTCACTATGAATTCTCCAAGAAACTAAATACCTATACCAAAACAAAATAAATTATTAGTTAGGAAATTTATAATCAATTGGATGGATTTAAATTTAGTATTAGTATGTAATATTAACTTTTTCCTAGTATATTTAATTGCTATATATCTATCTATTTTGAAATATCTTATATAATTCCTTAATATTTCCATATTAATTATTTTTTTATTATATTCCTTTACTTATTAGTCTCGTTTCATATAATTTTATTTCATAAGTATACATATTACAATTACATTAATTTCATTTTTTAATAGTGTATTTTATTTTATTTCATTTGCAATTTACTTTAATTCTTGTAGGGTTTTCATTTTATTAAGACCATTTTTCATTTTCACCTCAATATTGTGTTTGATATTCAGTATTTTTTCTTCCTCATATATCCCCGAAGGCGAAATCGAGAAATTAATTTTAGCTAAAAATTTTGGGGCGATACTCCCAAAAACTCTAAACAAAGTACATATAAAAAAATATATATATATATATATATATTTCTGAAAAACGGTTCTGATGATTTTTATTAAAAATAAAGTCTAGATCATTGTCCATTTAAATTCAAATCTAATCATTTAAGTGGTTTTCCTTGGAAAAGTATAATTCTTGAGAAAATAGCTCTAAACGTGAGATGCCGGGTTCGATTCTTCGCGGGGGAGGAGTTATTGTTATAGCAAATTTTAATATGTTCAATAATAATTAAATGTAAACACGAATACTTAAAACAACTCACAAATGGAACACAGACATACTGGACCAAGTAATTATGTACTTTTACATGAAAAAGTTTAGTACGAGTTCTATCGCACAGATTGTTAAGTTTATTAATTTGTTATTAATAAAATGTTACTTTTATTTACTTCATTTTTATTATTTGTTCTAAAATTTTGCTATACTCTTATACTGCTAGATATAAAATTGTTTATAAGGTTCATTTCTATTCTAAATTTACTCTATATATATATCCTATAGTTAACTATAACGTATGTCTTTTCTGAAAATTATTCAGTGTAACCGTAACGCTTGGCCGACCGCGAGTACCAAAGATACGGAAGAAAACTAGCCGGCACTTAACTGACCTCTATAATGGATTCAATTAAACCACTAACCTACCAAGTAGTGTAACATACTTGTGTTGTGAATTAAATGAGTTACAGGTTAAATATCATAGCAAAAGTTAGTTTTTACAACCTAATACACCGTGTCATATTAGCGTTATGAAACATTTTTTAGAAATGTTATAGGCACAATAATAGTTATGATACTTAGAATGTTCGAAAGTAATGTAAAATGGGCTTTTCAGTACGGATGTCAAATGAGAAAGGCAATGTAACCTTATACAAACAGGCTGTAAGTCTTCCCCAATAACTGCCTTCCAAAAATCCTGAGCATCTACATGAACTCGGAAGAAATATGGGGACAGCAAAAGGAAATATTACTGGATTGGACACACTCTAAATAGATATGACCACAACCTCAGTCAGGGCCTGGAAAGGAATTGCAAGTATTGAGGAAAAGGATGACTGGTAGACCTAAAACAACATGAAAAAGAACAAAAAAAATGAAATAAAGTAATAAGGCGCAAGACATGGGGTGAACTGAAGAGTATGACCTAAAATTAAGTTAGATATAGAGTGTTCTACGTCCCTTAGTTCCCCCAAGGGATTGAAAGAAATAAGTCAATAGGCATCTATTGTCTAGAATGATTATCAGGAGTATAATATTAAAAACTAAAGATTCCAAAAAAACGTAAACGTTTTTCGTCAGCTCTTGATGCTTGATATGAGGAAATCTTCCTTAGGGACCAACCAAACTGACAATATCATCTTTTTTGTAGCTGAAAAAATAACATAGTCCAGCAACAATGAATATAACCAGAGATCTATGTAACCAATTATCTATGGAACCAGTTATCTATGTATATAAAATTTAAATTTTGTCTATGTGGCTGTCCCCACCAGTCCGACTGTCTTCATAGACACAAAACTGGCTAAATGAAATCGATTAATTTTTTCAAAGGGGTGAACGCAAACATGTTGCGCGCATAGTGCGGGCTTGTCTTCATCGAAAAATATTGAGTATAACCAAAGTTATAAACAATTTTATAAAATATAGACCTGATTCTGTTCTAAGAAGGCTTTGGAAACAAAACTATTTAGACATTTAATTTAATTGCTATAGGCCTACATGATAATAGGAAACATAGCCATGAGCCCCGTGCGGGGTCAATGCTAGTCATAAATATAGGCATTTAAGGCACTACACAAATTCACGCTTCTAAACATTTGTAAATTTGTAATTTATTTATGAAGCATTACTTCTATTACAAAATATATGGAGTTATTTTTAAAATTTTATCCTTTCGGCATTTACTAGTCTTATCACTTTTACGCTCTTATGTAGATTTAATATTAAAGCTAAATTTATTTATTGTTTAAAAATTTGTTTTTGATTCACTTAGATTTCTTCATTCTATAAGAAAGGTTTAATTGTTTGAACTTCATTGTATCTTCATAATATTAGAGTCTTATAACATTTTCCTTAAAGAGGGTAGACAAATACAAAGTCACGAGCACAGTTGCAGTTGGACTAAAGTTATTAATTACTAGGTAAGTTAAATGCATTAAGAGAGATATTATAGATGATACTAATTTCACATAAATTTATACATAATTATAAGATTTCTTAATTATGAAAGATTGCATCAAAAATTTATACAAATTAAGTTAAATTTAAATTTACAGAAATTAGGCAATAACGATTAAATACTATGAAAATAAAGTAGATATTATTTATGGTCAATAATGCTTTGAAATACCTCGAAAAACAAAAAAATATATTTAAATCAATTTATAATTATAAGTAACAATGGGAGATAGACAGAGAAAAATAGACTCCAGCGCCGGGACTCGAACCACGGGTCTCTATATTTCCAGTATAACGCTCTTAACAACTGAGCTACACTGAAGAATAATTTCCTATGTCAATAACAATAGCTAGTCCATTTAAGCTTTCATGTACCTTGTACAATCAATTAGAATTCATTTTTAAGTTTTTGGTAGTATTCATACAACGGAAAGTTTAAATTTTAATTTAAATAAAATTATAAATATTATTAACAATGGGAGATAGACGGAGAAAAATAGACTCCAGCGCCGGGACTTGAACCTCGGGCCTCTATAGGTATAGATATCCGCAGTATGAATAAAAACTTTAAAAAAATATATATATACGGATGAATATGCTCACAACGAGTTAAGATTGATCATGACGTTACATGGACAATTTTTGAACACGTATTAGTAATTCTCTGCAAAATCAAGAAAGACAGATTAAAAGCATTTACTAAGCTCTGAATGTACTTTATACACCTAATGACTGAAATATAGCAAGGAGAGAAAGTAATGTTTATTCAGAGTGGTGTTGTATATATAATTTGTATAAGTGGTTGAAGTTAGGGTTGAAGCAGGATGTGGTGTATCAAGTATTACTTTCCCTGCTTAGTTCCATAATCTAGAGGACTCGTCGTCCCACTCATAAAACACACTTGAAATATAAAAACTGTGTTCCTCTATGCACTTACCAGATTCAAGAGCTTGCGATTCTTATAATACATTTTTTGTAGCTAATTTACCGGTTCTTGTCATATTAGTAATGTATATTTATTAAAATAGGTAATAACATTTTTCTTTTTGTTTGTTTGAGCATTTCTTGGTATAAAGTGAATTTATAAAGACAGTGTTGCTTGTTTGAAGCCAATATACCCCTTTCACTTCCAAACCGTCGGCTGCCGAGGAGAAGGCCGACGATAGCGAAACTGAATCGGTATAATTAGTAGGAAGACAGGGGTAAAAGCATAGCGCGTCGACCCGCAACGCTCTCTAACCTATCTTTTTTCACAAAGCTTTCGAAAAAAAAAGAACCTATCCGACAACTACTTCCCAGTCACGATATGCACACAACTTGACCAGACTACTAACCTTACAACACGTTCAGTTCGCTTTAATGCCAATCAAAAACACTAGAAGTAATTTCAGTAGAAATTATCTAGTTATCTAATAGTACTATCAATCTTGCCCACAAACAACAGCCTCAAGCCTTTATATGCTAATATGTATGGAGAAATGAACATAAATGATAATAAAGTAAATCTAAATTGAATCTTACAAGAACGTTCTGATTCTAATTTAAAATACTGATGAAAATATAGCATCAACTAATTAGATATGGAAAATTGCTATAAACCGTTATGCGCAATGACCTGAAAATACTCACGATTTTTTTTTTTTATAATTTTTTTTAATAATTATTTTTTAAAGGAGCTTACGATTAAATTAATTGACCTGAAATACTCAACTTACTTATATTTGTTTTCTGTTTATAATTTTGATTAAAAATATCATCTATTTAAATGCTAGGAAAATATTTATTATTTTCCGATTTAGACATCCCGTGAAAAATCAAAATTATGAAATAAGATGTAGAATGCGGACTAAAACTGCAAAGTTAACCAACCATATCTTCATAACTTAATCGATTTAAAATAAAGCTCAACTCACTAATAATGAAACACCACAAAGAAAAATTATTTGAAAACTAAGATCATATTTATAATCTTATATATATATATATATATATATATATATATATATATATATATATATATATATATATATATATATATATATATATATATATATATATATATATATATATATATAAATCCAACAAAATTGTTGAATATAACCCGTTTTAACAAAAGTTTTGTAAAACTACTTGTATCAAAATAAGTTGTCATTGTATGTCTTGTTACGCAAAGCTCCAAAAGTTCTTTCTCTGTTATTGATTTTTTTTTCTTTTTATTTCACACAGATAAAAAGGCTTTTCATTTACAATTCTGGGGCTTTCGGAATCCAGAGAATTAGAGAAGTGAAACCTTAAAAACGGATTAGAGTGTCGAGAGTCGCTACAAAGCGAGGATGGAGGCAGACAGAGTAGAGATGTCATTAGGGATGAAATCTACCCAGAGATATCTTAGTGATGTAACCTGCACTTATTCTCATCTTTAGATACAACCCACAGTGGGAACATAAATAACAATATATGCTTCATTATTAGAAAGCTACGCTCTTTTACCCACAGTCAAATTAATAAAGCATCTGCAGTCAACTTTTTTATTAGTGTAGCGGTGCCAAGTGAAACCAGTCTTTAAACATGAGGGTACAGAAAGTATGTCTCCTGGTGACTTCAGATTCGCATATTTCGTTTTGTTAAAAAAAACAAAAAAAACTCTTACTTTCTGGACATTATAAAATGGTGTTAATTAGGATAAAAAAATAAAAAAAAATGTTGTAGAGTTTGTCTTACAGATCACAATAAAATTTGGTATATTATATGCTCCAAAATTAAAATATATTTTATATGTGCATTTAATGAACCAATTATTACCTAACGTAGAATAATTTAAAACAGAATAAGTTATTTTTAATTTAAATACAGAAAACTGGTTTTTATATAATATTTTAAGGTTTTGTTAAATTGTTTAGGTAATTGCTAATTAGGGTTTTTAGTGAGCTCTGTTTTTAATCCAAATGGTTCCCTGTTAATGATACCAAAATAAAAATAAAATTATGTAAAGTATAAAACATTTAAGTAATTTACATTGAATGCGAGGGTTTTTTTTATTTTATTTTTTGGTTGAGTTAATTGTCAAGTTGAATTTACGCCACAAAGCAATTCAATGGATTCTAAGATAAAAGTTAATTATATGAATAGCTAAGAGTAATAAACAAATGTCTTCAATAAAAAACATCATCAAATTAAGAAAACCAACAATTGAAATTAAAATTAAATAAGAAATGCTCAGGATTGTAGTTTTTGATAGGAAGTTTATGTCGAGAAATATCTCGCATTTGTATGATGGCAAAAAATGGGATATAATAATAATTATTACCCTTTGACAGATACATCTATCACAGTAAACAGAGTTAGTAAGACACTAATTTTGATGTCTCAGTTCAAAAGTTTTAAATGCTGGCAGTATATTTTAAGTTTTATTTTTTGAGGGTGTACTATATTTTACTGATTCTATTCTCAACCAGCATGGATGGAGAAATAGCTTAGTTGAGAATTTTGAAAATTTGCAGCATTATCTTATTGTATTTTTCAGATTCATGTAGTACAGCTTATTTTCACAAAACATTCTTTTCAATTTTACATAATGTGATCTAGTAACCTATAAAACAACGAATCGCTATAATCAAAAGTTTTTTTTTATGATGCAACCCATAAATAAATCCCACAGCAATACGTTTAGAAAATATTGTATAATATGAAATAGTAACAAATTCACAGATGCTATCCAAATATCTGGCTTATTGTTTCAACTATAGTTTATGGAAGTGTAAATTTATCTAATAAATCAATTGTCATCGAATTTTCTCACACTATTCCAAAACATTTCCTATATAATATTCAATAGAAATATTATGATTTAAAAGAAATTGTGCTTTTCTTTTTATATGCATTGATATCAAAATAACCGTAAAACTCGTGTGAAGAAAGCCATGAAAAGGAATCTCCAGCACTAGCAATACTGTTACTTTGAAAAAGAATTTATAATAATAACAGTCACATAACAGTTATTGAATGACATTTTTCATATATTTAATCTTCGGAAATACATAAAAAATAAATCACCCAAAACAAAAAAAAACAAAAAAATGTGTGAAACTACATGTTCTACATTTTCCCATATGTATAATACCTTGACGTTTTTTCCATGAGTTTAGTTCTTACGTTTTGTAGTTAAATTTAATTATTTTAGAAAATTACATGCACTTACTTAAAAGTGAGTGAAAAAAAATATAATAAAAAACCTTTTTTCAATTCAGAACATCATTCATTAAAATATATATAGCACCACAATCACAATTAATTAAAATAATTAATATAATAATAATAATAATAATAACCATTTATTGTAAACATATCTTGAAATAGACATTACAAATATATACATAAGATATAATATAAAATGAACAAATATAAAAAGAATATATATATATATATATATTTTTTTTTTTTTTTTTTTTTTCTTTCTTTTTTTTTTACACATTACACATACATTTGACTTTTTTTAAATATTTTTTCTGATGCTTTTTTATTATTTATTTATTTTTATTTTATTTTATTTATTTATTTATATATATATTTCTTCTTTTTTTTTTTTTTTTTTTTTTTTAGTTTACAAATCGGCATTTTGCCGTGGTAGTCGCCTTGTAAAGGCGCTGGGATTGGTTTTGAACCATCTGACCTATTTTTTTTTTTTTGCATGACCTACGTTTAATTAGTCTACAAGGTATTGCTGACAACCTGCTTCATCCTTCTCCACTCCATCCTATCCTGAGCTACTCGCTGCCAGGTTTCTCCTCCGCAAGATTTTCTCATCTCATCATCCCATCTGGAGCAGGGTCTCCCTACGGCTCTTTTCTTATCTCTCGGATACCATCCTATAATTTCTTTACTCAATCTTCCGTCCTTACACCTAGCTAAGTGCCCTGCCCAGTTCCATTTTCTTTCACTCACTATCTTTCCTATGTCCTCTAGTCCTGTTTGGTGCCTTATCCATGTATTTCTTTTCTTATCCCGTTTCGTTATCCCTATCATACATCTCTCCATACCTCTTTGTGCTACTCTTAGCTTTTTTATTATTTTTGGTGATAACACCCATGTTTCTGAACTGTATAACATCGTTGGCAGCACACACATTGACCATAGCCGTTTCTTGGCTTCCATATCAACATTTGATCTGAAGAGGTGGCGATATTTGTTAAACATGTTCCAGGCTATTGCAATACGTCGACTCACTTCTTTCCTTCCGTCCTTATCATCTAAGCTTATTTGGCTTCCTAAGTAGATTACACTCTCTTCTTTTTTAATTATGTTTTGTCCAATTTTTATTTTCTCTATAGGTTCGTTTAGATTTACTGCCATTACTGTAGTTTTAGTGAAGTTTATTTCTAGCCCATCTTCACCTGCTACTTGAACTAAGTTTTTTAGCATGTCTTTTGCTTCTTTTAAACTTTTGCCTATAATAACTACATCATCTGCAAACTTGATGCAGTTCACATTAGTTCCGTTTATGCATATTCCCTTATCTTTCCAGAATAACTTATCGCATATATTTTCGAAAACTTTTATGAAAATTTTACCTGAAAGTACATCGCCCTGACGTATTCCTCTGTTAACTTCTACAATTCTTCTTTCCTTCTCTACATTTACTTCCAGCGTAGCCCCGTTATATGTTTGTTCTAGGATTTGCACATACCCTTCGTCTATTCCACTATTTCTTAACATATTTATTATAGATTCTTTGTAAACACAATCGAAAGCCTTTCTAAAATCTACAAATATTAAAACTAGAGGGAATCTGTATTCTTGAGCTTTCTGAATTAAAATTTTGATAAACAATATGTTATCCAGCGTTGACATGTTTTTTCTGAAACCAACTTGAGTTGGGCTAATGTTCTCGTCAAGAGTTCGGTCTATCCTTCTAGCTATAATACTCATAAATAATTTGTACATAATAGATAATAAACTTAGTGGGCGATAATTTTCTATATTAAGGTGAAAATAATTAATATAACTTCTTAAAATATTACACGTTTTATTACTTATATTACCGTTGAACAGCAACTTATTAATGTTTTTTGTAAGTTAAGAAAAGTTTTTGTATCAGAAGATTACTCATAATTATAATTTGTCACCAAAATAATTTGGTAATATAAAAATACCATTTTTAAAAACTGGTCTTATTTTCAACATTTTTATTATTATTATTTTTTTTTGTTTCTGTATTCTTTACCTACATTTTTTCCATGTGCAAAATTTGGGGAAGATTGAAAGTCGGGAAGTGGTTCAAAATTTAGGTAATAGGTGTGCAATGAAACTTACAAAGCAAAGTAATATAAGACCAGTAAAAATAAGTGTTACAATTTGTAGATTATATTTACTAAGTATGGATTAGCTATGTACACTATTATAAAAAAAACTTTATTTTGTTCCTTTGGTTAAATAAACTAAAGTGTTATATAATCATCTATTTGACAATAATGAGGTACTTGAAACAACCAAAAACATGTTGAATTGTAGACCAAAACGCATTAAGCCCCATTAGCAACAAAGAGGTTGAAACGACGTTTGATGTAAAAGACAGAGAAAGTGAAGAAACTCTGATTCGAGTTTATAGCTGATATTATCTTTTCGTAAGTCTATTTCACGATATTGTTGGGTATTTACTACTAGAGTGTGTAAATTTTTCAACTTCTATATATTCTCTACAGCAGACGTTGTAAGAAAATAGAATTCCGTATTACATCAAGCTTTTTGCACGTATTTCGATCTTGCTTTTTTTACTTTTGAATCGATACGTCGTGGCGTTCACATATTCAAGGACAGTGAAGTCGTTTAATCCTTTCCCTCACAAAGGAGACAAAGTACTGACCTTGAACAGGGCATTTTGATCAAGAAATACAGAGTTGATTGAACTTTTAAGTCTGCTATCCAATTAGAAACGATTTCTTAAGATTGGTCAAACCTCGTTAACAGCCATCAGGGAGTACAATATAAACTGATTGAAAGACCCTACCTGCATAGTTAACATGAATGCAGTCCTCGATAAACATAATAGCTATGAATATAAAGATCAAAAGTTATAGAACTAGGTAATAAAACGAGCATACTTTAACTGCCCCTGCCACTGAACTGGAATAATTTTGGATCATTTCAAAATCTTCCTTGTATATTCTTATGAAATCCCAACCTTCACTTAATGAATTATTACATTATATTTATATAGAGATTAATATATTTATTTAGTTTATTGTATTTATTCGGGTAAGATGTAAATTATTATGAAGTGTGAACAAAATTATTTTTAATATTTATATAGAGACTTGCAGGATTCCGAGTGCTTCTCTAGTGAGGTAATATTAATGTAGGTATTTTTTTATTTGATGGGTTTATAAACTACTGTCCAGAAGCAATGAAAATTTTACTATCTATAAGAATCTATAGATACCTCTATGATTCCTGTTGTAATAAAACTGAGTTAATTACAATTTCTGTTTAAGTTTTTAATATATAATTATTGACGTTTGTGCAATAAAGTAGAGTATTAAAACAATAAAAAATGAAATAAACTAATAAATGAATATATTATACAACAAAAATACAAAATAAAATTAGTGACAAAGCATAAATTGTATATCTCGGAGAGAAATGAAATATTGCCATAAAATGAAATTAATTGTCCAATTATTTTAAATTTAAAAACCCATAAACGACCCAACAAAAATAGATTCAGAAGTTTTATGATCGAGACCAAAATATTCGTGCAAGTTGCGAGTGGGATGATACTAAAATTATTTCACTCGATGATAGATTATAAGAAATTATGCTATTTCAGTTAATAGAGAAGATTTGTAACTGAGCCGTAATAATTAATCAGAAAAACATTTATTTAATACATAAATCAATAGCAAGTATCTTCATTAGCCTTTAAATTGTTTACCTAAAATCTAAAATATTTTGATCTATTAACTCGGTGTGTAGGAACTGTGTTTATTTTAAGCTTAAGAGAAAAGTCAAAAAAGCAGAGTCAAAATTAAGGATTTCTTTCTGAAATGTGTAAATTAAATGGACATTTTGAAATCAAGGACTTAATTTATCTGCTTGTACTGGTTATTAAACTTACATTCCTTTTCAAAGCAACAAACATAAATGGAAATTTCCAACTTGAAGTCTTGTTATTCTGTGAAAGAATGTTCAACCAACAAAAAGAAGTCACTCCTTTTATTAAAGCACTACGTATTCGTAATATGCAAATTAATATTAAAGAAAGAAAGAGATAGTTCTGTAGTGTAAATGAGTTAAAAAGGAAAAAGATGTACACAATAATAGAATCAAGTTATTTCATGAAGAATCAAAAAATTAGCATGTCTCTCCATCAGCTGTTATTATCCTGTTTTGTAATTCATGTGGTTTATGTGGCATGTACCAGGATTAACTTGTGTTTGTCAGGAATAACTTGAAATTACTTATTTTTGGAACGTTGCTAATGCTTTTATTATAGTCTCTTCGAATAATTCGAGATGATTGTGGTCACTCAAAAAATATGCTGTTTCAAAATATCTAGTTTTGAGAAATATAAAAACCTTGTTTAAATTTTAATACCTTATAAAATATCCCAGCTAGTTTATTGCTAATAACATAACTCAAATGAGACAGTTCGTAAAATTGTGAAAATATTAGCTGAACCAAAGAGGCCGGGTTTTACCGGGGACACATATTCGCAATTCTTTTTAAAGACTCTTCAAACAAATAATTCTTTATGCAGTAAAAACTCAAAATAATACCACGCTTTATGCACTTAATCCAAATAACAACTTTAACTTGAAACTGTGTGACCATTTTGTAATGTTACTTCCGTCGAATAAGGGTTAGTATTAGAGAAAGTAGAGATTGGTTTGGATGTGTCGTTTTTAGCAATGTGTAAACTATTGAAGGCAATTTATACATCATCATGAAATTAAATAAATTTCGCATTATTTATATAGTGGAACAATATTCCTGAGGAATAAGTTCAGGAAAAATCTCGTCATCGACAATGAAGAGTGTACATGTGAAATACTTCAAAGTACACCGCGCAAGAATACAAGACCAGCATTCCTAATTAGAACTTTAAACCAGATTGGGCTAGGACCCAAGAAGTTGAATGGATACCCGCAGAAGAATTCCCATCCCTGTTTGTTATGGAATTCCAGATACCATGAGAACAGGAGAGTACATCTCTACATGTAGCATCCTAGTTTCTGGTTCTCTTCATTGTTGCTTTGATTCTTATCTCTAAAGAGTTTATAGTTATGCATCAACTCTGGAACCGGTTATTATAGATAGCTCTTATATTTTAACTATGACGTCTATTTTTAAATAAGTCTTCATTAAAATGTTTTTGTTTTCTTTGACAAAATAATTTCATCGAGCTAACTTTAAGGAATGTATAGAAGTTTTTAAAAAATATTACAAATATCCTTCTATAGCAATTAGCTTCTCTTGTATGCAATAAAAAACAAATTAAACTTTATCGTGGGGCGAGTTTTATTAATTTTTAGTATCACTTGATTCTTGTCAAGTATTTACATTTTAGTTTTTCTTTTAAAATTAATAGTACATTACGCGTCGAGTGCGGAAAGTAGCATTTTGCATGCGAGTGTGGAGTTTGCACCCGAGCGACAGCGAGGGTTGTAAAACCACACGAGCAATGCAAAATGCCGTTTTCGCACGAGTTGCGTACTGTACTTTATCTACGATTTTTAGATTTAAATAATAAATACAGATAAAAATAAACTTGCTGCATGTAAGTTCGTATCTCTTCTCTTGATAAAGATGGCATTAATCTTGAGTTGTATTTGTTGCCGAATTAATTATTTTTGGAGGAGTATTATTCTCTACATTTTCGTCAAAGCCACTTGATTCATTCATTGCTTTTCACTAAAAACTCGATATAAACAGTTATTTTAATAAAAGAATAGCAAATTAGTTTCGTTAAATGTAAACAAACTCTCTAATCGTGCGTAAAGCTGAAGAATTCCTCTTCTTTACCGCACTAGTGTGGTAAAGAAGAGGAATTCTTTAGAACTATGAGACGCGCATGCGCAATGAATACAAGTACGTAAATAATCACTTTCTTCGCATCTAAACAGAGATATAATGTTTATATTTCGTATCAATCGTAGATAAAAGTTATTACATGTAAAAAATGTCCTCATATAAAGATTCTCATCCTTCTAGATCAGAAAAGATGAGTGGAATCATATTTACCTAAATCAAACATTTCACAGGTACGATCATTAGAGTGTTTAAACATTCCACTCTTATGAACACTTAACTGATTCTAACATATGATAAGAATCATATAAAAACCAGTAGATAAGATATTCCTTGTCATTTTTTGTGTGGTTATGAACGACCAATTGTTGTATCCACCCCCCCCCCCCCCCCCCAAAAAAAATAATCTAAGCTAAGACTTAAATCCTCTCGAAGTGGCAATATGAAGGTGAGATCACAAAAGTTTCAGACTTTCATAAGCGTGCTTTTAATACTTCAAATCAAGATCGGGTGTTTAATTTCCTATAATTTACTGATCATTTGTATTAACTACCAGTTCTTTAGGTAAAAGATAAATGAAAGTGAAATGTAATTTTGAAGTGGAAAAATAAAAAGTTTTTTTTATCAAGATTTCTCGTAGCAACGAGCTCAAATCGATTTTTAAACTCTTTATATTATACATGAATATATGTTATTGTTCTCGCTTGTTACCTTGATAGATCACGAAAGGGTTTTCGTGATTTGCCATAATTATAACATAATACTGATAAGAACTTTACTTATTTAAGTATTAAAAATTAGTTGAAACTAATTGTTGCATAACGAAAAATAAAAAATAGTCTGCCAATTCGTGTGGCACATAGCTCCAATTTTGTATAAATTAATGATTTTACACTTTTAAAACCTATTATTATTGTTTAATTTATTCAGTTCCCACCCGTTATTTAAACCTGTCATAATTGTTTTTATTTTTCACATGAATTAAAGTATCAAACTAGCAACATTTAAAGAGTGTAGACGGTTGAAATTAATCTGGGGCTATCTCTAGGCTACTTTCGACAAACCATCAAAATTTCATAAAAATCAGCTGAGTACTTTTGAAGTCATGGTGTAAATATATGTATAATTGAGGGAATGTGGAAGGAAAACAAATATGGGACCAACAATAGGCTCATTATGACCCACCATCCAATTTTTAATAAAATCGGTCGAGTAGTTTTTAAGATATGTTGGTTCGCAAAAATTGAGCGACAGACCGACAGACAGACACGGAACCGAAATTGTTCCCTGATGTCTGAGACGGATTTCAGTCTTGGAATTTTTGAAATCGGAGACCTAAAAAGTTTCGATGTTTCGTTCTTCAGAACGATCACATAGCTTCCGTTACCTTCGGCAAGCTCGGAAGCAATAAATAACCAATAAAATAAACAATAAAAGTGATTTCCTAAAACTTAAAAAAATGCACTAATCAAATGTACACGTTTCCAATTACAATACACCTTTTTACAGTCAACAATAGAACTTCAACATATAAGTTTATTTTTTAATCTTCGGTTTTAGTAGTTAACACTGGGCTTTATACTATATGAAGTTACTTTTAGAGGAGAGGTATGTCATAATAATAATAAGGGATAATATTTAAATTTAGTATTAATAAAAAGTAAGAAATAATTCTTGAAAATTGTTTTGGACCGATTACTTTACACATAAAATGGGTATTTCATATAATTTTATTCACCGCAGAGTACTGACTTTTTATCATCTATTTGATTTAATGTATGGAAGAAAAAGTATCTAATATATTAAATGAACTATCTAATATATATTAGTGTCTTTAAAAATGATTCCATATTATTATTTGAAAATATTGATGATTTACTCAGCTGCTCTATGTTATATCTCTAACTAATAATGATTATAGCCCTTGACATATAATAATCTAATTTTGCGTTAATGAGTAGAAAGTAATAGTGGTTAGTGTCTAGTCTTAATGAAATTGTGTAAGACCTTTCTCGAGAGAAATAAAGAGGTAACAGCGCACAACTCACGTTCAGGAGAACGCGGGGAAAGTGATACAAAAATGAAAACGAGACGGAATGTTTCAGTTGTTGGAAAGTATATTTAGTATTGCATATTTTAATGAAAATAAGATTTAATAAAGTTTGATTGGATGGGAGAGGAGAAGCGCTAATTATTTTGTCTCCATAAAATAGAATTTTGTTAAGTGACTAAAATTAAAGTCGACTCCCAAATTCTTAAAGTTATATTTCAGACTCAAGAGGTGGGAGACTCATTAGCGTTGAGCCATTCTGAGTTTGGTTTTTTCGTAATTCCTATATCTACCATTAATTAATATAGGTCGCTCCTATATCTAACATTAATTAATATAGGTAGTGTAATGAATTTACATAGTATATACATTAATTTTTATATATATAATTTATGTACTTAAATATTTGCATTTATATCGCTGATTTTAGGTTTTTTTCTATATTGGTTGACTTTAAATTATTTATTTTAAGTGATATAATTTTTGAAACCCCTGATAATATGGCCATCAAATTTGTAGTTTGGTTAGCCCCAAAGTAAATTTTCAATTTCATTCATGACTCGTGACGTCATTTACGGAACCATATATGCACTAGTCACTAGAACTCTATAACTTTGGAAGGAATAACATAAATTTTCTTTCTACGTTTAATAAAATTGGTTCATTACACAAAGTAGTTTTCAGTCTTCATAAGACCGTCATCAGTGCCTATTGCGGAAGAAATTGAGTCACATCGATAAAAAGGTTAAGTGAAGAATTTTTTAATAATATCCTTTGAATTTATAATAATATCCTCTGGATTAGAACATCTGCTCTCGGAAGGCTCTTCTTTAGTCTTAATCAACCACTTAACAAAATACATAACACTGATTTATAATTTTGTTACCCTCCTTTTATTTAACTTCACTTGTCTCCAAATCGTGTAACCTTAATTTGACCCACTTCCCGACTACCTAGAAACCTGAAACTTTCAGATTATGTATTTCTGATGACAATAAAATAAACAGCCATTAGTTAAATTATTGATTTAGTTTAAATTTCTGTTGAAATTCTTGCAATGACACAAAATTATTTATTATATTAATTTGTTGTGTACGTTAGAATAAAAAGTAAGAGTTTAAATTTTTTGAGCAGAATTCTTATGTAGCATTAAACCTAGCACATTCCGTAGTGAAAAATTGGAAATTCTGCTGGTATCAATACTCAATACAAAATCTGTTATCAAAAGTACTGTACAGACACTTATTGCTTGGAAACCTTCAAACCGAACTAGGAGGTCCTTCATAATTAAAAGCGATGTGCACTTTTATTTTTAGTTCAATAACTAAAGGGCTATTCCGCTTTTTCAGTTTAATTACCACAAGTAAACTTAAAATATGTACAAATTTATAATTTGACAGCTTGAAATAAAATAAAAATAGACTGCCAACTGGTGTGGCACATATAGCTTCCTCGCATCCTATCCGCACGTACTTTAATAATTTTATGATTTTATAACCCATTCTTGTCTAATTGGTTTAATTGTTTCCCCGTTTTTTTTTTAATCTAAATTGTTTTGATTTTTTACACGAATTAAATTATCAATTTAGCAAAAGCTAAAGAGCGCAGACGGTTCAAATTAATCTGGGGCTAACTGCGGGTTACTTTTGATAGACTATAAAAGTTTCATTCAAATCAGATAAGTACTTTTGAAGCTACAGGTGTAAATAAATGTATGTTTATGCGCATGTGGAAGAGAAACAAATATGCAGAAGGTTGAAACTTATATGGGACCAACAACGGGTGTAGTTTTTAAGGTATGTTGGTTTGCAAAAATTGAACGACAGATCAACAGACAGACACGGAACCAAAAATGTTCCCTGATGTCTGAAACTGATTTCTGTCTTGGAACTTTTGAAATCGGAGACCTATCATTTTTTCATTCTTCAGATCGATCACATAGCTTCCGTTACCGTCGGAAAGCTCGGAAGCTAAATTGAAAAAGTGAAATAGAAAACCTTATATATTTACGCACAGAACAAATTATAATTTTATTTATAAAGATATATCTGAAATATAAATCATAACTATGAAACTCGAAGTAAAATTAATAAAAAAGTAACAAATATTACGTGCAATACAAACTTACTACAGAGGCATGCCAGTGTTGTCGCACCAAATTTATATAATCTTTTGCCAGAATACACTAGGAACATAGTAGATATAAAATACTATAATAAGTTTAAAAAAGAAGTAAAAAATTGGCTACAAACGGTAGAATCACATCAGAATCATATAGCATTTATATGATTTAGGTGCGTTTATGTATTATGTATGTACTTTTGGGTTTTTCCATATACATTTCCAACTATATTTTTATAGTTAAGTATTTTTTATACTTTAGTATTTTTATATACTTATTTGATTTACTAACCTTTGTTTTACTTTTGATTACTAACCTAAAAATCATGTTTAAAATTATATTATTTTTATTTATAACCTCAACTCTAGGTGATTGTAATTAAAATAAATAAATTAATTGATTAATTGATTAATAAACTGAAACAATTAAGATAAATAGATTAAATAAAATGAAACTGTATGTTACAACAAAAATTATTATATTAGATATTTAATATGTGAACTCGGGCCTCCTGTTTCAAGGTTTTCCTTCTTAGAGGCTTTTGGATCTTTATATTAATTTTTTATATTCTAATTATTTATGTAAGCAAGTGTAATTTATAATTTTTTTATGTGAATTAGTAAAATGTTTTAAATAAAAAATAAATAATTAAATCTCTTTCCTAGGTGAGAAATAAGAACTCTCACTGCACAGCGTATTTGTCAATCCTAACACTATGCGGCTGTTTTATAAGGTTCTTTATAATCGTTTCTTTCTTTTGCTGGAGTAAAAAGGAAAATCTTTGTGGACAGTGCTAATTTACGAAATAACGAGTCTCATTTGAGTGAGTGAAATATGTCTTGTTCTGAAGAGACGCGGGTCCAGTGGCTGGTACAGGAATATAAAACAGCATTCCTTAGAACTGAACTACCCCGCTACTACATACATCTACTACTCTTTACTCATCTCGTCATCCAATACAACTCAACTAATATAACTCACGCACTAATAAAATTAAAAAAAAAAAAATCCCACAAGAAAATAAATCGCATTCCAAACACAAGCCACTTATTGATGATAGGACTAATTAATAATCCTACGACCTACACTATAATGTCTCAAAAATAGTCAACAACTAAGATGATATTGATGATTTTAATGTGAAATATTAAATGCTATTAATTTGAAAAAATAATTCATTTACATAATTTTTTAAAAGGTATTAAATTAATCATATTTTTTGTTCTGGTGAAGGCTTTCTTAAAAAAAAAAATGAATAAAAAGGCAAACTAGTTTACAAAACAACATCGGAAGTCTAATTTGTAAAATCTTCTTGTAAACAAGACACTTCTAAATTTAAATGTCATAAATATAACAATTTTAATATTTCTTTTTAAATTCTTTTGCGGGCAAAATTAATTCACGCATTTAATTTTAATAAATATAAAGAAAATTACTATGCGTTCTTAGGAGGCTTTTTCATTAAGATATATGGGCATTAAACATAAAAAGGACCTATATGGTAAAAATGAAATATTAAAATTAAAGACAGAATGATGAGGATAATTTGGGATACACATGTACTGAATATTAAAATAGGTACAATTGGCTTTAGGATATAACAATATAAAAATTATCATTTGGTATAGACCTTATAATTATCATAGGGCAAAGAGAAGGTTATATGGATAGGTGTGTGGGGGGGGGGGGGGGGGTAATAAACTCCTTGAGAGAGAAACATAGCCTGCCGTTTGGTACGACACATAGACCCCTCGCGCCCTAATGTCATCCCGCACTGGGAAATAAAAGTGTGTTTTTTTAACCTTATTCGATTCCCAATGGGTAAACTATAATTTTGATATAATATTAAATGAGTGTAGACGATTGAAATATTGGGACTTATTAATTAATATTGGGACCATCTGTGGACTACTTTTAACAAGCTATCCATATTTGTTCAGTCAAGCTTTTAAAGATGTAGGTGTATAAAAAAAGTTTGAATGTATGCGGAAGAGAAAAGAATGTCACGTAGAAGGTTGAAATTAATGTGGGACCAACGGTGGGCTAAGATATGGTGAGGTTCACAAGATACGAGATCAAAAATGCTCCCTCATCAATTCGGGGTCATAAAACAATTTCGTTCTTCAGAATGATCACAATACTCCTTACCTTTGGTAAGCTCGAAAGCAAAATAACACTTTTTCAAATAAATTCAAAGCCGTAAAAGATATAAATGCATTTTTTCGACGATTGAGATGAAAGTGGAAGATTGCCTGCATGTAGTGGTGGGCGTTCAAAATGGGGTCATGTTACACATCGTTTTGAGATACAGCTTAACAAAAATTTGAAATTCCTGAGTTTAGTACGGAGTAGCACCCATTTTCTTGGGAGGGTGAGTTACATAATATTAAATGAGCATTGTAAAATTTTTTACGAATTAGTATAAGAAAATTAATATAATTTGTTATAATGAATGTTAATTGTTGTTTTATAAAAATTTGTAATAAAAGAACAAATTACAAGTGTTATAAAGCATCCTAAATTTAATTTGAAGTTTAAATATTTAGGATTGCTTTTCTAAAAATTCTTATGTAGTCTGTTTAGTTTGAATTTAATTTTTGGACAATCAAAGTATTGTTAGAGTAACATTTCATAATGTTTGAGTTTAAATATTCCGGTTTAAAGCATCAATATAATCTAAAATAATAGTGTTGAATTTATTTATTAATTAATCTGTGCACATTTAATGAAGATTGTACCTTGGTAGAGTTGTTATCCAAGGCGAAACATTGGAGCGAAAATTCTAAGAAGAAAGAGACGATAAGTGCTAAACGGACAATTGAGGTCCGTGCCATGTCTTGGGATACGTGAACTGTAGCCGATGATGAGGCTTTAGTACGAGATGAGTGTTGGGCTGGATGAAATCGAGTCTGTCAACAGAGACTCAAGAGAGTAGTCGGTAGCGCGTGTTCTCGGCTGGGCTTGTGCCCGGGTATCTGTCGGCAACTGGAGGCGGGAACCATTGCAACCGACGTCCTCCCTCTCAGCAGTAGTGGGGTACTTTAGACGAGAGAAAGTGAGTTGGCAGTTTTTCCTACTCCCACATTGAGAGGTGTTACTATTGGCAGAATTGGAACCGAGTTCTAAGCCTTAACAATGCGATGTTGATATGAAAATATGAAATCTTTGGTTCTGAGACATAGAATCTATTATAAGAGATTTAGTTATGTGATTGACGGCTTCACAAAGAAATCAATTGTTACACAATCTGGAAACGAAAAGCCCTTTTCCGGGGAAAGACTAAAGAATGTACAATCATTCAAATAGTATCCACGATCTTTTTTGAACAAAAAATGATTATTTTTCACAAGGATTATTTGGATTGGAAAGGATTAAATTGTATAGAGTAAAATATGCTAATCCGAAAAACATATTTATTAAATAAACGAGACAGAGAGCCGCCAATAATAGCAATCTAATTATTTATTGCTAATTATTTTAAATAAAATCAATTGTGGAACAAGATACTTTCTGCCAATCCTGTTCTGTTATCATAAATTGGTCCGTCCAAGTCGAATAAAACTTTCTTATAGACGTGGTAGTACTGAATTCAAACCCCATAATATCTAATTTATTTTATATCAAATAACTAACTTATTTATTAAAAATTGATTGATGATCATATATAATCTATGTAAAAATTGTGTATAACATAATGTTAATCATTACTTTTAAATTGTTTCATCATTTATGCATTATTTATTGTGTTGTGGTGGTCAGAAAAAATGATATTACTTGTTATATGTTAATTAAATTTTAAAAATTTCTCTAATTTAGACCCCCTAAATGGAGGCAGATATTTTAAGTACCAACATTAGAAACCTTTTATCGTAAGTAATGTTTAAAGCTATCAAATATTTTTTTTTACTGTAATTGTAAATCTCAAACAATTAAAATATGCAAGGCATATAAGAAAACCCAGTAAATGTGTAAGTCTAAATTTATGTGAAATTGTGTTTCAGAATCATAAATTACTGAGGATGACTGATTTTTTTCTTTAATCAATTACACCTTACCAGACATCGCTACGTCTTATAAACTTATTTAATAACTTTAACAGGTGTTTGTTTACATCTCGTTTTCGAATTTCAGATAAATCAAATATTTTTTTCATAAAATATTTAAAATATTTCAAAATCTAGGTTTTCCCCCAAGAAAAAGTCTTATATGGATGAATTTTTATTTAATTGGACTATACTTTTGTTTTACTCAAAATCGTCGAAACCATTTTAATGAAATTACCTTTTTCCACGTTTATTAAGAGTTTTTGGAGTGCAGTGATCCCCAAATTTAGAGCTGCAATTAACTCCACGATTTCACCTCGAGGTACGACATGTTTGACCTGTATGTTTCAACTTCATCGAAATTGGTCTAGTAGTTTAGGCTCCAGGCGTTTGCACAGGGCACAGACTACTGAGAGACTTTTTACCATTCACTTTTTTAGAGTTAGGAGACCTTAAAACGTGTAAATCCATTAAAATCTCAGTATAGAATATTTTGGCCATTCTCTATTTATAAAACTACTTATATGAGACGAATAATAATATCAGTCAAAACTATAATGAATATTCATACAACCGAAAAAATCTATGTAGTATCTATACTGAGATAAATGCTAACCCAATATAATTTTCTAATTGAGATTTTGTTCAGCAATTTTTTTATGTCTGTATATGAGGAAAGATATAATGGATCTCATGTTTACGTATATTGCTTACCAAAGAAACAAGAATAAGACTTATTGTACATAAAGTTATTCTATTAAACCCTGAGAATTAGTTTTGCAATATCGTCTGGTCAGTCTGTGAACCTATTGTAGACGCTTCTTGTGAATGGTTATGCAGCCGGTAATAACCTTCTGTAATTGCTCTTCTTCCATAATATTGTTTTAAGAAACTACCAAGTAGTTAAATTACTTTAAAAACAAAAGTCTTCGCTAGATGAGGGAATTTCTTTTGTTTTAATGTGGGCCAAAAGAACCTGTAAAAAAAGTAAATAATAGTAATGTGGAGTTACTACTTTTAAAATATGTTTTTAGTTATTACTGGTGATGGTAAACGATGTCATAACTAAGAAGTAAGATGCTATAGCAGTTAAACAGTAATAGATCTACGGTTAAACCAAACTTCTTTTACATTGAAACTATTATCTGGCATTACTCAAACTACTAGTAATTGCGTTCTAATAGTATACAAATAGCTTCCTCATATGTTAAAAATAACAGCCAAAGAATTATAATATTTCGAAAATGGAAACTAAGAAAAATCTGTTTATGACTTTTTTAATATCATCTTTTAATAATATTTCATATGAAATGCTAGAATAAAATATTTTTTCTCCAGTTCCGTATTTAATCTAAGGAGGTAACCATTACAATTATTTTATAAATATTTATTTTGTATTTTTTTATTTTTTTTTATTTATTTATTTATTATTTATTTCATAGATAAATAAATAAAATAAAATAATAAAGAAATAGCCATATAACAAAACAGCATATAACGGAATAATATAGAGACGGGGCCCTCCCTCTAGGTGTAAAAACACTTACTAAGGGTCCTCACCTTTGCATTGTATATGAAATGTAAATTTACTTATTGTTAAAAATGGTGGAAATAAAGAATTATTTATTTAATAATTTTGACCGCTCGGGTACTATTTATTTATTTTTATTTTAATGAATAACACAACTTAAATGTTACCTATGATATGAGTGTGCAATAATAGGTTCTTTTGGCTATAGAAAAATAATAGAAGGTTCAGTGAAGGTGACTACTTTTTCTTTCAAGTATTTTCATGTCATTTATTTAACATCAGTAAGTGGATATAAAATACAGAATATCCAATTTAAATTTTGTACATTTATTTTAAGCTGAAAAATATAAGTTAAATGTAAAAAATAATACAAATACATATCTGTATCGATTTATTTACAGGTTTGCATTAAATTGGAGCCAATGTGAGTTGTTACTGATCACTTTTACACTTTGAATTCACGAAAATCACGATCTCACTAATAAATGCTTGTTTGCAGATGTGTATTTACAATATTTTTTGTTCGACTCATTTCAAACTAGACTATATCAACGAATCAAAGCCATATTAAGTCCCGGCAGTGAGCTTAAGTTGACAACTTAACAACTCAAGTTGACAACATTAAAATAGAATAAGAAAGAAAATGTTATAATATTTGTTATACATATGTTACGGTACGGCAAGAAGTTGGTAGTTAAGATAGGGTAGGCAAATAAAAAATACTATGATGTAATAAAGAATATTGTGGAGCCGTACGAGTAAGGTGCGTGGTGAAGTGACAAGGTGTAGGAGGGTGGTCGGATTGTAATAAGGAAATGAGGTGGAGATGAGGTTCTTGGGGTCAGGATGAAAGTTGAACCTGAGTTGGCTTGTCTTGTCACTAAGCCAGGTTACGTAGAGGACCGGCACTGGACACTCCAGACATTATCTTCTAACTGGACAACGCCCTTCTGCACCTTGTTATTCTTCTCCCCATATACCTCCTTCGAATTCAAAATAATTATTTTTTAGTTTTCGTTAAACATAACGTTAAATAAAGAAACACCTAAAGAAAACGTAAGCCAACTAAGTCTCTATTTGTGGGAAAAATAGTAATCGACCAGTGATTTCTAAGGTATTGACTGATATGTCACGCACTAAAAATGCGTTATGCATAATTATGTTCAAGTCAACTTGGCAAATTTACATAATACGAGACCCGGCGCCATGGCATGGGGTGAGCGAAAGTACTTAAATCTTACGATACCAAATAAACGTAATCTCAACACCCTTAAGAGATCATTGAAATGAATTTAGAATAAACAGAGGAACAAGTTTTTCTTTACACCATGTAGCAGTTAGATTATACCCACTGATATGAATGTACTTATTGTTACCAAAAAATATTTAGTATAATGAGAATATCAAAAATGTTTAAGGAACTCATTATATAAACATTATTAATACACTCATGCACAATTAATCAAATGGTCAAGAGAAAAAAAGATAAATTATCTGGTATCAAAAAACAACATTGAACAATACACTCACACACACACACACACACACACACACATATATATATATATATATATATATATATATATATATATATATATATATATATATATATATATATATATATATATATATGTATATATATTAAGTTTTAAAAATGGCAACATTAACATGGCGGCCGTCAGCAGCGATGCATTCTTGAAGGCGATTCCAAAAGTTTTCAACCGCTTGTCGGCACATTGGGATGGGTATAGCCGTTACTTCCTCCCTGATTCTTTCCTTAAGTTCTTCCAGGGTGTGTAGACGATGTTTAAAAACTTTTTCCTTTAAGTATTCCCAAAGAATAACGTCACAAATACTCAAATCTGGTGAGGGTGCAGGCCACTCCACGTCACCCCTCACAGAGACCAGGCGCCGGGGAAACATTTGCCTCAATCCCGCCATTGAAATTCTAGCTGTGTGAGATGTTGTCTGTTGGAACCAGATGTTTCCCAGATTATTTGCCTCACTCGATTCTTCCAGTTCAGGTTAAAAAAAACTCTTCCAACATTGACACATTAAGGCTCAGTGGTGATAGTGACGGTGCGTCGATTACCCCCGAGAAAGTAAGGCCCAAAAACCCCAAATTGGGATACTGCACACCATACAGTCACATTAGGGGAGTGGAGCGGTCTCTGGTGAATTTCCCTTGGGTTTTCACTAGCCCAATAGCAAAAATTCAAACTAAAAGAAACTAGATCCTATAAATTAGATAGATAGATTATAAAACAAAATTAGATATATTCTGAAATTTTAACTAACAAACTAGAATCTCCCACTGCCACAAAGACTCCCCTCCCCTCTTCCTCGCACCACCACAAGCCGAGCGCTGGCCCTTCAAAACCGATTCATATCTTTTGCCCCCCTGTATATAATATATATATATATATATATATATATATATATATATATATATATATATATATATATATATATATATATATATATATATATATATATATATATATAAGTTATATGGGACCAACAATGGGCTACTCATGACCAACCACCCAAATTTCATTAAAATTGGATGTGTAGTTTTTAAGATATGTTGGTTCGCAAAAATTGAACGACAGTCCGACCGACAAACCGACAGACAGACACGGAACCAAAAATGTTCCCTGATGTCTGAAACGGATTTCTGTCTTGGAATTTTTGAAATCGGAGACCTAAACATTTTTCTTCAGAACGATCACATAGCTTCCGTTACCTTCGGTAAGCTCGGAAGCAAAATCGTAATTTTTGGGAACAGGTTACATGGAACCAAATTTTTAATGCGATAAATCTTCATTTGAAGACATGCAGGAGGGATAATCAAGAATGACTTTTTGTCGAAAAATGAAATTTTTAGGTCACTTCACGTATCGTCAAGTCGATCCTGGGACATACTGTATATATATATATATATATATATATATATATATATATATATATATATATATATATATATATATATATATATATATAATAACAACTATCTAATACTCTGGAATAACAATATGACAGATTAGATCTAATATAATATAATATAAATAACTACTTTAAATAACACGTGTTAGTTTTTTTAAAAAAAACATCTAAGCAAAGTAATAAATACAATAATTTACTAAATAACACTAACATCAAACACAATTTTAGAAAATTATTTATTGTAATACTTATTAAATCTATACTAGTATAATAAAGTGATTAAAAAATTTTGTTGTTTGTTTGTTAGAATCTCTAAAACTACTGATCTGATTCTGATAATTCTTTGACTGATAAAAAACTTCAATATACCGTAGTGACAGGGTATGTTTTATACTTACACCGCGGTACACTGGGATACAGGGGCACAAAAGTAAAAGGGTGTATCCTTCATGATGCATGTCGTTGGAAAGCTGCTTAAGAATACAGTAATTATTGTTATGTACATTTTTGTTTTTCACATTTTCAATTAAAAAGGAAGTATTAAAAAGGAATATTTTTTTTCTTTTTCTTATCCCTCCTTCCACCCGTGGCTGAAAGGTAGGAGTGCCTCGACACCTCGGGCCTCATTTTTACTTAAAATGAGCAATATTACAATTTTTGATCCCATTTGAATAGAATCGGTATACACACCTTATTTGATGCCAAAGTGATTTTTGTATATTTTAGTACATGGGATCAAACAGTTCCTAATGTATGTTTTAAGCTCAAATTTAGGTGGTAAATAAATGATTTTTATTTTGTTTGATGTACACGTAATTTATCAGACCTGCTAAAATCTTTTAGCACTTTTTTTTATTTAAATATTATTTTGGTACATATTAAGGGTACATGCGGATAGAAAGATCAAAATACCCGAAAAACCAATCATAATGTATAGTTATCAATGATAACTATTGTATTATCATTGAATAGCTCTTAAAGTCACAAAGTTCCCATGTGTATAGTCCACTTTAGCCAGTCAATACTATACCATTCAATATTCCTTTTCCAGATAACATTTCCTAAATTATTTCAGTGCTTTACAGCTACCGACAAAATTATCAACATCCTCCAAAACATTTTCATCACATATTTCACAATTTTTATTGTTATTTGGATCCATCGCTTATAGTAGGCGACGGAGGGCAAGACATCATAGTTTTCTTCAATCGCAGAAATAGACTAAACCGTGCGAATTCAAACGCCAGATCCACCAGACCACATGTCATGGAGTGCTGCTCTGCCCTACTCTGCATCTCAATTCGTGCGGTTTCGTATATTTTTAAGGTTCAAAAACTAAACTGTGCTACCCTGGCCCTGCATCTCAATGTGCGGTCGGGTTTACAGTTCATATTAATTATTTCACTCCTAGTTAGAAGGATAAATCACTCTGAAGCATAGTCCAGGTCGTAATAAAGGTAATTTTCCTGGGAATTTTCTCGTATTTGTTTATATGTATATGATTTGGAACTGGCCTGACTAATCCAGGCATCACACTGCTTATTGAAATTACTTTCCGCCATCCTCATCCATTTCCACATTAGCCTTAGGTTTTTTCTTTAAAATCAGTCTCCATCTCATTTCCTCTATCTGACCACATCTTAAACCAAAATAACTTCCTACTCTATGTCATGAGCGTTAGGCCGAGGAACTTACAGGTCTTTACAATCTCATTTTTTTCCCCCTCTAATTTCAATGAATAGTTTTATACATTATACATATATATACAAGAATAATAAAAACTAGTTTGTAGACAAAAAATAATGATTGAATTAAGCAATTGATTTAAACTAAGTTAGTGAACTTCCCGCGCGATCTCTCAAATGAATGAAATTTATCAAATATAAGTTAAAATCTTAATACTAAAATAATATTCTTATAAATGAGGTGTTAATTTTTTAATTAAAAAAATTTAACTTAGGCTTCCAGATACTCATTCAATTATTGTTTAATATTGTTTTAAAAGTTATACCACTCACGACTATCTTTTACAAAATCCTTAGTAAAACTACTTTCCACTTCCATCAAGTTGCAGCAGAGGTACTTAACTCACTTCGTTCTATTACAATGACCTCGAACTCGATAATGGAGTTGGATTAACGACAGAGGCATTAGTATTTGTCGAGACAAGGAAGGTGAACAGTAGAACTAAGGTAACGAGGGTCCTTTAATTGTCAGGGGATAGCGTTACTGTTTGAATCGGATCGGGAGTTAAAACGATCCGTTTTGCCGAAAGAAAATAGTTATTTTTTGAAAGGCGGTGAGGAACCTTGAAAATGTTCTCTATTTAACTGGGCCAGTTCTAGGGGTTACCTAATACAGCGTGCTTCGAGAGTCGTACCGAAGCATCACGGGACGTCCTGGGAAGTAATACGCCGCCCCGTCAATACGCAGATGCCTGGACGCGTTTTATCCATCCGCTCTCTGGAACCAACTGAAAATAAGTCGGGTCTTCGGGCTGGAAAACCGACGATACCCACTTCCACGTTCCCACGAATCAAATACCTTTGTTATGTTTTAATATTGTGACTGGCAGTCTTATTCGAAGCCTTTCCCCGTTAGATGAGTTCATAATTCATTATATGAAGGAAGTGAGGAACTCATAGTATTGTTATATTAAATTAGTTCAACTATATTAAGAAATTTAATGACAAAAATAGTACCTATACGTAAAAAAACAACACATTTTAGGGTCCATAGGCAATACCAAGGACCCTTATATTTTCCTGCGTGTGTCTGTCCGTCCGTCCTCTCGCGTGCTCTCACGGCTACACCTTTCGTCCGATCACTTTGAAATTTGGCATGTATGTGTCTTGTACCTGCCCACATATTTTAAAAATATAGCGACTTAAAAAAAAAATATGTTTTCAAAAAAATTAGGGTAAAAAAACTTAAGGGTTAATTTTTTTTTTTTTTTTTCGACACCGTGAGTTTCGAGCCGTGGGGTATCATATGAAAGGGTACGTCGAGCTGATTACAAAAATATATAATTCTTTGGTTATAACTTTGATAGGGCGAGCGTAGGCGAGTTTGAAGCGGGTTTGAAACGTGTCCCCCCCCCCCCCTTTATCTCGCTTATGTGAAGTGCAAAAAATCTGAAAAAATTCCTGAACATTCTTCGACCAAAAGTAAAGATACCACTTTTTGGAAATTTCGAAAAAAAAAAAATATTTTTTATTGACAAAATACGTTTTTTTATAATTATGGTCTTTGCGATGTATTTATATGGTTGTAGTCCGGTTCAGTGGCAAAAAAAATACTTTATCAGAGTGTGTTTTGAGAATATCAGACCCTTAGAATGGTTCAAAGTAAGCTTTTTAGAATTTAAAAAAAAACACTGTTTATACACTTTACAGTTAAACACTATATAGTGTGGCCTACGGACCCTCGCTGTGTGCTGACTAGCACACACTTGACCTGTTTATTATTATATAAAATGAGTTTTTATTTTTTTTAATTAAAATTCTCCAATTTTATTTATTTTTTATGAACCTTTCTCTAAACAAAAGTAATCAATATAAATTTTGTGGTTGTCGTTTAGGATGTATTAAAAAAACTCTACTTCTCAAATCGGCTATACTTCGACAATTAACGTGGTCATTACCAGGCCTAGAAAAGTAATCAACTTCTATTAAACGAAGAACTAGAGGTCCTCCCAGCATGTTAATAACATGTTTTCATCGAGGCCATTATGGTCATATTTTCAATATAAAATAAATTACAAAAATATACAACTTTTTTCCCATGTAATTCTTAACAGATGAATTAGAATCTTAAAACCTCAGTTGTTTTACTCATACTTGATTTTAACCTCTATAACTTGCAAAACTAGCGGAAAATATGGGATGTCAAAACTGGGAATCTATTGAAGTGCGTGTCCAGTTTCTTGTGCCATAACAAAGAAGGTATAGTAGGTTCCCACTAGAACGGTGTGTGATTTCACATCCAAACAAATTAGTTTGACTTCCAGTGTTGATAAAATTACTATAATATGAATAATTTTATAAGTTACCTAACAGGAATCTGTGCTTTACCTGAAATAAATAAGTGTTTATCTTTTTTGTTCATTAATTTTTCTTTATGTTGATTAACGGGATATTTTAATATTCTTAATACTATAAAATCTAAATTCTACTGTCTGACTGACTCTTTTATGCCTTCTTTGAGTCCGCTCTATGAGCATAAACTTTTTGTAGGTAGGTCTCTTAGTCTCTAAGAAATAGTTTTATAATAAGCTATTTTTTAATTGATATGGCGGCCAATGTGAAGTTCGTTACTATTCGCCCATCCATTGCACTATAACCTTAAAATTTGGAAGGTAGCTTTCTTTTATGAAAGACCCTTTTGTGAAAGTTTTTACTAGCAATGAATTTTAAACTAAATCCCTCTCTCTCCCGTACGATTAATTATCACTATTTCGTTAGAACTGCTAAAAATTCTTCTATAATATATACTCTATATATTTACTATATATTTTTACGACTATAGTCGTAAAAATAAAAGGCAATAAAAAATTAATTCAATTTAGAAAAGAGATTTTTAGGGAGGAATTGTGTAAACAATAAGTACTGCGAAAGATATATTTAATGCATATTTAAAGGTAATGTCACCTGTAAGTTTATTACTTTTGATATTAAAAATATTTTAATATAAGGGGTTTTCAATGGCGACGAGAGAACCAGTTTTACTATCTGCCGAGAAGAAGACAATGAGTCTTTACCCCCCCCCCCCCCCCCCCCCCCCCGAATATTATAGGACACAACCCCAGCTAATTAAGGGGGTATATATATGGTACACGCATCTCGGATTTTCCCTCTCTAACAAGCCAATTTTCATTTCTTATTTATAGGAGATAGATTTTACGGTTATTATATATTATTTCATGTATATAAAACTTCCGAATTCCGATACAGAGATAGTACTGTGTACTTCTATAAAATAACGGAATATTTTAAGAGGAGGAGGGTGCTCGATTCATTAGTATACCACATTAAGTTTTAGTAGAGGAAGCAAAACGGCATACTTAATTCCTTCATATGTGTAGAATTAATTCTGAAAGTCGAAATAGTTAAAATGATCTTTGTTGTAAAGAAGTTTTTTTGTTACGGGTTACAAAGATTTCTTATAATTTTCTTGTCGAAAGCTTTTAGACATATCATCACGATACTTTCACAGAAATACCGCTGCGTAATTATTTTTGACTGGTGTACCTGTAATTTCACTCTTTTTCTCCTTCAATCTTGATTTCTAATTTATTGAAGAGGTGAGAACAATTTGATAACTATGAAATGGTAAAAATGATTCATTATTTCACACTAAGAACTATTAGATGTTTTTATTATTACTATTTAATGAACACCAAAACACCTTTCATTATTACAGGTAGGAGCTGAGGTAACCTGCTTAACTGTTATGGCCTGGTAAGAAGTGCCTACCTTCCCCTCTAAAATCATTTGATAGGGACTCTAAGTCTATAACAATGGAATTAAACTACTATTTAATTTAAATCAAGTTATAATTATTATTTACTACGCGAAACAGACAGAGAAAAATACACTCCAGCGCCGGGATTTGAACCACAGGCCTCTAAATTTCCAGTATAGCGCTCTACCAACTAAGCTACGCAGGAGAATGAGTTTCTCTGACGTTAATGATACCTTGTCCCGAATTTAAGCTTTCAATTTTCCACATAAGTCTTAGAAGTCAACATTAATGACATAGAACTAGACCGAGACATAACGCTTATAATTATAAAGTACCCAATTAGTACCAGTACCTAGTACAATCAATTATAAATTCATATTTTACGATTTTGGTACTATTCATACTACAGAAAGATTAAATTTTAATTTAAATCAAGTTATAATTATGACTTGATTAAAATTAAAATTTAATCTTTCTGTAGTATGAATACTACCAAAATCGTAAAATATGAACTACTATTTAATTAATTGAAAAAAAAGTATAAAACAGATTAAGCTATATCTTTATCTAATTTTGTTGTTTCAAGCGAGATTTTGTATCAATTAGTTGAATTAAAATTCAAAATTCATCGGTTTAGTGACTATGAAATTTTCAATTGACCGAATCTACAGAATTGAAATTATATGCATTAAAATATTATTGTACTTAAAAATATTAAATTTGTAACAGTTATTTGATAATAGTTGCTGCAATATTTAACTAGCTATTCTAAATATTCATATTTCCCACTAAATTATAATTTTTTATTTTCTGTGTCAATTAAAATTCGTAATAATAATAATAATAAAAAAAAAACATATTATACATTGGTAAATATACCCAAGGGAGTTCTGGGTACACCAATATTAATTTAACTTTTTTCTGAAGAGAAGAAATTTTAAAACTTAATTATTATTTCGTGGCTTAGTATATTATGCAAAGTTGTGTAAATAAATTATTACATTAAAATAATTACTGTATATAAAAATTTATAATATACCATGCTTTCACTTTAGCCAGAAATAAATGGTCAATTCTTTGAATGCTTATTAAATAATGGATGTCAGAAAGAAGCGTTGATATTTCCTCCTCCTGGTCAGGTACACAGGGGGTTATGCAATAATACCTACGTGTCTAAATAATTGTTCTTCTTTTTAATTTTGAAATTTATGGGGTTAGATAAAAAACTGTTCCCAGAGCTTCGTATCGAGTAACGGGAGTTATACTGAGGAATCTGAAACACAGATTTTAATCTGAATGTATTTGAACATCTGGGTATTGAAACCATAAATAGCGAGCGTGGTAAAAAGGTCTTTGCTGGCAAGCTCATGACCGGCATTAAAATATAAATCTCTTACCCAAAATGTATGTCTTAATGTAAAAAGTGGATTCAGGCTATTGAGTCGAAATTGCAAAGGAACTCATCAGTATGTTAGCTCCGCTACATCAATTCGCTTAGGCATACAACTTACAATTTCACGATTCAACTGTGAAATCACAATTTTGCTGTGGCATTGTTTTTCGTCAGTGATTACATTCATCAAACAATTCATCTTAACTTCAATTTATTCCCGAAAAGAAAACATTAAAGTTTTGTAGATTTTAGAACAATGAAGTCTTTCAATTGTATTGATGTGTATATATATATAATTTAAATAAATATAATTATAAATAAATTCAATTTTCTATACAAAAATGTCAGCTATAAATCGATGTAAAATAAAAACCACTTCCTTATACCAAAAAGGTATAAGGAAGTTTTGATTCTCCGTTTTAGCAGAACTATAGCATTTTGATAAAATATCTTATGAAATACGAACAAATCAGATGAAGAGAACCATTCTTATAATTATTTATATGCACTAATTGTAGATACATTTATTGGAAAATATACTAATCATTAATATTTTTATGACGTATAAAAAGAACTTTTATGAGAACCTTCAATGTAACGCAGATCCAATCTTGAAATAAAACTTCCCTTCGACAAACTATTATCCTAGCTTAACGGTGGGGTCGCTTGCAATTACTAACGAAGCCGCGCCTTAATAAAATAAAAAATAGACTGCCAATTAGTGTGGCACATAGCTTCCTCGCATCCCATGTACTTTATTATTATATTAACATTAAAATTATTGTTATATTGTTAATTGTGTAAAAACTATTAATAGTTTTAGCGATCTTTAACACTTTATAGCGGTGTCGCTGTTGGTTTTTCTAAGAAATCGTATTTGAAAAAAATGTTTGTCTCATTGAATAGATGAAGTTAGATTTTTTTCCCGACCTAAAATTCCAATTTTAAATTTGAAGTTCACGTTTACGCGAGCGTTGCTCGTTAACGCTTGGACGGATAACGTTGTCCAACGAACTCGTCCTGGGCATTGGTAAAACAAACATGTATACCAAATTTCATCAAAATCGGTCGACATTTACTCAAGTTATCGTCGCACGTTTCATAATTCGCGGACACACAGACCGACAGACAGACAGACAGACAGACAGACACGAGACCAAAAATGTTCCCTGATGTCTGAAACGGATTTCTGTCTTGGAATTTTTAAAATCGGAGGCATAAAAGTTTTTGGTTCTCAAAAGTGAACACAATGCTTCCGTTACCTTCGGTAAGCTCGGAAGCAATAAAGAGAAGAAACATTATATTAGATCAATTTCTTTTACCTTATTTGCAGCTCTAAAATTGATAACAAGGAAAAAGTTAAATATTGCTGATGAACTCTTTATGTGCCTAGCACTAGCTTTACCTTATAAATGCTTTCTTTTTTTACGAGGGATTGGAAAGCTCTGCAAGGGACAACATCTTGAATCGAACTCTGCTTTATTATATTATTATTAAGGCTTTTTCAATAGTTATTTTTGCAGTTCGGTGAAATTAGACAGGTTGTAGTTTACATAACACCTTCATAGAAAATATTTTCACGACAGAATAACTTCGAATGACGTCTCTGTTATTATAGATATGACAATGGGTTTTGTTGACAAAAGGTTGAAGGCGTCATCACACCTGCGGTAACATGCTTTGATTTGTTACGATGTATGTGACCACTCACCAGCACGGATCTCCTCCTTACAACTATGTACTTTCAATTACTTGCGACGTTTCATAATTCTATAGATTTTCTTTGATAATACACTTACATACCTTCTATTTTTTATTAGCTGTAAATTGACACAATACAAATTATAAAATCTAACGATCAAATTCTTACGATTAGAAATTGAAAATGAAAAGAAAGAGGCTCTTCACTGCAAAGGAGATAGTATCACAGGTTCTCATTATTTCATGTACTCAATTAAAAGAGTTGGCTGATCAAAATCAAAACGCCAATTGTTAAGTTTTATGATACACGTTTCAAAGGAAATGTATATATGACTTTTGATATAGATGTAACCAAACTGGTGGATTCTATAGGTCAAATGCAACAAAAAATGTCGAGTAAGAATATGCCTATTTCTCAATAGTTCTTGAGATATCGATTTATATCTTTTTTCAGAGTAGTCCACAACAATTTCCAAAAAATTGCATAATATCTCAATAACTAAATGAGATAGAGAAATTGGGCTAAGGGACAATTTTAAAGAGCATAAAGAAATATTTCAGAATCACTCATTATGTTCAAATTATCAGCTGCTAAGCGTAAGTAAGTCCTTTTACATTTAAAAATTTAGATTTTTTAAAATACGACCGCGAAATTATGAGGGATTTAATGTTACACAGGCGTGAAATTATTCGGACAGGATCTTAACTAATTCTTGTACAAAACCAAAAAAGGTTTCCACGAACGAAACCACAATTCTTCGGGTTCCATAGGAAATTTGACGCTGAACAAAAAAATTTCGTATAAACATGAATTCGGTACAGCTTCGTTTTCGAGAAGTTCTCCAAAAAAAATAATTTGGGCTTTTATCATTCAAATTCTCCAATACTACACTTCTTACCATAATACACCTTGAAGCGAACCTTGTAGAGAACAGAATTTTTCGTTGAATGATACTAATCCCAGCTCTGTAAAACAAACCCGCGAAATTAAATATTCAGCGAAATTTCAAAATTCTACGTCCATGTTATTTTATTAATAAATCGATTATGATAATCTCCATCAACTGTCAAATTCCTAAAAGATTTTGATGTAGAGAGCTAGAATTAGTCTAATTCGAACTTTTGGACCATTCCACGTATATAATCCGGAAGGAAGTAAAAACGCCGTCATATGTTTTTTTTATGTCCAAAAGCAATGAAATTACTTCAAAGTGTCTAGACTTGTTCGATTCTAAGATAATTATTATTTAAGATTTTTTTCCACCAAAATATACAATACGAATGAAAAAATCCTTAAAAACCGTTAGTTTTTTGTCAAAGAATAAGCATGAGTTTTACTTTCTCATATAAGAGAAAATTCTATTTTGAGATTTTAATGGATTTACACGTTTTGAGGTCCCCTGAGTCAAAAAGTGGTTTTTAAAAAATGTCTCTCTGTCGTTTATGTTGACACGTGGAGCCTAATAAACTACTGGGCCGATTTTGACGAAATTTGGCATACATGTTAAGAAAAGTCATACGCAGAAGCGAAATAAAGAAATTAAGTTTTGTTTCAAATTTGGGGGCGCTACCCTCCAAAAACTAAAACGTAAAAAAAAATCATTTCTCGAAAACGGTTCTTCTTCGATTTTGATTATAAATTCAAAAGTCCATTTAAATACAAATCTAACGATATAAGCTGTTTTCCCAGGAAAAATCTAGTTTCCGAGATATTGTTGAAAATATATCCGATTTTTGTTGAATATCGAGTGGAAAAAAAATTAAACAAGCACCTGTTGAACCACTGGTTTTAAATGTTGTTTTTAAAAACAAAAAAATTAAATGAGTTATTATGAAATGTATAACAATATGAGAATATTTGTGTCGGGTGTCGGTAAGAGTTGTGTCGGACCGATTTTTGATGTTTAGACCAAAGATGTTAAGTCCATTGTATACTTGGGACAAAGGAATATCACACGTCTGTTTTTATAAGGGAGTAACAGTCTAAAGAAGAACATCTCATACTCCTTCTTTAGATTATTACCCCCTTCTATTATTTTCTTTTATAAGGGGAGTAACAATCTAAAGAAGTACCGTTAATTTATTAAAGGAAATATGGCGCAATAAACCGGTCAAGTGTGTGCTCGTCAGCACACAGCGAGGGTCCGTAGGCAACACAGCTAAAAAGCCTACTTTTAATTCTCCTATAGGTCTAATATTCTCAAAACTCATAATCAAACTTTTGATAAAGTATTTTTTGCCAGTAAACCAAACTATAAACATGTAAATACGTCGAAAAGAGCATAATTATAAAAGAAACGAAATTTCAAAAATGTAGTGTATCTTTACTTTTGGTGAAAGAATGTTCAGTAATTTTTTCAGATTTTTTGCACTTAACATATGCCAGATAGAAGGGTGGAGGGACACTTCACGCCCGCCCTATTTAAGATTATAACCAAAAAATTATATATTTTTGTTATCAGCTCGACGTACCCTTTCATATGATACCCCACACAGTGTCCAAAAAAAAAAAAAAAAAAAATGTATCCATGTATCCCATAGTTTTTTACCCTTATTTTTTTGAAAAATAATTTTTAAGTCGCTACATTTTTAAAATGTGTGGATAGGTACTATATACACATATATGCGATATACCAAATTTCAAATTAATCGGACAAAAGGTGTATACCCTTGAGAACAAGCGACAGAGGGACGGATGGACAGACAGACAAACGCAGGGAAATATAACGGTCCTTGGTTTTGCCTACGGACCCTAAAAATGAATTGGTACAAAATTGAAACTGAATATATATTTTTTTACTCTGGGCGTTTTACTCTTTCATTTAACACTCCACATGATGCATTTCCGCTAAGAAAAAATCAATCTCTTAGCTTCATATCCTTGACTTTTTGGGGCCTCCACATAATTTTCTTGTGTTTGGGTTTACACATAATACAACTGCAAAGTTTTTACTTTTTTGTGTCAGGTAGTACTTTCGAATATCACGTGCTTTACTGGACGGACAAGAGCAGGAGTGTTTAAGGGTCCTTTTTTTTGCCTATGGACCCTAAAATTATTTGAATTACAAATAAGTTAAACCTTACAAAATAAATAGTTCTTGACTATAAGAATTATTAGGTATCTAGAAGTTTTATAGTCGTGGGTTAACTACAACATACTCCACATTAAATAATGATCTTAGAAGTGTTGTTGATAAAGAGCATTCGACTACTATCAAATTTCCAGTTCAATGCCAATAGTTTACACCATAGGTATATGACATTAAACGTTTTACTTTCTGTATCGAAGAACAAGTATTCAAATAGTGCATGTAAAACTACGTAATTGTATAAATATTGGAAGAGTTATTATAGAACAAAAATTGAATTATTATATTCTTATTTGACAGGATTGAAAAACATGAATTATTTACAAATGTCAAAAAGTTGATAAACAAAACTTGCTACATCACTCCCCCTCCAGCGGCAGTGCTACCTCTGATACACCGTAGGCCGGCTTCAGTCTGTCTATTGATACGTTGATAGCTTTGCCCTTAATGCATATTTTGAAAAATTTCTCCTCTCGTCCTAACACCTCGTAGGGTCCTTGATATGGAGCTTCGAGAGAACCATGTGGAGCATCTCTCCTTAAGAATACGTGGCTGCAGGATTTTAGGTTGTGGCTTACGAATATCTTTGGATTTCTTTTGTGTGTCGCTCTTGCAGGCTGCATGTCCCTCATGGCTTCTCTAAGGTTGTGGAGAAACATTGAAGCGTCGACTGGGGAATTGCTGTTGTGGAAATAGTCTGCAGGCAACCTCAATGGAGCACCATAAACAAACTCTGCTGGTGATGCAGATACATCGTCACGCACCGCTGACCTGAGACCCAGGAGAACCGTAGGCAACACTTCAACCCACCGTTCCGTTGCTTGTGCTCTTATGGAAGCTTTTAGACATCTATGCCAACGTTCGACGAGCCCATTTGCTTGGGGATGATATGCGGTAGTTCTTGCGTGCCTGGCTCCTATGAGCTGTGCTAAGCTGTTAAAAAGCGCTGATTCAAATTGGCGGCCCTGGTCCGTTGTAATCTGCACGGGAGAGCCAAACCTACTTATCCAACAGGAATAAAAAGCACTGGCTATTGTTTCTGCTTTGATGTCTTCCACTGGGATAGCCTCCGGCCACCTTGTAAACCTATCAATGATCGTTAAACAATACCTGTATCCCTTGGAGTATGGCAACGGTCCCACTATGTCCATATGAATATATGCAAACCGTTCGTCGGGTACTGGGAAATCGGCAATTTTACTTTTGGTATGCCTAGTTACTTTGGCCCTTTGACAAGCACAACAGTCTCTAGCCCACTGTTGACAGTCTTTCCTAATTCCGGGCCAAACAAAACGTTTCCTTATCTGCATAGCTGAAGCTTTTGGGCCAGGATGGGACAGAGAGTGTATAGCATCAAAAACTATTTTTCTGAACTGTTTTGGTATGTATGGCCGTGGCTGTGAACTTTTTACATCGCAGATGATTTGCTTTTGACAATTTGGCAGGGTGGTAGCTTTGAGATGTAATGAGGTTTCGGATGTTAACAGCGATTTAAGTTCCTGATCTGAAGTCTGAGCTGTTGCTACGTCCTCGTAATTAATTATTTGGGGTACCGCTATCGTCTCTATACGTGATAGTGCATCAGCGACCGTATTGTCCTTGCCCGAAATATGGCGAATATCGCTGGTAAACTGAGCTATGTAGTCTAGTTGCCGAGCTTGCCTAGGGGAAGCTCTATCTGCTTTTTGATTAAACGCAAATGATAACGGCTTATGATCTGAAAAAATTGTAAATTGTCTGCCCTCTACCATATGCCTGAAGTGCTTTATCGCAGAAAACACTGCGAGCAGCTCCCTATCATATGCACTATATCGTTTTTCCGTGTCGCTAAGCCTCCTTGAAAAAAATCCGAGGGGTTGAGCTGTACCACTTACTTCCTGTTGCAGCGCAGCTCCTAAGGCTACATCGGAGGCATCTACTAGTAGTGAAAGTTTGGCATCTGATTTTGGATGCGCTAACAACGTTTTGGTTGCTAATGCGTTTTTGCATCTCTCAAACGCTGCGCTAGTCTCTTCGGTCCATTCTATTTTTCTGCGGTCCCGTTTTTTGCTCCCCTTTAGATATTTCAATAATGGTACTTGTAATTTTGCAATATTATGTAAAAATCGCCTGTAAAAGTTAAGCATTGCGAGAAAACGTCTCAGTTCCTCGACCGTTACAGGCTTTTTAAATTTAGTTATTGATTCTACCTTGTCAGGCAATGGCTCGATGCCGTCTTTCGAGAGTAAGTGGCCTAGAAACTTTACCTTATCCTTACCAAAAATACTTTTTTCATGGTTAATCACCATTCCATATTTCCTAAATCGCTCGAACAAACGCTCTAGGTGCCTAAGATGTTCTCCCTCGTCTTCTGATGCAACTAATACATCATCTAGGTATGCAAAACAAAAGTCCAACCCTCTGGTAATTTCGTGCATAAAACGCTGGAACGTTTGAGCAGCGTTACAAAGACCGAAGCTCATATATGGGAACTCGAATAATCCGAAGGGGGTTGTGATAGCGGTTTTTGCTACATCTTCCTCTGCCATCGGTATTTGATGATATGCTTTCACCAGGTCTATGGTCGAGAACACCTTTTTCCCCTCTAATAACTGAGCAAAGTCCTGTATATGGGGTAGTGGATATTTATCTGGAGTAGTTATCGCATTAAGTCGCCTGTAGTCACCACAGGGACGCCACTCTCCATTCTTTTTGGGAACCATGTGGAGAGGACTAGCCCAATCACTACTAGATGGCCTGCAAATCCCAATTTTTAACATTAAGTCGAACTCTTGTTTAGCGACCCTAAATTTTGCTGGATCTAATCTGCGGGGTTTGTCAAATACTGGTGGTCCTTTGGTAACTATATGGTGTCTTACTGAGTGTTTAATAGAACCTGGGACCAATGGCCGTGTGGTTGTCAAGTCTTTATACTTTGTCAAGAGATTTAAGTATGGCGATTTTGATGGTACTACTTCAGTGGTATTTGATAAATTCACAGCTTTTATGTCAACTATCTGCCTTTCTTTTGCCTTGATTAACCTAGAATGGAAAAGGTCTACTGATAATTGAAAATGTTTTAGAAAATCTGCCCCTAAAATTGGCTTGGAGACATCAGCTATTATTAAAGACCACGGGAGATCGCGGCCTAAACCAAGGTCTAGTACCATCTTACGCGTTCCATAAGTATTAATTTTGCTGCCATTCGCGGCGTACATCCGAAATCTACTGGGGCTATTGACAGCCGTGTTAAGTAAAGATTTTGGTATTACCGACTTGTCCGCCCCGGTGTCAACCAGGAAATTAAGTCCGGAGTTTTTATCGCGAACGAAAAGGCGACTTTTAGTACTCTTGCCGGTGTCGCTTGCCGCCCCTAGCGACGGGCATACGAGTTTTCCGTCACGGGTTTTAAGCCATAAAATTTACATGGTGGATTGCATTTCCTTGCAAATTTACCAAATTTCGTATGGAAATAACATATTGACGTGGCTCGAGCTTTACTATGTTTTGCTTTGCCTTGTTTGCGGTTTAATTCATTCGAAAGCCTTTCGACTTCACATTTTAACTCCTCCACAGAGCGTTCGTTGCTAACGCTGCTACTATGTGGTTCTTCCATTTCATTATTAACGCACGGTGTAGCTCTTTCATTTGTACAATTGAGGGCTGAAACCATTTTATCCGCTAGATCTGCAAGGACGTTTAAATCGTCCTTCATTGCTACTAACAATAACCGTACATTTTGAGGAAGGTTCTTAAGCCAAATGTATTTAATAGTAGCATCTCCGATCTCGGGAGGGGCTAAGGATCTAAGGTACGTCAGGAGTTGGGACGGTTTACGGTCCCCTAAACTAATGTTACCAAACAATTTGTTAAGCCTATCCTCACCTGATTCGCCAAAGCAGCGAATAAGCTTTTCTTTGATTGCCTCGTATTTGTTAGAGTGGGGCGGGTTACTAACTATATCACTAACCTGACTAATTATATCTGTAGGAACCGAACCCAAGACGTAAGCATACCGAGTTTGGTCGGAGGTGATTCCTGTAGCGTCCAATAATGCTTCTATTTGTGCAAACCATAGGGCTGGTTTCTCCTTGCAGAATCCGAGCGGGCGCAGAAAACTAGTTGGCAGGGTTGACGGTCCGGCGTTGTTTTCTTCCCATTTGGGGTCGGGTTGTTTCCTTTTTGGTGGCATTCTAAACCTCGGGGTCACCACTTGTAAAACTACGTAATTGTATAAATATTGGAAGAGTTATTATAGAACAAAAATTGAATTATTATATTCTTATTTGACAGGATTGAAAAACATGAATTATTTACAAATGTCAAAAAGTTGATAAACAAAACTTGCTACAGTGCATAACTTTTACTGTTCACACTTTACAACTGAAGGAAGTGACACGCAAACCCCGTCTTAATGTTAACATGTATAATTATGAAATTGTATAGGCCCTTTGGCAGGCTTGGCTTAAGCTCTATACGGGCTAATGCGCCACATATTATTTACGAGTATTATTGTACTTTATAGTCCATCTATGTATAATAACACATAAACAGACAAGTGTCAAGCTTCAGAGAAAGTAAGTCTACTGATCATTTTAGCGAGCTTTTAGTTTAAAGAGCCAAGGTCGAATTAATCTAGCGTGTATTATGAAAATTAAAATCCGACAAAGAGTTATAATACCACCGATTTTTCTTTATGAATATTAACCTCGTCATTGTTAGAAATTATTGCCCTGGAGCGGTGAATATTAATTATGCTATGCTAAGAAAGCTGAAAGGAACCGAGAGGCCTTGATGCTTACTGTTATCTGCATGATAATGATGGATTACATGCTGGGAAGTGAAGCCTTTTGCTTATATTGTACTGGGTTCTATCAAGTTGAAGCTGACTCGTGATAACTTGCTTTACACCCCTCTTATATGTAAGGTCAGGCACACACAGTGCACACATTATGCCTTCATAATGATATAAGGTAAGATAATAGTGCACATTATGTTTGTCTTGTGTAAAATTAACAGATTTATTCAATACTGCAAATGTATATAATGTATCTTAAAAATGAACTATTTCTAGAACCCAAAATTGCTGAAAATGTCTTGTGTGAAAAAACTTAACTTAAATAGCTTTTAACGGTATATGTAAGTGAAGGGGGGTAATTAGATAACTAAACCTGTATAATTCTCTCTCTACGCCTTAGAGCTTCGGGAAGAATCAAAGAGATTTTATATACTGAATACATTTGTTATGTAAACGGCACTAGGTATTTATAAGAGAAAAATAATAAAGGTTTCTTTTATTGCATATTGATATCAACATAATCATAATTTATTTATATTATCTTTCTATATTATTAAAAAGTTTTGTAAATAAACGAGTCTAGTGAGAAAGATATTATACTAAACTTTAATCCGTAATAATTTTTATTTCAGCTGTAATATTGTGTTTATAGTAAAATACATTTATTATTATACGTTTTAATAAATGCTTTTATTTTATTAATACTAATCAAATACATTATATGTATAAGTCACGTTTTATTGTATACACGTAATAAATATTCTAAAATTGTAACGAAATTCGAATGAAACAACTAAATTACGATAAGTTAAAAGGAGTTTAGCTCTGTTCTATGTTATCTTTATCACCTTCAACACAAACTCGGTGAAGTTCCGTATTTTGCTGCAAGCAATTGGTATTACTTTACAGATTCACTATGATATTATAAAATAAGTGCCATCAAATTAAATAGTTATTCCAGTTTGATATTCGTAAAATTTGAATATATTATGTCAAAAAAGTGCCAGAATTGACCCCGTGGTTACACGCGTACGAGTATTTTGCTTACAAGCGATTATTATCATTTTGAGTTATTATCACCAAATTAGATATTAATCAGCGAATCTTAGATGGGTCATGAAGTTAAAATAAACTCATATTTTTTACTATTATATTAACTTCGTATTTTTTATAAAATAAACACGACCTAACATAGTTAATTTTATT